>OX439483.1:340235247-340835247 GCA_949320155.1 Melangyna quadrimaculata | reverse complement strand
ACTGCTATAAGAGGGTGGTGTGATTGAATCGATGGAGGTATTCGGCAAATTCGCGGGTAACTGTGCAGTTGCCTTGGCTGAACCGACTGGAGGAGGTGGATACTGAAAACCCGGTGCAGAAGGAGAACGTTGGAGAGATGGCCTTTCTCTATTTGGCAAATCATAAGCCAACTCCTGATTATTACGGACCTGTTCTATCTCCGCGTCTCGTATCAGTCTCCGTAATCTTTCCTCTTCATCACTATTGTGTACCGCCATCTTTAAACACGAGTGAACAATACTATCAACACTAAATAAATACTAACCTAAAGTAGGTGAGTTTTGAGAGAAGCAAAAAAAAAAAAACGGGGATGTGTTTTACCCAAAAAAATACGAAAAAGGATTTTCAAAAACTTTGAAAAATTGAAAAAGATTTCAAAACTTTAAACAAGTTCTTTGAAACGAAGGAACTAGATTAACGATGAAAGTTTTTATAAACGTTACTTTAAACAAGCGTATACAAAAATGAAAAACTAAATTGAAGACTAAACAAAAATTATATTTTACTTGGAAAATTATCCTAGCAAAAACGAAGAAACCAATTCAACGGTTACGATTGGCGTAGGATGATAACTAAAATTATACTTAAAGCTAAAAGTATAATGTAGTTAAATGCCTACTAACTATAAACTTAACTTATACTTTATCAAAAGTTTTTTCGGTTGTCCAATATTATGAATTGGAATATTTGAAAAACTAACGAAGAAAGTAATAAACGAAGAAAAATGTTTATATTAAACAGAAAAATAGTTTTTTGAAAACTTAAAAACTTAAGTTTAGAAAAACTTGAACAAATTATTTTACGTAAATCTTCCAGAAAATAAGGTTTGTGTTTGGAAACCCCAAACGAAAATAATTCCAGAAAAACTCAAAAAAACCAAACGGACTATGAATTATATGAAAACAAAAGTTTCAGTACTAATTTGTAAGAAACGAAAAAAAATATTAATATTGAAAACTATAAACAACCAGAAAACCGGAAATCCAAAAAGTAAACAAGAAAATATAAGTTATGTAAGTATGAAATACTTGAAACGATAATTATTGAAACAAACTTACACAAAGGTAACAATAAATGAAGTTCAAAAACAGAACTTTAAAAAACAAAAAAAAAAAGAACGAATAATGAAAATTGAAAAATAGATATTAGTAATTTTATATAAGTATAACTTTTTCTTTTTCAAACAGAAACAAAATGCTTCGCTCAAAAAAACTTAAATTTTTGAAAGCCAAAACAAAATGTAAAAAAAATTCTAAAATAAATTGTTTTCAAACACGTAACAACTTAGGAAATGTTATTATGAAACTTGAAATCTTTGAATCAAAAACGAAAAAATTTTTTGAAATTGAAAAACCACCATGAAATTGTAAATTGAAAACAAAAATAACAATGTTTATATTTTTTAGAATAATTTTTTTTTTTTTTAAGACTCACCTTTCTTAAACTTTTTCTTCTTAAAGATGACTTAAATGTAACCTATAAATCCTTTGAACCAAAAACAAATAAATAATTAATTGAAACAAAACCTTTCCTTTTTTTCTTCCTAAATAAACTGTAACTTCTTTTTTTTGAATAAGTTTTTTTTTCTATAAGCATGCGGGGTGCTTCAGGAGGCTCCACGGTGACGATTTATTTTGTTTTGACGAAACGGAGTGACTTTTCTTAAGTATACTTTCAAAAAAAATATAAAAGACTTCAGACGGACATGAAAATGAATCCCTTGGTGTGGTGAAATAGGAGAGAAATTAAATACATTTGACAAAAGTACGTTACTATGTTTTCTTCTTCAAAACCCGCAATTCAAGTTTGTCTCTAGGACTTTCTTTGAAGACATGATATTGAAGAGAAAACATACAAAAAAAGAAAAAAATTGAGTTTCAAAAACTCAAGTTTGGAAATCGTTGCAACGATGTTCGGCATCCTGCCAAACATGGACACGATCCCAAGAAAGAACATAACCTATACGGGACTAAAAGGATAAGAAAATGAAATTTTGAAAGTAAAATCAAGTCAGGATAGGAATAAGGAAAAACAATACTAGGAAAGGGTACTGTCCTCACTGCACATTTCCAATAATCCGTCGCAATTCACCTAAGTGCGTCTAGGACCTTCTTGATGAGGACTTACGGAAATTGAAAACTTACAGCAAGTCCAGAAAACATGCATTAACCGCAGTCGCTATGAACTTCCAAGGAATCGTCGCAATACTTCTAAGTGCGTCTAAGACCTTCTTGGAGCAGACTTACGATCCTTGAAAGTTAATAGCGAGTTTGGTTAGGAACTATTACAACAAAAAAAAACAGAAACGATAACTTCAAAAATCTAAGACAAATGCCTTAGACGTTGGGCGCCATTTGTTGCGAGGCAAGAGGAAGTAGGGAGGGGATGAGGTGTCACGGTGGTGTAGGAATAAGGAAAAGGTGGGATAAAGGGAAACGGAACTGAAAGGAACGGAATGGAATGCCAAGTTCCAAGGGACGCGGCCTGCTAGCGATGCTCGGCAGTTAGCTCGCCGAAATGGGGGGGGATCTTGCCCCCGAAACCTGACCTCAGCTCCCAACAAAACATTTATCAGGCCTAAACACAAACACGAAATGGAAGAACTGCGGACGGACTTCACCACACCAGGGTGCTGCAGATGTCGAAGCAGCATGGCCCATACCCACCCAACCTGAAAGTTCTTTGGCCTTAGTTTAAACTTCCCCAAGAACAAAATATAACCTTACTATAGTCTGGTCACTCCCCTATCATCGTACGGTTTCGCCTTCCATCAGCACCCCTGAAAATCTTTCCTCAAACGAACATGATTTTGTTCACCAAAATCAGTACAAACAACAGAGTTTCTTTAGCAAAAAGGAAAAACATTAACTTTTTATTTCTATATATACATTCTTCAAATACAATCATAATTCTGTTGCCTCAAACAAAAATAAAACATCTTAGTGTTTTTACAAAATTGAAAACTGAAAAAAAACAAGGTGATAAAAAAAAAGGTTTCCGAACGACACTAACTTTGAATAGCACCCAATTTGGCACCTGACATATATATACGGTCAAAAAAAAAATCCTACCTGCATGGAGCTCCTTGGAGGTGGTATAAAACTCTAGCAATCAAAAAAACTCTAACAAAAAAACGCGAGGAAAAACATCCGAAACCTTAACTTAATCACTTACAACGATATTTAAGTTAAGTTTTTATAATTTTTTTTTTTTAATTTTTACTAATATTAGATTATCTATTGTTCTAGCTATGCTTTTTTGTTTTTCAAAATGAGTTAAGCAGCTTTAGGTTTTTAAATATTGGAAATAGGTAGGTATAGTAAAGTTAATTTTAAGGTTTTTTTTTTCTATTCAATATAAATTAAATATCTTTAAGTTTGTAAACATTTTTAGGGTGATTTCAGTTATTGTTAACGTTTGTTTTTTTTTTTCTAAATAAATTATGTAGTTTTAAAGAACTTTTAAATTTAGTTTTTTCTTTAAAGTTTTAAGTTTTAACTCTTATGTAGTGATAAGTATTCTTAGGTAGATAAATTTTTCATTAGTTTAGGTAGTTTTAAAGGATTTTTAAATTTAAATTTTAACCTTTAAGTTTTAACTTTTAGGTAGTGGTAAGTATTTTTAAGTAGTTTAATTTCTCACTAGTTTCAAGTAATCTTAACGAAATCTTAAGTTTAAATTTAAGTGGTAACTTTTAGGTGATAGTAATTATTTTTAAGTTTTAAGTTTCATATATAGGTAAGTTCTTTTAGGTAGATTAATTTTTCAATATTTGAAAGTATTTATAACGAGAAAGTTTAAGTTTTTGATAGTAATTTTAAGTTTTAAATTCTTATAATCGGTAAGTATTTCTAGGTAGTTTAAGGTTTATACCCAGAAAGTTTAAGTTTTAGATAGTAGTTTTAAGTTTTAACTTCTTACGTATCGGTAAGTATTTGTAGGTAGTTTAAGTTTTATACCAAGAAAGTTTAAGTTTTAGATATTAATTTTAAGTTTTACCTAAGTTTTAATTTTTAGATAGCTGTAGGTATTTTTGATGATTTTGATTCTTCGATAGTAGGTATCAAGTAGTTTTAAATTTTTAACAATTTTCTTTAATCACTAGGTAGGTATAGGTTTTAATAAAATGATTTTTCTTAGTGTTTTCTTGTTAAACTGGCTTCTTTATCATTTTAAGTTCTACTTAGCTTTTCAATTATCCCGGGAACTCTGCCTCCAACTTCCGACTTTTCTCCTACAGCTAACATGAGAGCTCACGATGGAGATCCTGGACAAAAAAGGTCAATATCCATATTGATTGATTCTCAAAGCAATAAACTGGTGGGGCGGCCCAGGCGCCCTTCTGCCTATGACCGCCAAATGATTCCCCTTTGATGTTTCTTAAACCGTAGGGTTATAAGGTTTTTTTTTCTTCTTTATCTGGGTGTCTACCTATAATTTTTGCTTTGCGCGCCAGCACCAATATCGGAGACAGAAATTAGAATTGGGTACCGTACCTATTATAACTTCGCGTATTAATAATTAATTTTTCTCTTTATAGTTTTTTTTTTTCGTTTTTCTATCTTTTTTTTTCTTTTTGCAGTTTTTGCTCGCTTCCGTGCTTATACTTAAGTTAAACGAGTGAATGTTTCCAAACCGGCTGATGACTATCTAATGGAAATCTGAAGTCTGACAGGAGATCGAGAAAGTCACGGAATTCAACGCTCCACTATTTTCTGTTTACCTCTAGCACGGTATAATCATTCGATATCAAGTCAGTATCCAACCCCTCCGTTATTCTGTGTCTGTGTTGTGTCGAACATTTTTTTCCAGTTCCCCTCCTGAGTCATGACGTCACGGTCTCGCTCGGCACTCCGAATTGATTTGGAAGGTAAACTTTCCAACCGGCTGAATCGGTCCAGTGCGAGTTTACACGAGGCAATCCCAGAAGTAGGGACACGTATGGCATCCCTGCTCGACCAACACAAGACCGAACCACGCCTGAGGGTATCCTGGCAACTTTCCCTGCCGTTCAGCTTATTTTACCTCAATAACTCCCTCTCATACACTATAAGCTGATTTTAAGACTTCAGACACCACTGTCCAACTCACTTTAGCCCTACCTGTCACTATTGACGTTCGCCCATGCAACCGTTCTGGCCCCAATTCCATTATGTCTAAACTTCCAGAATGGACTTCCAGTTTCTGGAAGTTTGTTGGGTTGTTTATTTATTTTGTTTTTCATTTTGTCTATTTTGTAGGGCAAAGGCCAAGGCTAACAAAAACCCAAAACACCAAAATGGACGACGAAGCACGAACGAAGGTAAGTAATTGCACTATTTTAATGTATTGTTTGTACCTAGAATTAATAAGGTACTTTTTTAGGGTTCTGACTAATGGGGAACTCCAGCTGGAGCTCAAGTCAACTTTCTGATCCTTGGTCGGGTACCTCGTCACCGCAAACCGATCCTTGCCATGCAACAAATGTTCCTAAAGCATCTGGTCGCGCGGCTGGCGGCGCTGACCGATGGCTCTGGTTCCTCCTATGAAGACTGGCTACAGAGTAGCATTCTATTTAATGGCACTATGGATGGTAATTCATCGTCCTCACTTTCTGATCCCTGGCTATCGAAAACTGGAGTCGCATGAGCATCAGCTATTGCTCCTCCACCATCTGTACCATTGTTAGATCTTAATCCTGGCAGTGGATCCGTTGATCCTTGGCTATCCGGAGCAGTAAACAAATATTTATCTTTATCAGGTTTTTGTTAAATTATTTAATGAAAAATCTATAAAAAAAACAAAAGATGTTCAGCCTCTTTCTTTAATAGTGCTTCATCTAAACCAAAAATTAACATAATTAATACGAAGATAATTTTCTCATAGTAATCTCCGAAACAAGTTTTGTTATTGATGGGCTCGCCTAATTCACATGACTCGGTCTCATTTTAAAGGAGTGCATTGTTTATGTATTTTGTTTTGTTTTTCGTTTGTATCATCATTTTTCCCCAAAAGTGCACTTGAACGTAGTAGCTAGTTTAAACTATTCCATTTTAGTCAACTAAAGTCTGTCTGGTTACAATAAACTTTTAATAAAATGAATAACGATATTGAAATAACAAACGAACTGAAACGCAATAAACAATGGCAAGAAAATATACCAATTCGAGAAAGAGGCGCCTCTGTGGCAATGGTAGATTCTGATGTCAAATATTCCATTCAATACAGAGATATAGCTTGGACGATCTCTTCAATAATAATGCGAACTATTACTGTGATAATGAACATCAATTTGGCCTTAAGCTATTACCAAAATGGGGATATCAACTACTTCATTTTGACGACTGCTAGCATCGTTATTCCAACTGTTGTTACAACTCTTATTCATGTCACTATGAATCTTCAAGATCGTGATTTAAATAATGGAATTTACTAGGCCACCTGGATGACATTCGTTCTATCTTTTTTTGTTTCGTTATTGCAACTCGCTGTCTTATTCTATAAGCTGCAAAAAGGCCGAATACAATTGTGACCTAGACTCACAGAAAAAGTTTTACAAACTTAAAATGCGGGAAGATAGCGATGTTGCATTTATACGTATTTTCGATTGTTTCTTGGGAGCAGCTCCTCAGAAAATTTTGCACTTTTGCAATGATACTAGACCAGTTGTATTGACTAGGGTATACCTTTATCATCTTACCTCAGTGAGTGTAATGGAGGTGGTTTTTGCCCTTAAATCCTCATTTTCCCTCGAACTGTGTGCTGGGCTTAAGGAGGGAATTTTTACTTTTTCTCCCGAGGTGCAGCTTGCAAACTTGAAAATGGAAACGATATCGGTATTAAACCAGATCCGAATAACAATACCAATCTATCTAAAAACAACAACACTAACAACGATTATTCAGGGCAAAACTGTAGGCACATTATATTACGTCGCTGGTACCAAGACTAGTGTGCCTCAGCTGAGGGAATGTATTGTTGTGACTCAAACGTTTGGACCTACCTACCATGTCACCTGGTAATGAGGGTATCTGATCTAGTTTAGCCCACAACATATAAAGCCTCGGTAGGGCCTTCGGTGGAATTAAATTTCTTATACATGTAACGAGCTGGATAACTGCTTCTTTAAAGCCGAATAAAAATAAGAGAAAGAAGACTTACCGAGTTTGCGAGCTGTCACTCTAATAAGCTTCTAAAATTGATATAACAGAAGATGATTGAAGATGTCACTTTAAAAAAGGCTGCATAAAGTTTTTATATAAGTTGCTGCCTTTAAAAGTTTTCTGTAACCATTTTCAATAAGCTTTATTGAATACTTCGATACGGTTTGTAAGGTATTACTAAAGAATCATAAAAGAATGGCCACGTTCCGGTGGTAAGCAGATATATGGTATCTGAGATACTTTATCATCTGATACGTTTTCGAACGACCAAAACCGTGTATGTAACCACACCAAATGTCAAACGAAAACCAAGAAAATGAACAGATGAGATGTCAGCTGTTAGTATAAAGTCGCTCCCAAACCAACGCGCAAGCGCCGTGGAACATTCGCCGACAAAAGTTTTTGTTGTTGTTTAGCATTGTTTATTTGTCATTTTGTTTTTATGATTGAGAATGATTCGCCCTGCATAGCAAATGTTTCGCGTTGGTTTGGGAGAGCCTCAAACCAAACAAATCCGGAAATGTTTGGGATAGCCTTATGTCGAATACTTTCAACTATTGGAGATCAAATCTTTTTTTTTTTTGTTGTGAGGAACTCGCAAACAAAATAAATTTTTTTCTGTGATTGTATGTGTGTGCAATTTCACAGGCCCGAACGCACAATTCTTTAATTTTTTTTGAAAATGGAAAATTGTAATTCTATCTACATAATAGTAAATTTTATTTATTTTATTTACTGAAGAACGTGAACTTTATACTTTTACACCACGGATATAATTTAATTGAACAAATTGACTGAAAAGGCAAACGTAAACAATAGCCACAGAAGTGTCAAATCTTTCTAGTGTGTGTGCAAGTCGGTGTAAATCTTTCTAAAATTAGAGATTTGATTTGTGTAGAGAATTTGATCTTTTCTTCTAAACAAATCAAATTTCCCCTTCACAGATTTGATTTTTTTGATGAAAGGAAATCCACATTATATGCCGTTTTCACTGGGCCAAATGAGGGAATTTTGTTGCAAATTTCCAAATGATCCTATTACCTATTTATTTGTTAAGTTTGAAAATGTATTTTTTATAAACATTTGGTAAAAAAAGTAAAACAGTTATTCAAATTTTGTACCACTTATGTTTTGGCACAAATCGTTATTCTATTGCGGATTCTTGAACCTTCACCATTTATATTTTGCGCTTGCTGATGGTTTCAATTTTCTGGTGATAAAACTACCCCTTCTCTTTCTTCTGAAAGGGGTACATTTTGCTCACAACATATGTTGTGTAGAGCGGCACAAACATTTATTATTTGGGCCGATCTTTCTGGAGAGTACCTCCACTTTCGTTCTTTAATTTAATTGAACAAATTGACTGAAAATCCAAAGGTAAACAATTGCCACAGAAGTGTCAAATCTTTCTAGTGTGTATGCAAGTCGGTGTAAATCTTTCTAAATTAGGTGAATGCATGTAGCGGGAATCAGTTTCAAAAGATTTTGTATGAAAATATCAATACACTATACTTAACAACATAAAACAGAAAGAGAAAACAACAAAAATAACCGGCTAACTGCCATTCCAAATTCAAAATGAAATGAGATGTCAAATGAAATTAGCAAATTTGATAATGAAAACACTTTTTTGCCAAATTTTGAAATTACCTCATTTCGGCTCTAATGAAAACGTAGTATTAGACTTCTATTTGATATCAGCTTTTTGTACGTCAGCTGTTTTTTTCTTAGGCATTACAATGGCCCTTAGTAATAAACGAATTTTGAGTCGAATTTATCCTAAATTCGACTTTATTCCATACAAAAAAACCAATAACACGAACAAATCTAGATACCATTGGCGATGTACCCGAACGCGGCCAATATGTCAATCTATAATAAAGAAGCTCGAATTTGTAAAAGTCATTTTAAAGAAGCTTTTTAAAAAACTCTCGACATTTATAATTATATATGTTGAATAAATTGAACTTGTGGAGAGAAAGATAATTAATTTCACTTGACTTTTGTCTTTTTGAGCATTCGGAAAGCTACTTTTCGTTGGTTTAAGATATAAGCTTCAATGCACGATAAACCGAAACATGGGGTCTAGTATGTATTTCGATTCTACAATGAAACTGTTCGAATTTGGAAAATCAGTATTCCGTATTTCCATTCGCAAGTTTTTTTCAACGAAAGTCGACAGGGGTGGAATCGGCTAAAGTCAAAAATGATTATCACATTTGTGATAGTCACATGTGACAAAATGAAATTTTTCTTCTGCGTAAAGTGATCACAAAAAAAATTGTTATATTTGGCATCACTTAGCCAAACTGACACTTGTCATATATATTTTTTTTAAGTTGATTTTTGTTTCGGTGTAAAAAAAAACATTTTATATTCTGTTAGCTTTTTGTTCATGTGCCTGGTGGCTTCAAAAACATCATAAATTATAAAAAAACAATAAAATGTAAGCTAACTAATGTTATAAATTATTTTGTAAAAACTATTTAAATATATTTCTTGCATTGTTCACAGTTGGAGTGAAAAAAACCCGATTTGGCAAAGTCTTTCACGAACAAATCAGCGAATGCTAGAGATTCCCATAGGCATTTGTGGGAAAAACTCTTCGCTCCCCTCAATGCGAATGGGCCACCGACGAAAACAAACAAGGAGTGAAAAAGAGTAAGGAACCTCTTAGGTACTCTCGCTGACAAAAAATTATCTTTATTCTTTTGTTTTTCGTAAAGATTTGGGCAATAAAAAGTACAATACCAAGAAGAAACTCGTCGGCAACAAAAAATCCATAGTGAAAACTGGAGGAGGACCATATGCTGAGGAGGTTTTGGATGAAAACGAAGAAGCCCTCATCAAAGCCGGCGGCATAAATGCATCAATTAAGGAAACAAAAGGTTCAAAAAGTTTTGGCTGTGAAGAAGAAGGTACGAAGGATTTAATTATACATATGTACACATGTTTGTGTGCAAATGTAAATTTTCTACTCGTAGATTACGAATATGAATATTTAGATTTGAAGGAAAGCCCAAATAAAACAAATTTAGAAGCCGACCCAAATATTGAAGCGGAATCGCAGCCAACACAAAAAGACTACCCAATTGTTTAAATGGAGCCGAAACCAACACAAAAAGATGCAGGAAAACAACGAACAAATAATGCTGTTAAGAACAATTTGCTAACACAGAAGCAAATCGACCTTCAAGAACAATTCATAAAAAATCAGAGTGGGAATACGGGATCTTTAATAAAAGCGTTCAATGAAATTAATCATTCTGTTCAAGAATTAAAAGATTCCATTGTTTGTTTGTGCGAGGTTAAAAGGAAAAAAAAATTTAGAATTATGCTATTTTTTGTATAAATATATGAACATAATTTACCTTCAAAACAATTAGATTTAAAAAGATACTCAAAAGTGAATGCGATTATTCGTGCTGTGAATTTTTAATTATTTTTTAATAAAGTTAATTTTATGTTATGTATTTATTTGATTGGTTTTTATTTTTCTTGTTGGTTGTTCCATGTCCAATGTAGTATTTTGGATACTTACTTTTCTTTTGCTGTTGTGGTTTTTTGTGCTTTTAAGGTTTGCCAGAGGAAAAAAGTACTCTTAAAGACTGTATAAGATACAAATCTTAATAAGATAAGGTACTTGGAAATAAGTACCTACTCATGATGAGATGTGTTTTATTGGTTATTCTAAAAAAACAGAAATTGAAAAAAAAATGGTGACGTCCTTAAAATAACAAGACCTATTTATTAAATTTGTTAAGTTTGAAAATGTATTTTTCTATAAACATTTGGTAAAAAAAGTAAAACAGCTATTCAAATTTTGTACCACTTATGTTTTGGCACAAATCGTTATTCTATTGCGGATTCTTGAACCTTCACCATTTATATTTTGCGCTTGCTGATGGTTTGAATTTTCTGGTGATAAAACTACCCCTTCTCTTTCTTCTGAAAGGGGTACATTTTGCTCACAACATATGTGATGTAGAGCGGCACAAACATTTATTATTTGGGCCGATCTTTCTGGAGAGTACCTCCACTTTCGTTCTTCCAAAACACTTCTCCATCGGCACCAACTTGCCTTTGGTAGCCACCACCTCCAAGCAAATTTAGCGTTGTAGCTAATTGCAGAATGGGAGGAATATGGGTAGAACGAACTCCAGCTGGCAAACTCAAAATCTGAAGGATATTAACAAATGTCTCCTTTGTAACACGACGTTTTTTATGAATCTGTTAAATTATTCGCATTAGTTTATATTTATATACAAAACAAGAAAGTAATATACACTTACTTGAAATTTGGGAGGTCTAAAATATTCATGTTGTTTCGGAGGTTTATCCTAAAAAGTCGAACAATATAACTTTCATTTTCTTGATGATTTTCCTCGAAAAACAACTGAACGGGCACAAATATTTATTTTTTTCTTGATTTCGCGAAAAACATTTTTAAAAAATCAATTTTGTATGAAAGTGACAACTAAAAGGCTGTCACAGGAAAAAATCACAAAAATGTGATTGTCACAAGTGATAATCACCTTACAAAGATGAACTTTGTGATCTGTGATTATCATTTATCACAAATGACGTTAGCCGAATCCACCCCAGGTCCAGTAGTGCCAACTTTTTCTTTTGTTTCTACTAGCAATTCGGGGAATTACCTAATTCGAAAGTCGATAGCAAAACAGTTCGATTTTGTTCTTATTCATTCGACATCAAAAGTGTTTGCGAGAAGGTTCTTAAATAATATTTGGCATCAAAAGTGTGAGTAAATATAGATAAAAATTCATTTGTTGGATATAAAAATATCATTTAATTATTTATCTTACTTTTTTTGAACAGGCAATCAACAAAAACAGTTAATACCAAACCATCGCAATATGAAATGTTGGTTGAATATCTTGAAAAACATCGTGACTTAAGCAAAGGTTATTTGAAAAACTCCGAAGCACGGCAAAAGTCCAACCACATGTGGAAAAAATTGGCAAAAAGCCTCAACGCTGAGAGTCCACCGCAACGAGATGTAAAGGGATGGAAGAAGGTAAGAACTTCTAAGGCAACCAATAGGTCAATGTTCAATGTTTCGCTTCTAGGTTTGGTCGGATTTTAAGAACAATGTGAAGGGGAAATTAAGGACAAATAAAGTAAACCTATCAGGAACTGGTGGCGGACCATCGAAGCAAAAACTTCTCACTCCACTAGAAAGTAAGGTGGCTGAAATACTTGATCTTACAACAGCCGTCGAGGGAATGTCTAATGTTGCTTGCTTTGGGGTTTCTAAAACTACTTCACATCAAGATGATATAGAAAATATTGAAATTCTTGACATCCAACATGATGGAGACATCTATGACGCAGTGGTTGCAGATATAGAATACGAAATAGTTGAAGAAAATAGTTCGAATCTTTGCAATACCTCTCAACGAAGAACTCAATCTAAAAGACGACAGGAAACTCTTTTAGAAAGGCAAGTTGAAAATCAAATTGTGTTCCAAAGTAATTCAAATGATTTATGGAAGAACATCAATGAAAATTTAAATGGAATTTTAAAATATACAAAAAGGCAAAACGAAACCAGCGAAAAGATTTACAAATTAAAAAAAGAAAAACTCAAACTTAAAAAAGAAATATTCGAATTTAAAAAAAAAGCAACAGAAAAAACTAAAATACGAATTGCGAAGTTGGGGGCTAAGGAAGAAATTTTAAAACTCCGCCAAAGAATATAGTATAGTGCATATGCACATATTGTGATTTAAAATGATTTTTTTTATGTATTTGATTTTATTACCAATTATCCTATTTTTCAATGTGTTACCTAATTTTCATTTCCAAAGACTGAATCAATTCTTATGTTTTATTAATTTGTTATTTATTTATATTTTTATTTTACATTACTGAAATAAAAAGATATGCATATCTTTTAATTGTTGAACAAATCATTTTTTATATTTTCTCTTGTTCTTTTGGCTAAATTTGAATAGTGTTCGTTTTCAAGCGAATGTTGTTCTAAATTAAAAGTATTTACTTCGTCTTCCAAATTAGCCTCTTGTGCTGGTCCAGGTTATCGTGCCTTGAACTTTAAACACAGATTGTGGAGGGCACAGCAGACATTTATAATTCGCGCAACCTTCTCGGGCGAATAGTGAAGTTCTCTTGCTGCCAAATGGCATCGGAACCTTGCCTTTAAGACACCAAAAACCCTCTCGATAATTGATCTTGAAATTGAATGTTTTTCGTTGAATTTCGATTCCATAGATCCTTTGGCTGCCTTTCTATATGGTTTCATGATCCAAGGCTCCAAGGGATATCCGGAATCTCCTATGAAAAGTATTGAATAATGTAAAATATTTACATATCTTAAATCTATTGTTTAACTTACCTAATAACCAAGATGACGTATCTCCATTTTCAAAGCGGCGTTTAAGGAAAGCTCTCTCGGCACTGAGGGCCCATTTATGGGAATCGTGTGATGCACCACCATATCGTGCATTTACCGACCTTATTACCATATTATAGTCACAAATCTAGATAACAGAATTTTAAAATAAAGATGTATTCAAATATGTTCATATGTACATACAAATATACGTATATTATATTTCCACTATTTTTACTTACCACCATGGCATTAATGCTATGTTAGAGTTTCCTGTTGAAGAAAAGGTGTTTGTTGGTAGATGGACGAATAAGTTATACATGGGTCCCATCTACAACTCCAAATATTCATGGAATCCGCGACTTTTCCCAAAAAAATTTTTTCGATTTTCTTTTTTCTTCTTCAGACATCTCAAAATTTATTAAAAGGGGGCACATTACTCTTTCCATTGACCTTAACACATCTGCCATAACTTTGGACATAGTTTCCTGTGCAAGTCCAGCATGTCTGTCACCACCAATTTAGTTTTGGTATCCACCTGTTGCCAAAAACTTCAATGTTGCCGATATCTTAATAATATTCGGGACAGAACTCTGTTTTCTGCGAATAGTCATATCCGAAGATATCTTATTAAATAAAAACATTAAAGCGGCTTTCGATAGGCGGTAGTTTCTGACAAAACTGAAAACAAAGTTTTGCAATTAGATATATGATATATTGGAAAAAGATCCACATTATGTACCTTTTCTCGCTTAGTTCCATCACGTTGGATTTGTCTCTAATAGTTCTGCGTTCTATTTGTGATGTAAGTTCTTCATTCTCATCATATTGAAGCCATATAGCGACACTATCCATTTTTTAAATTTGATTTTTACCTTTAAAATAATTTATTTTCGTAGACTTTATTTGACTTTTTAATTAAGCAGCAATTTCTATTGTTTGTTTTTTTTTTTTTTTTGTTTTGGGTAAATATAATTCGAGTCTCGTTCGAAAATCGAAAATGACTTTCGAATAGAATTGAAAGCAGAACCGAAATACATACTAGGCCCCAAGGTTTATGCTCATTAGATAAACAAAACATTCGGCATTTTCGTATATCTGGGTATTTATGTGCCGTCACGGTCAGCTTTTTTGTTTTTGTTAAACTTAAGGTGAAGACCATAATTAAAAATTTAAGTATTTAAATAAATTGTTTTTAAATTCTTAATAAGCAGTCATTGTGCGCTCATTGTGCGCTCAATGTCAGATTAACGGAGGCAGAATCATTTGGTGGGCCAACATTCTCCGCTCTCTTTAAAAAACAACATGTGTTATTATTCTCATACAAGTTTGGAAATAAGATTTCAACTTTTCCTTAAATATTTAATTGTTAAAGTAAAAAACTTATTGAAATTAATGAAAATGATTATAGCTTATTCAATTAGTTGGAGTTTTCACCAACATTCCGTCTTTATTTTGTTTTTATTTACCACTTTCTTATTTGCACTACATCAAAAAATTATAACTTGGTTGTCACACAAACAGCTATTTCAACTGAGAAAAAAAATTTAATAGTAGGCGTGTACCATCAACTGAGCACTCTGAGCGCTCAAGGATTTTTTAAGTGAGACAAAAAATCTCAAATGAGCACTGAGATTTTTTGCGGAGATTTCTGATCCAAAAAATAAAAATAAACCTATCAGGAGCTGGTGGCGGACCATCGAAGCAGAAACTTCTCACTCCACTAGAAAGTAAGGTGGCTGAAATACTTGATCTTACAACAGCCGTCGAGGGAATGTCTACTTTTGCTTGCTTTGGGGTTTCTAAAACTACTTCACATCAAGATGATATAGAAAATATTGAAATTCTTGACACCCAACATGATGGAGACATCTATGACGCAGTGGTTGCAGATATAGAATACGAAATAGTTGAAGAAAATAGTTCGAATCTTTGCAATACCTCTCAACGAAGAACTCAATCTAAAAGACGACAGGAAACTCTTTTAGAAAGGCAAGTTGAAAATCAAATTGTGTTCCAAAGTAATTCAAATGATTTATTGAAGAACATCAATGAAAATTTAAATGGAATTTTAAAATATACAAAAAGACAAAACGAAACCAGCGAAAAGATTTACAAATTAAAAAAAGAAAAACTCAAACTTAAGAAAGAAATATTCTATACATGAGAATAATAACACATGTTTTTTTTTTTCTGAAAGAGAGCGGAGAATGTTGTCCCACCAAATGATTCTGCCTCCGTTAATCTGACATTGAGCGCTCAATGAGCGCTCAGTTTGTGGTACACGCCTAGTGAATCCAAGAATTTTTTGGATGAGAAATCTCCGCAAAAAATCTCAGTGCTCAGTTGAGATTTTTTGTCTCACTTAAAAAATCCTTGAGCGCTCGGAGCGCTCAGTTGATGGTACACGCCTAATAATAATCAAGTAAAGTAAGATTATTTTACTTTTCTCCGAACATAAGCAGATGATTGTGACGTCACACACCTAATGAGCATACCTCTTGTTTCTGTTTATCGTGCTTAAGTGGCCGTGTTTTTTCGGATTTAAATTATCAAAACTATGCATTATTACTTAGTTTATTTTAAGACTATTGATATTAATTTAAGACTGTTGAAATGAAAATGGAGCAAGGGGACTGCTAAGCAAATCGTTTAGGTACATATGTTTCCTCACGCGAAATGTATAAGAGAGTTAAAGAAATCTTGTTCATGTGTGAAAATTTTTATAGAAGCTCGGATTTATTTAAAGGAAAATTTAAAGTTTTAAAAAAGGAAAATGCTGATTAAGTTTTTGCATCTTCCAATTTATATCTAAGATAGCTGAGTGGTGGGAGTGATGGACTGTCACGTACGAGTTCCCGAGTTCGATCCCTAATGAGGTAAACATATAATTTATGTTTTATAATTGTTTCCAATACTATAATTAATAAATAATTGAATTTGATACTTGATTTCAGATAAAATGCAGTAAAAATCACATTAAAAAATAAAAATTAAAATTTGTCTTTCTTTTTTTTATTTATTTTTGTTCACCTTCTATAAGCCTTGTATTTAACTTTTATACAACCATGTCCGAAGCTATCTGTCAAGTTGAAGTGTCATTCAAATTTCCAATATCGCTCGTTAAAACTTCGTATTTGCTTCCTTAGGCTTTTATACAATCTGCTACTTTTAAAAGATCTGCGAATAAGTTTATAAGAAGATTTTCCGAAATGACGTATACAAGCTATATTAGCTTGTATAACATACTCATTTTTATGCTTATGTAAACTTTACAAATGTCTTATGGAACTTCTAAAGCCTATTCTATTAAGCCGAACCGAAGCTGAAATGTTAGTTGGGTATCCAGTTATATATAGACATCAGTAGTTAATCCAGCATTAGTTGGTGGATGAAAAGTTGGAAGGTGCATTTAAGAAACCAAGTGATACATTCTTTGAAAATGTTATACTTTTATAGCCATATTAATAAAAACAGCGCTAATGGTGGATTTACATGTATCTTCGTCCGACTTCTGCAAAAAAAAAGGGATGCAAAATTAAAATGTACATTTGTTGGATAGAGAGGAAACAGCAAAATGCAGAAGATCTTCGTGCATGAAGATTATAGGAAGTGCCATAATGCAGATATGAAGACGAACATGTTCATTTTCTTAATGGTTCTCTTTCACACGTTCGGAGTTTTTGCATACATCTGTCCCGCTCTACTTTCTTCATGTTTGCAGACGAAAATTCATGTAAATCCAGCATTACTCAACTGTCACTTTCGAGCTCTCGTGTGAGCATGTATTATGCTGGATTTACATGTATCTTCGTCTGCAAATATGAAGAAAAGTAGAGCGGGACAGATGCATGCCAGAAACCCGAGCATGTGAAACAGAACCATCAAAATGATAATGGAGGATTTACATGTATCTGCATTTGGTTTCTGCACAAAAAAAGGGATGCCAAATACAAAATGTATATTTGTTAGATAGAGGGAAATGATGAAAATGCAGAAGAACTTTGTTTCTGCATTATAGGAAAGTTCCATAATGCAGAAATGAAGACAAACATGTTCATCTTCTTGATGGTTCTCTTTCACTCGCTCGGATTTTTTGTATACATCTGTCCTGCTCTACTTTTCTGCATTTTGCAGATGAAGATACATGTAAATCCACCATGAACATGTTCGTCTTCATATCTGCATTATGGCACTTCCTGTAATCTGCATGTATGAAGATCTTCTGCATTTTCTGCATTTTTTTATCCGACAAATGTAAATATTAGTTTTGCATCCGCTTTGTTTTGCAGAAGTCAGACGAAGATACATGTAAGTCCACCATTAAGAGACAATTGATGAATCAAAACGTATATTTACTTATCTTATTTAATCCTCCGCTAAACCTCCTTTCTTGTTGGTTTAGCTAGCTAGTAAGTGGCAGAAATTTAACTCCTAGTCCATCACGAGTTGATGATAACTCGCCGCTAGCTCCGTTTATTAGCTAGATAACATTTTTATTAAAAACAATAAGACCCCTTTCACACAAGGAAACTGAGTTGCCGGTGATTTTTGGTTTGTAGGCGAGAAGGGCGTAAAAGGAAGACAACAAACCTCTCCTCTCACCCTTCGCGCCAACAAACTAGTTAGTTTCTGGCGACTCAGTTTCATTGTGTGAAAGTGGTCTAAGGAAAATTTATATACAAAAGGGAAGTTCCTGGAAAACCATTTAAAAAATGCTGAAGCTGTGCAGTGCATCTAGACTTAATGCAAAAAGATTATTTCTTAAGTGTAGATTGTATTTTAGAACCAACTATTTAAACAATTATTTGTAGGTGAAAGTAACTGTAAAAATAAAAAAATTATATAAATAATCCAATCAGTTCAGTTCTTGCTCTCATTACAGACAGTACTTACTTTCTTTTGTTTTCATAATGGACAGGACATCCAATGTTTTCAATGTAGTTTTTTAACTTCTTAAAGTGATTTGATTTTTTGCGGAGTTTGTCAATCGGGTTTTCATTTTAAATGTACCAAAATGAGTGAAACCGATCGGGTAACGCTTGAATCAAATGATAACATTTTCTGGAAGTGTGGTGCATGCAAAAACATTTCTTTCCTAAGTTGCATACCTAAAATCAAAGACCTTTATCGTTTCTTTGTTGATAATAAATCTGATTTTGATAATCTTGTGAAACCCCCACGGCTAACACGCTCTCAAGTCAAGCCCATGGTTAATGTACCAAACAACAACAATAAACAATTACAGCCTTTAAAAGAGAAAAACATTTCTTCTCCTCGCTATTTAAACTCCCCTTTGCATAAAAATACTTCTTCATCTCCTGTAGTTAAAAGTGGTGGTAATAAACCGCTCCTGAAAGGAAAAAAACCGGTTTCCTCGTCTAAGATAAACATAACATCAACAAGTAATTCGAACTCTTCTTCACAGAGTGACGATCTTGCTAAAGCTGCTTATAATGTGAAAGCTTTGACTTCAAAGGGAATTGAAACGATTTCTGCTGATCCTGATGTTAAGTCTGCTGTTGATGGCATTGCATCTACTCTGTCCGCTGGTGCTGACGGTACTGATGAAAGCTTACTCAAATTTAATACAATGAACTCGGGCGACGATGACTGGTGTGGGTGATGACGTTTCTAATACTATTCCTAGTGCAACTGTTGTTGCTGGCGATGTGAGTGATCTTGTTGCTGGTGTTGTTGCGGCGTTTGATGATATTGGTGTTGGTGCTACTGCTGATAATGATGTTCATAACAATGGTGTTGCCAATGTTGATGATGATGCTAATACCTTTAGTAAGGGTGCTAATACTAATGTATTAAATCATATTAAAATTTCCAAAGTCCATCGTCCTGGAAAGGTAATGTTTGGGACTGCCGCTGTTGTAGAAGGCGAATTTACACTGCAATCCATTCCTCGTCTACAATTCTTACATCTTTCCCATTTGGACAGTAATGTGACTGAAGATGATATAGTCAATTACGCTGCGATTAAATTAAATATTCCGAAGAGTTCTATGCGTTGTTCGAAGCTTATCAAAAAGGATGCTGACCCTACTTGACTTCGCTATGTTAATTTCAAATTAGGGATTCCTGCAAGCTTTTTCGGTGCTGCTTTAGATGCAACAATTTGGCCTGAACATGTTCAACTAAAGAAATTCGTAAATTTTCCAAAAAGGGAATACAATTCCAAGGTGAAATCCAAAGTCAGAGTGAAATTATTATCTGAAATTCGAGTTTATTTTCAAAATCCTGGTGGATTGCGGACTAAAACCAACCAACTCCTTTTATCATTTTCTCTACATGAATTTGATTTTATCATCGTAGTTGAAACATGGCTTAATTCAAATTTTATGTCGTGTGAGATTTTTAATTCTACGTTCAATGTATATCGAAAAGATCGTTCAACTACAACAAGATGGAATCGTGGAGGCGGTGTACTGATTGCCGTTCGTACAACTTTCAACAGTACTCAATGCAATTTAAATAATGATGCAGATAAAATTGAGCAGCTTTGTGTTTGTGTAAGTTCTAAAGATTCTGCTGAAATTAAAGATTTATTTTTTATTGTAAGTTATATCCGCCCTATGAGTGGAATAGATTTGTATTCAGAACATGTTTCCAACGCTCAAGCAATAGTGAATGAATTTCCCTGTGTACTTGGCGATTTCAACATTGGTGACATCGACTGGTGCTACATAAAAGATGATCAAATTTTGATCCCTTTTGATGCAAATAAAGATATTGAAATGTTGGTCGTTGATTCATTTTCTGCAATGGGACTTTTTCAGATTAATTACATAAAAAAACGATTTGGGTAGAATTTTGGATTTAGTTTTTATAAACAATGATTTAAAGTATGCTTTAACTATCTCTGATTTTTCCTCTTCTTAATAACTCTTTTCAGCATAAAGCTGTATGTTTAACATTTGAATATTACGATTATGCTTCTATTTCAATTAATGACAGAGTTAAAACTTTTAATTATGCAAGGGCTGATTTTGTTCCACTCAATAGCTTCTTCAATACCGTAAATTGGAAGGATTCAATGGATGGCAAATCCTTAGAAGATGTGTATACTCATTTTAAAAGCATTGTGTTTGAAGGAATAGAGCGTTTTGTTCCTACTAAAAGCAAGAAAAAAACTTTTAAGGTTCCGTGGTTCAACACAAGAATACAAAATTTAGAAAATGTCAAGAATAAAGCATTTAAGCGTTATAAATTAACAAATCTTTTTGAAGATCGTGTTAGATTTTTTCAGTTAAAGAAAAAATTTGATTTTCTAAATAAGTTTTTATACAGGCAATACATAAATAATGCTGAAGCTTGTATAAAAAATAATTCTAAATCCTTCTGGCTGTTCCTCAATTCTAAAAAAAAAGTTTCATCGTTCCCTCAATGTATGGAATATGAAAATCAAAAATCCAAGGATATTCAATCTTCTTGTAATCTTTTTGCCCAATTCTTTCAAACTTCTTTTAACTGTGATATTATCGAAGATATTGATCAGTTATATCCAAATATTAATTCTTTAACAGACATTTTGTTACTAAGTTTTTCATTACAGGATGTACTGGAAAGTTTAAATGATATTGTTAAAAATTGGTAATATTTTCTTTTAATTGTCTTGAAGTGGCATCACTTATCCTATTGAATTTTAATGTACATAACACATTTTTGCAATTCTTTTCATCTATTTTTTCTTAAACTGTATATACATATATATATTAAAATTGAACTGTACATCTAAGTATTATAAAAAGACATGTAAATTATGAAATCAAAACAGTTAACGATTTTCTTTGACCCGATATCATTCGGTTAATTTTTTGATAAAGGAAATAAAACTTGTTATAAATTGGACATTTTGGAAGTTTTCTCATTTTCTCGGACTTTTAATTATAATTTTCTTCATGGTGCCGAAACCCGGGATTTCGTGTCGGAAAAAAGATTTAACAAGTTTTATTTAAAGTAATAACTGTCGTGTCATTTATATTCTCGTAATATTGTTTTTTTTTCTCGATCGATGTAATAAAATGGAGCTGCAAACACGTGCTGGTTTTCGCAGTCAAATGACGAAGATCGTCAACGAAGCGACAGAGTATTTAAAGAGCGATTCGCGCCAAATAGAAGATTTGTCAGAATTAGATTCTATGGAAGAGGAACTTTCTTCTTTTTTGCAACGTCTTACAACGGCCAATGCTAATTTGAATATGGTTAATAAAGACATTCAGACTAAAGAGCTGGAGGATAAAAATCCTGAAAAGATTGCAGAATATGAAGATGCTGCGGCGGGAATGATGGCAAGGCTTCAAGTTCGTCTTGCTAAAATCAAACAACGTACCAATCCTACTCCAAACTGCGAAAATTCTCAACGTCCATCATCATTAACGAAGAATCACTGCACAAAGCTACCTAAACTGCAACTAAAACGATTTTCTGGAGATTACCAGGAGTGGATTCCTTTTTGGGAAAATTTCAGATCTGCTGTTCATGAAAATGAATCCCTATCTGGTGTGGAAAAGTTCAATTTTTTGCAATCGGTGCTCACGGGCACTGCAGCAAAAACTATTGTAGGTTTTACTCCCTCCGATGCATGCTATGACGGAGCCATATCGCTCTTGCAAGAGGAATACGGGGATACCGAGAAGCTTGTCGATAAGCTCATGCAAACACTTATGGGTTTACCAACTGCGCATCGTAGAACTGATGCTCAGGCATTAAGGCAGCTGTATAACACCGTAATGGCTTGCAGCCGATCCCTCACCGCGTTAGGTGTACCATCGTCACATTATTACATAATGCTAAAAACCATTCTTCTTAAATGCATGCCTAATGAGTTACGTATCGATTATCACCGTATTCATAAAGAATTAGCTGACAGTGGAAAAGAGACGGCTGAATTATCGGAGGATAGTACTTCCACACTATCATTTGACGGAGACAAGCAAGTTAAAAATATCATGCGATTTTTGAAGCAAGAAGTTGAGTCTATTGAGAGAGCAGCCGTTGCAAAATCCGGTAAATCAATTACCCACTCCACTCAACCAACAACGGCAGCCGGTCTCCTCACACCCACGAGTACCTCCGTTTCTAAATGTTTTCTCTGTAAGTCTACTGGACATTCTACAAGAGACTGTGACTCTACACAATCTATCGATGAAAAGAAAGAGATGCTTAAGAAGGACGGCAGGTGCTTTAGATGTACGCAAAGGGGACACACATCGAAATTTTGTAGAGTGAAGGGTCTAGTATGTAAAAAATGCAAACGTATGCACTCTACCGTTTTGTGCATAGGAGAAGCATGGTCAAAGTCAAATAACGGAGAGAGTGCGAGTGATAAACCTATCTTAACGTCATCAACTAATTTATGTTCTTCAAATAATCATGGAAAATTATCTACTAATGTTTTTTTGCAGACGGCACGTGTTTTCCTTTCTTCACAGAAAACTAATCGCAATTTATTTGTGCGATTGATCATTGATGGTGGGAGCCAAAAAACTTACATTAGAGAAGATGTCGCCAATGAATTAAAGTTACCCATCATTGGATTCGTAAACATGAGCATCATCCCTTTTGGTAACATAGACGCTCCCAATTTTCAAAAATTAAGGACAACTAAGTTCACAATAAAAAGCCAGTTTAGTTCACACGAAATAGAAATTGTAGCTGTTGTAGTTCCGGAAATTTGTCTTGAGACATTGCCTGCTCCTGAGAACTATTGTAGTCCGCAAAGGCAAGGGTTCTATTTAGCTGATTCGAATTTTGGGGGTCATGAACAAACGGAAGGTTTGAGCGTTTTAATCGGAGCGGACTATTTTTGGGAAATCATCACAGGAAAGTATAAGCGTCTTGCCAAAGGATTGACAGCTGTTGACACAGTATTTGGCTGGACTCTTCAGGGCCCTTATACCTCTGAAGATTGTAGTAATTCTTTAATTAACGTTTCTTCCCTTTGCAGTTCTTCTCTTTTTGAAAATATGTGGAACATGGAATTGCTTGGCATACGAGATGATGAATCTGAAATGAAAACGTTTACTACAGAGCTCCAAACGAAATGCATTCGTAAAACTCCGACGAGGTATGAGGCGGTCTTACCCTGGAAGCCGATCAATTACCAGCTAGCAACCAATAGGGAGAACGCTTTATCCAGATTATACTCTCTGGCGAGACGACTTTCGAGGGAACCACAAAAACTTTTGGATTATGATGATGTTATGAGAGAGTTAATTTCATCTGGCTGTGCTGAACGAGTACCTCATCAGATCGAAGCCTCAAATTTGTATTACATGCCTCATTGTGCGGTTTATCGTCCCGAGAAGTCCACAACGAAGATTCGTATAGTTTTCGATGCGTCTGCGCATGCTCCAGGTAAACTTTCCTTAAATGATTGTCTGTGAACGGGATCCAATCTACTTCCAGATATATTAAAAATACTGCTACACTTTCGTCTTGGGAAAATTGGACTCGTAGCTGATATCGGGAAAGCGTTTTTACAAATCGCTTTGGCTGAGAAAGATCGCGATAGTCATCGATTTTTTTGGTTCGCTGATGAAGTACTTCCTTCAAGGGATCTGCCACCTATTCATGAATTTCGTATGACGCGTGTGACATTTGGTGTTACGTCTAGCCCTTTCCTATTGTCAGCAACTATAGATTTACATCTTCAATCAACATCAAAGGCCTTTCCAAGCACATGTTCTCGACTAAAGCGATCATTTTATATGGATGATTTGGTTACCAGCGTCAACAATCAAGCCGAAGCGGAGCTGTTCTATCAGGAATCAACACAAATTATGGATCGAGCTTGGATGAATCTCAGGAAGTGGGTAAGCAATGATGAAGGTGTTCGAAGTTCTCTGGGGATACAGCATGTGGACAGCATACAAACTGTTTTGGGTGTAAGGTGGAATATTCTGAGCGATGACCTTACTCTTAATATTAATCCAGAAGATCTACAAAACATGAATTCAGCTACTAAACGTAATGTTTTGAAGATTATTGCTCGAATATATGACCCTTTAGGATTTATTAACCCAGTTGTAATTCGCCTTAAGATTCTTTTTCAGTCTTTATGGAGGCAAAAGCTTACCTGGGATCAACCTATTGAAAATGAATTTCACAAGGAATGGAGTACTTGCATGAAGGATCTGCATCAGTTGGGCGATCTCTATTGTTCAAGATGGTTGGGCTTCGATGGAAGCTCTAAACACACAGAAATGCATATTTTTGCTGACGCAAGTCCAAAGGCGTTTGGAGCAGTTGCATTTTTGCGGATTGAGGGATACGAAGGTGAAGTTCAGGTGAGATTTGTTTGCTCTAAAGTACGAGTGGCACCTTTAAAAGAGAGTAAGACGGATGACATAAGTTTGCCAAAGTTGGAACTGGCTGCCGCACTTGTAGCTGCTAGATTATGTGCCTATTTTCAGAAATGTCATCTTCCGTGCCAACATTATTACTTGTGGACCGATTCGCAAATAACTTTACACTGGATACATGGAGACGTTCGACGATGGAAACCTTTTGTCTTTAACCGTGTGAAAGAGATTCAAGATCTTACCATAAAAAACGGATTGGCGACACTGCTCTGGATCTGAAAACCCTGCGGATCTTGTAACAAGGGGGGTATCTACTCAACAATTTGCCGCGTCGCTATTATGGAAAGAAGGCCCTTATTGGTTAAAAGGTGATAAATCTGGATGGCCATCATCGAATGACGTGATGGATATTGAAAAGTGTACAACTCTGCTTGCGATGTCCGAAGAAACAATACCAGCAAAATCAAAAGATGACCTGGGTCCAATTTTTCCTTTCGAAAGAATAAGTACATGGAAAAAGCTTTTAAGAGTAACTTGTTACATTTTTCGAACCATTGATATTATTATTTACAAAAATAAAAATAGGGTTGCGACTAGGTTTCTTGGAGCAGTCGAACTAAAGAAAGCTGAAGATTATTGGTTAAAATTCATTCAACACACCTTTTTTAACAATGAAATTTTGTATTTGCAGGTCGGAAAGCCAATCCCTCGTTCTTCGAACCTGCAGAATCTCTGTGTGTTCCTGGACAATGATGGCTTTATATGCTTAGAGAGTAGGCTTCAAGGACTCGATGAACCGCTTGTAGTTGTGAACCCCATTATTCTATTAAAAGGGGGTGCTTTAACTAGACTAATTGCTAAACATTTTCACGAACTCACTTTACATGGAGGTGTCAATACAGTATTGGCGAGGATGCTCGAAAGGTTTTGGATGCCAGCTGGTCGTCAACTCATAAAAAAGGTCATTGCTAAGTGCCCAATTTGCAAGCGGATGAGAGGGAAACCTGGTTCACAACCCTTTGCACCATTGCCTTTGGAACGTTTAGTGTCAACTCGGCCTTTTGAAACAGTAGGAGTGGATTTCGCTGGCCCACTGTATACGCCTATCGACAATGGAGAAAACAGTAGAAAGGTATATATCCTGATTTTCACTTGTGCAGTTGTTCGAGCCTTACATTTAGAATTGGTGTTTGACCTCACTACTGAGAGCTGCTTATTGGCTATAAGGAGATTTATAGCAAGGAGGGGTTGCCCGAAGTTATTTACTCTGACAACGCTAAGACGTTTAAAAAAGCAGCAACAGAAGTTAAAACTATTGGAGAAATCTTAAGTAGCGAAGTTTTTCATGGATTTCTCAGCAATCGAGGGATTAACTGGCGTTTTAGTGTTGAAAGGGCGCCGTGGTGGGGCGGCTTTTGGGAACGAATGGTGAAAAGCGTAAAAGACATCCTCAAAGTTACTATCTGGAAGACGAAGGTTGACATTGATGAGCTTCACACTCTTTTGACGGAAGCTGAGCGTATAATAAATATGAGACCACTTACCTATATCAGCAATGATCCACTTGACCTATCACCCCTAACACCCGACAACTTCCTCTCTGGTATTTCGAGTCATGTTCCTGTCGAGACTGGAATTGAGGACCGAATCTCTTCTTCGGAGCTTCGGACTAAATGGATAACAAGACTTAAGTACACCTCACTTCTTTGGAAAAGATGGAAGACCGAATATTTGGGCCTGCTGCGTTCAGCTCATCATTCAAATAAATCCTTTACAAAAGAAATTCGACCGGAAGATGTAGTTTTGGTTTATGACGCAGCTACTCCGAGGATACATTGGAAATTGGCTATCGTAGATGTATGTTTTCCTGGTCGAGATGGCAAGGTGAGAGCAGCTGAAGTGCGCTTTGGTGATGGTAAGAAATTAAGACGAGCTGTTCAACATTTGTACCCACTGGAGATTTGTGACCGTGACCTGGCGCGGGCGGAGGATGTTAAAAATTGATAATATTTTCTTTTAATTGTCTTGAAGTGGCATCACTTATCCTATTGAATTTTAATGTACATAACACATTTTTGCAATTCTTTTCATCTATTTTTTCTTAAACTGTATATACATATATATATTAAAATTGAACTGTACATCTAAGTATTATAAAAAGACATGTAAATTATGAAATCAAAACAGTTAACGATTTTCTTTGACCCGATATCATTCGGTTAATTTTTTGATAAAGGAAATAAAACTTGTTATAAATTGGACATTTTGGAAGTTTTCTCATTTTCTCGGACTTTTAATTATAATTTTCTTCATGGTGCCGAAACCCGGGATTTCGTGTCGGAAAAAAGATTTAACAAGTTTTATTTAAAGTAATAACTGTCGTGTCATTTATATTCTCGTAATATTGTTTTTTTTTCTCGATCGATGTAATAAAATGGAGCTGCAAACACGTGCTGGTTTTCGCAGTCAAATTACGAAGATCGTCAACGAAGCGACAGAGTATTTAAAGAGCGATTCGCGCCAAATAGAAGATTTGTCAGAATTAGATTCTATGGAAGAGGAACTTTCTTCTTTTTTGCAACGTCTTACAACGGCCAATGCTAATTTGAATATGGTTAATAAAGACATTCAGACTAAAGAGCTGGAGGATAAAAATCCTGAAAAGATTGCAGAATATGAAGATGCTGCGGCGGGAATGATGGCAAGGCTTCAAGTTCGTCTTGCTAAAATCAAACAACGTACCAATCCTACTCCAAACTGCGAAAATTCTCAACGTCCATCATCATTAACGAAGAATCACTGCACAAAGCTACCTAAACTGCAACTAAAACGATTTTCTGGAGATTACCAGGAGTGGATTCCTTTTTGGGAAAATTTCAGATCTGCTGTTCATGAAAATGAATCCCTATCTGGTGTGGAAAAGTTCAATTTTTTGCAATCGGTGCTCACGGGCAATGCAGCAAAAACTATTGTAGGTTTTACTCCCTCCGATGCATGCTATGACGGAGCCATATCGCTCTTGCAAGAGGAATACGGGGATACCGAGAAGCTTGTCGATAAGCTCATGCAAACACTTATGGGTTTACCAACTGTACATCGTAGAACTGATGCTCAGGCATTAAGGCAGCTGTATAACACCGTAATGGCTTGCAGCCGATCCCTCACCGCGTTAGGTGTACCATCGTCACATTATTACATAATGCTAAAAACCATTCTTCTTAAATGCATGCCTAATGAGTTACGTATCGATTATCACCGTATTCATAAAGAATTAGCTGACAGTGGAAAAGAGACGGCTGAATTATCAGAGGATAGTACTTCCACACTATCATTTGACGGAGACAAGCAAGTTAAAAATATCATGCGATTTTTGAAGCAAGAAGTTGAGTCTATTGAGAGAGCAGCCGTTGCAAAATCCGGTAAATCAATTACCCACTCCACTCAACCAACAACGGCAGCCGGTCTCCTCACACCCACGAGTACCTCCGTTTCTAAATGTTTTCTTTGTAAGTCTACTGGACATTCTACAAGAGACTGTGACTCTACACAATCTATCGATGAAAAGAAAGAGATGCTTAAGAAGGACGGCAGGTGCTTTAGATGTACGCAAAGGGGACACACATCGAAATTTTGTAGAGTGAAGGGTCTAGTATGTAAAAAATGCAAACGTATGCACTCTACCGTTTTGTGCATAGGAGAAGCATGGTCAAAGTCAAATAACGGAGAGAGTGCGAGTGATAAACCTATCTTAACGTCATCAACTAATTTATCTTCTTCAAATAATCATGGAAAATTATCTACTAATGTTTTTTTGCAGACGGCACGTGTTTTCCTTTCTTCACAGAAAACTAATCGCAATTTATTTGTGCGATTGATCATTGATGGTGGGAGCCAAAAAACTTACATTAGAGAAGATGTCGCCAATGAATTAAAGTTACCCATCATTGGATTCGTAAACATGAGCATCATCCCTTTTGGTAACATAGACGCTCCCAATTTTCAAAAATTAAGGACAACTAAGTTCACAATAAAAAGCCAGTTTAGTTCACACGAAATAGAAATTGTAGCTGTTGTAGTTCCGGAAATTTGTCTTGACACATTGCCTGCTCCTGAGAACTATTGTAGTCCGCAAAGGCAAGGGTTCTATTTAGCTGATTCGAATTTTGGGGGTCATGAACAAACGGAAGGTTTGAGCGTTTTAATCGGAGCGGACTATTTTTGGGAAATCATCACAGGAAAGTATAAGCGTCTTGCCAAAGGATTGACAGCTGTTGACACAGTATTCGGCTGGACTCTTCAGGGCCCTTATACCTCTGAAGATTGTAGTAATTCTTTAATTAACGTTTCTTCCCTTTGCAGTTCTTCTCTTTTTGAAAATATGTGGAACATGGAATTGCTTGGCATACGAGATGATGAATCTGAAATGAAAACGTTTACTACAGAGCTCCAAACGAAATGCATTCGTAAAACTCCGACGAGGTATGAGGCGGTCTTACCCTGGAAGCCGATCAATTACCAGCTAGCAACCAATAGGGAGAACGCTTTATCCAGATTATACTCTCTGGCGAGACGACTTTCGAGGGAACCACAAAAACTTTTGGATTATGATGATGTTATGAGAGAGTTAATTTCATCTGGCTGTGCTGAACGAGTACCTCATCAGATCGAAGCCTCAAATTTGTATTACATGCCTCATTGTGCGGTTTATCGTCCCGAGAAGTCCACAACGAAGATTCGTATAGTTTTCGATGCGTCTGCGCATGCTCCAGGTAAACTTTCCTTAAATGATTGTCTGTGAACGGGATCCAATCTACTTCCAGATATATTAAAAATACTGCTACACTTTCGTCTTGGGAAAATTGGACTCGTAGCTGATATCGAGAAAGCGTTTTTACAAATCGCTTTGGCTGAGAAAGATCGCGATAGTCATCGATTTTGTTGGTTCGCTGATGAAGTACTTCCTTCAAGGGATCATGAATTTCGTATGACGCGTGTGACATTTGGTGTTACGTATAGCCCTTTCCTATTGTCAGCAACTATAGATTTACATCTTAAATCAACATCAAAGGCCTTTCCAAGCACATGTTCTCGACTAAAGCGATCATTTTATATGGATGATTTGGTTACCAGCGTCAACAATCAAGCCGAAGCGGAGCTGTTCTATCAGGAATCAACACAAATTATGGATCGAGCTTGGATGAATCTCAGGAAGTGGGTAAGCAATGATGAAGGTGTTCGAAGTTCTCTGGGGATACAGCATGTGGACAGCATACAAACTGTTTTGGGTGTAAGGTGGAATATTCTGAGCGATGACCTTACTCTTAATATTAATCCAGAAGATCTACAAAACATGAATTCAGCTACTAAACGTAATGTTTTGAATATTATTGCTCGAATATATGACCCTTTAGGATTTATGAACCCAGTTGTAATTCGCCTTAAGATTCTTTTTCAGTCTTTATGGAGGCAAAAGCTTACCTGGGATCAACCTATTGAAAATGAATTTCACAAGGAATGGAGTACTTGCATGAAGGATCTGCATCAGTTGGGCGATCTCTATTGTTCAAGATGGTTGGGCTTCGATGGAAGCTCTAAACACACAGAAATGCATATTTTTGCTGACGCAAGTCCAAAGGCGTTTGGAGCAGTTGCATTTTTGCGGATTGAGGGATACGAAGGTGAAGTTCAGGTGAGATTTGTTTGCTCTAAAGTACGAGTGGCACCTTTAAAAGAGAGTAAGACGGATGACATAAGTTTGCCAAAGTTGGAACTGGCTGCCGCACTTGTAGCTGCTAGATTATGTGCCTATTTTCAGAAATGTCATCTTCCGTGCCAACATTATTACTTGTGGACCGATTCGCAAATAACTTTACACTGGATACATGGAGACGTTCGACGATGGAAACCTTTTGTCTTTAACCGTGTGAAAGAGATTCAAGATCTTACCATAAAAACGGATTGGCGACACTGCTCTGGATCTGAAAACCCTGCGGATCTTGTAACAAGGGGGGTATCTACTCAACAATTTGCCGCGTCGCTATTATGGAAAGAAGGCCCTTATTGGTTAAAAGGTGATAAATCTGGATGGCCATCATCGAATGACGTGATGGATATTGAAAAGTGTACAACTCTGCTTGCGATGTCCGAAGAAACAATACCAGCAAAATCAAAAGATGACCTGGGTCCAATTTTTCCTTTCGAAAGAATAAGTACATGGAAAAAGCTTTTAAGAGTAACTTGTTACATTTTTCGAACCATTGATATTATTATTTACAAAAATAAAAATAGGGTTGCGACTAGGTTTCTTGGAGCAGTCGAACTAAAGAAAGCTGAAGATTATTGGTTAAAATTCATTCAACACACCTTTTTTAACAATGAAATTTTGTATTTGCAGGTCGGAAAGCCAATCCCTCGTTCTTCGACCCTGCAGAATCTCTGTGTGTTCCTGGACAATGATGGCTTTATATGCTTAGAGAGTAGGCTTCAAGGACTCGATGAACCGCTTGTAGTTGTGAACCCCATTATTCTACCAAAAGGGGGTGCTTTAACTAGACTAATTGCTAAACATTTTCACGAACTCACTTCACATGGAGGTGTCAATACAGTATTGGCGAGGATGCGCGAAAGGTTTTGGATGCCAGCTGGTCGTCAACTCATAAAAAAGGTCATTGCTAAGTGCCCAATTTGCAAGCGGATGAGAGGGAAACCTGGTTCACAACCCTTTGCACCATTGCCTTTGGAACGTTTAGTGTCAACTCGGCCTTTTGAAACAGTAGGAGTGGATTTCGCTGGCCCACTGTATACGCCTATCGACAATGGAGAAAACAGTAGAAAGGTATATATCATGATTTTCACTTGTGCAGTTGTTCGAGCCTTACATTTAGAATTGGTGTTTGACCTTACTACTGAGAGCTGCTTATTGGCTATAAGGAGATTTATAGCAAGGAGGGGTTGCCCGAACGTTATTTACCCTGACAACGCTAAGACGTTTAAAAAAGCAGCAACAGAAGTTAAAACTATTGGAGAAATCTTAAGTAGCGAAGTTTTTCATGGATTTCTCAGCAATCGAGGGAATAACTGGCGTTTTAGTGTTGAAAGGGCGCCGTGGTGGGGCGGCTTTTGGGAACGAATGGTGAAAAGCGTAAAAGACATCCTCAAAGTTACTATCTGGAAGACGAAGGTTGACATTGATGAGCTTCACACTCTTTTGACGGAAGCTGAGCGTATAATAAATATGAGACCACTTACCTATATCAGCAATGATCCACTTGACCTATCACCCCTAACACCCGACAACTTCCTCTCTGGTATTTCGAGTCATGTTCCTGTCGAGACTGGAATTGAGGACCGAATCTCTTCTTCGGAGCTTCGGACTAAATGGATAACAAGACTTAAGTACACCTCACTTCTTTGGAAAAGATGGAAGACCGAATATTTGGGCCTGCTGCGTTCAGCTCATCATTCAAATAAATCCTTTACAAAAGAAATTCGACCGGAAGATGTAGTTTTGGTTTATGACGCAGCTACTCCGAGGATACATTGGAAATTGGCTATCGTAGATGTATGTTTTCCTGGTCGAGATGGCAAGGTGAGAGCAGCTGAAGTGCGCTTTGGTGATGGTAAGAAATTAAGACGAGCTGTTCAACATTTGTACCCACTGGAGATTTGTGACCGTGACCTGGCGCGGGCGGAGGATGTTAAAAATTGATAATATTTTCTTTTAATTGTCTTGAAGTGGCATCACTTATCCTATTGAATTTTAATGTACATAACACATTTTTGCAATTCTTTTCATCTATTTTTTCTTAAACTGTATATACATATATATATTAAAATTGAACTGTACATCTAAGTATTATAAAAAGACATGTAAATTATGAAATCAAAACAGTTAACGATTTTCTTTGACCCGATATCATTCGGTTAATTTTTTGATAAAGGAAATAAAACTTGTTATAAATTGGACATTTTGGAAGTTTTCTCATTTTCTCGGACTTTTAATTATAATTTTCTTCAGATATTGATACGACTAAAAAAGCTGGATTTGATTTAATTCCTCTTATTTTACTAGCAAAATGCTCAATTTCACTGTGTTATATTTTATCCTGTGTTTTTAATATGTCTCTGGCAACTGGTGTATTTCTGGAAGAATGGAAACTATCCTATATAGATCCAGTTTATAAAAATGGTCTAATCACCTTCTGAAAAATTATAGACCTATTTCTAAGCTTTCAGCAGTACCAGAGCTTTTTGAAAAAATGGTTACACAAAGACTTTTCCTTTCTGTAAAGGAATCCTTATCCCCCTGTCAACATGTTTTTTTAAAAGGTAGATCGACTTGCACTAATTTAAGCCTGTTTACTAATTTTTGCGTTGGTGCAATTACAATCACTTGGAATTAAACTATTCAAAATGTAAAACTTTTAGTGCAAGAAGATCTCCATCTCCTTTAAATTTTGAGTACAAATTTCATGAGTACAGTCTTCTTAGAGTTAATGTTATATAAGATCTTGGAGTTCATTTTGATTCAAAGCTGGACTTTAGAACTCATATTGACTACATTGTCTTTAAAGGCAAATCCTTATTAGGTTTCTTAAAACGGAATTCAAATGATTTTAACGATGCTTATACGTTAAAGACACTATTTATGTCTTTAGTTTTACCTATCTTGGAATACTGTTGTGTCGTTTGGTCGCCATTCAATGATAATAATATCTTGAGAATAGAAAGAATTCAAAAGAGATTCACCAAGTATGCCTTGAGGAAATTAAAGTGGGTTGGATCTTTACCAGACTATGAATCAAGGTGTTTTTTGTTATAGATTTAAAAACACTTAAATGTCGAAGAAAAGTTCAATGTATTTTATTTATAAAAGATGTATTAGACAATCGAATATCTTCAATCGATTTGCTTTCCTTAATACCTTTCTACGTTCCGATACGAATCTTCCGCAATAGATGTGAATTATTTTACACTGTTCCTCATAGGACAAACTACGGGTTGAATGAACCCATTACTCGTCCCTTAAAACTTTTTAATGGAGTATGTGATAAAGTTGACCTTTGCATGAAGAGAGATCCTTTTAAGAAAAGACTACTTAATTTATGTAGTTAATTAATTCCATGCCTTTGAATTATTGATGTTTAAATTTTGAATTATTATGTAATAACTCAGAAAATGTATATATATTGTAAATAATATATTTAAATTATATATTTAATTTGTAATCAGCAGATCTTGTAATCAATTGATAAATAAATAAATGAAATGGTAGGGTCAGTTCCCCTATGTTCGAACACTTAGTAGTCCCTGGTAAAGTAATTGTCTACTATGCCGTTCAACCTTAAAAGGTGGTGTTAAGTTAATTAGAAGCTCAAACTCAAAAATTTCTTATTTCTTTAAGGATTTTTCTAGTAACTTTTATGACTTTTTTTTAAATTAAATTAAACCGGATAAAAGCCAAATTCCCCAGTAGTCGAACACTGGGTTGCCTGAACTCCAACAAAAAGTTTCCTAACTTAGAACATAGGATTTTATGTATAGTTTCAACCTAAAATAATATTTGAAGAATTTTTTTGGAATTTTTATTTTTATTTATTTTTGAATTCAATTTTTTGAAATTAGGTTTGGTATTTCTCGTTTGATTTTCAAATGTGAGGTCAGAAATACTCATAGTAAAGATAAGTACAGACGGATGATAGATTTTAAAATATTGTCAGATCTGTCAAATCTGTAACTATGTCTTAAATGTTTTACAACCGTTTGAATTAGTTTAGGTTAGGTTAGGTTAGGTAGGGTGATGATGCGGCAAGCCACACCATCTCACTCGGATCTCAATGAATCCATTACGTTCCCCGACAGAAGGAAAAGAAGGTATGAGGGGGTTGGGTAGAGGAATAAAGGATAAGAGAATTTTAGGTATGTGAGGCCTCCCTGAACCATCCTGAATTCTGAGTGAATTTTAGGATATATTTTAGTGGCAAGATTGAGATGTCGCCCAGTTCATCGAAAAAATATTCTCCGAGGACTTCTTTTCCGGTTCTGGCTAAGCTGGGGCATTCACAAAGAAAGTGATAAGAGCCCTCTTCCGTCTCTTCATCCTGACACCCCCTACATAACTGTAACTGTGTTTGTTGCGCTGAGTATTCTAAGCTCGTTACAGCAATGATCCACCAGTTTAGACTTTGTGATGATTGAGGAAATAGCTTTTATCGCCACCTGGCTGTCTATGAAGATGTCGATATTCCTATTGACTACTTCACAAGTGGCAAGATATTTTGCTGCTTCGCAAACTGCAAGTACTTCTGCTTGGAAGACACTGCAGAACTTTGGAAGTTTTATTCATCTGTTAAGGAGTGGATCATCTGAATAGATGCCTGACCCAACGTCCTCATTTGTTTTGGAACCGTCCGTGAAGACCGAAACATGATTTGTATTTAGGACCCGGTTTTCTATCCAGCATTCCCTTGTTGAGATATCTGCTAGAACAACTGGGTTAAAATCTATGTGCGGTGTAAGATAGTCGGTTTGAATGTCTATGTTAGTAAAGTTCGTTATAGTTCTATGATCATGGTAGGTAGAAATGGCGGCCACGGGCAGTCTAGCCCATAGCCCAATAAGCGCTTAAGTGCGCCGTTTTGATACCATTACTCGTTAAAACTTTTAAATGGAATTGATGAGAGAGATCATGGGCATATCCTCAGGATATCGTCCATTTTTATTTGAGTTTATAATAGGGTTTTGTTGTAGCTTTTAACACAATAATCAGAAAGTGGATCACTCACTCAACCAGACCAGCACCCGCACCCGCACCATCCACAGGTAGCCCGCTAGGCAGTTCGTTGGCTGGCACTGGAGCGTCCACTGATCTGATTGAATGATCATCCGGCCGCTGTGCACCACAAACCCCCACCAGAACCCTAGTCCACTATCTTGCGATCATAGGGAATCGAAGGTAGGTATAATGCAGAATCAGCCGAAATTTGTCCTAGAGCCATTTCGTCGCGTTGAGGAAAGAAATCAAGTCTTTGATCGTCATTTCAGAAAGTTCGTTAATGTCGCCAATAAATGTTCTTCCAAGTGGCTGTGCCCTAGCTTTGGCCAGAGCAGGGCATTTGCAGAGGAAATGAACTACTGTTTCCTTTTCATGCTGGTCCTCACAGCTCTGACAGTGAGTACTGTGAGGTATGCCAAACTTAGCTGCAGGCTCTTCTATTGGCCAGTGCCCGCTACAGGTTACAACTACCCTCGCTATGTCTTGGTTGGGTCTATGTATTGGATCAATTGTTCGGTTCTTGTCATAGGTGGGCCAAATCTTCCTAGATATAATACAGTTTGTTAAACTGCTCCACCTGCGGTTTGATTTACTAAGATAAACTGAGAGAATGTTGCCCTTCATAAGGGAATGTTGACTCTTTCCGCAAGTGAGCCATGAAGTGCTGTACCTTGCCTGGCCAGCTCGTCAGCCCGTTCATTGCCCTCAATGCCACTGTGACACGGCACCCAGATAAGAGTGACGCTGAGGTCAGTGTTCAGACTCGCAAGCTTATCACGGCATTGCTGGACCAGTTTGGAGGATGATGAAGATGAATTAATGGTTTTAACAGCCACTTGACTGTCTGTAATAATATCTGCATTACGGTTTTGGTTTGTATCTCCTTATAGTGACTTGCTTGCTTCCCTGATTTCCAGCAATTCAACTTGAAAGACGCTAGCAAAGTCAGGTAGCCGAAAGGATTCCTGCACTGACCCCACACTCCATCTTAGAACTATCAGCAAAAATTGTTGTGTCGAAATCTTTCGTCACGACGTTATCATTCCAATCCTTCCTGGATGGAAATTTAACTTTAAAATCCTTACTGATACTCCTTGCAGGGTTGCAGTAATCAATGGGAGTCGAAAACATTTCCATTGGAATCAAGTCTGTAATATTGCTGTGACAATAGGGCTTGGCAATCAAAGAATTTTATTCTTTAAGTCACGGAACCGTCAGGTTATTTTCAATTATAAAATCAAAAAGAGACTCACCTCGTTCATTCATCTCTGAACTACCCTATAGGGTATATCGTGCATTTGCATCATTACCAATCACAAAGTTAGTCCCTTTAGCTTTAGCTTCAGTTGTTAGGGTTCGCAACTCTTTTGGCGGTGACTGCCTGTCATGGGCCGAGTACGCCGAGGCCAACAATAAGCCTGCAGCATTTTCATCCTCCAACCTTACAACTGTTTGATCAGGAGTGCTAAGATTTGTACACAAAAAAGCTTTTAAGTGTTTAGCTAAAATACAAGTTCGAGGCTTACCTTGGTCTGGGCTTAAGATTTTATAAAACAGGTCGTATTGGTGATCTTGGAGACCTCTTACTCTGAGTCCATTCACCCATGGTTCTTGAATAACCGCTACGTCGACGTTTTCCTCGCTCAGGAAAACCCGCACATTATCCGAGGTACATTTAGAGTGCTTCAGATTAAGCTGTACGACTCGCAGCGCGTTTTTAATTTTTTGAACAACCTGCACAGTCAGTGCCCGGCGGTTCGCTAGAGACAACAACATCACCAACAACTTCGTCGATCTCGACATTGTCATCAGCTTTGTCGGGGTCTTCTCCCTGACTATGCAAGATTTTAATGCGGATATTACGTATGCCAAACTTCAGCTTGAAATCAGCCTTCTCGTGAGCTCCCCGGCTTTCTTCGCTGATCCTTAGAAGATAAATTCCGATGTTCTTCTGCGGAATATACAAATATATATATATATATATATATGTTTATTGAAAAAAATAATATTTACAATTTGAATTAAAACTAGTTAGATACGATGATATTATACATTTATTGGCACATAGGGGGCCTAATCTTATACTTTGTCTTAAATTTAAAGGATTATAAAATATAAAATATATGTCAAAAAATTAAATCTAAAAATCGGCTGACTTAATGGTCCACGGGGTGTTCCGTCCCGGTTGTCAAGTTGTGGTTTTGGTGGGTTGGCATTAAGCTGCGGTGATATGCTGACACTGTGTCAGCGTAGAACGAAACTGCTAGCTCGTTGCACGTGATGATGTTGTCAACCAGGATTTCCATCGTACTGAGGTATCTCGGCTCGGAGTGTCGTTGCTGAGTGGCCATTCTTCTCATCAGCTGATTTGGGTGACTGTAAGTGAGTCCTACAGGCTTCTTTGCTTGAAGCAGTAGGTACCTGTCCAGAGGGATGATGCTCGCCTCTGTGTAAAGACGCTCGTTGCTGTGATGTCTCATTCGCTGCCGATCAAAATGTAGTCCGGTACAAATCCTTAGTAACTTTCTTTCGAACATTTGAAGTTCCTTCATGGCCGTCTTCGGGATGGAGAACCAGGGTGGGAAGGAATAGCTGATTACAGACCGCAGGAGTTGCTTGTACATAAGTATCTTCGTCTTCTGGCGTAGTCCGTTTCTGCGTCTCATCAATGGGTGGAGTCGGTGGAAGGCCCAGTTGGCTTTTTTGAGGACGTTTCGTGAGGGTGGATTGAACCTTAACAACTCGTTGAAGTGGATGCCTAGGTACTTCACGTTCTTTTTAGCTGCTATTGTAGATCCGTCCGGAAGTTTCAGAACCAGATTCTACACTTGGCTGCGCTGCAACTACCTCTACTGGGTCTCCTGAAACACACAAGCTTCGATTTGGAGGTGTTTATCCGGATGCCCCATTTCTTGTAGAAGGCGTAGAGTCTATTGACGTAGTGCTCAACTTTTCGTAACGCTACCATAGGAGACATCGAGGCGGCATACGTAAGGGAGTCATAAGCATACAGGAGATTTTCGCATCCAGATGGCAATGTTTGGTCAGATGTCATCAGGCTGTAGAGGAAGGGGCCTAGCTTCGAACCTTGGTCAACTCCGGCTTTGATGTTCTTCACTTGTGATTTGCAGTTGTCCATTTGTACGTAGAATTTTCTGGAAGAAAGAAAAGAAAAAAGAATTTTTATACGTGACGGGGGTAAATGTAATACGCGAAGCTTATGGATAAGGGCTTCAGTCCATACGCTGTCGAATGCTTTCTCGACATCCAGAAAGCATCCAACGGTGACACGATGGTTGTTGAGCGCTATGGTGATGTCATGCTGGAACTTCAGGAGCAGATGCAAAGTGGAGTGCTTTTCCCTAAAGCCAAACTGCATGCCCGGGATGATGTCGTTTTCGCTGCAAAACCTCTTTAGTCTAGGAAGTACCTAATACTTCTTCCAGTATTTTACTTATGTTGTTCAGAAGCGAGATTGGCCTGTAATTGGACACACGATTGTTAGTGCCTTTCTTCGGGATGGCCACGATCTTAGCTGTTATCCACCTTTGGGGGAAAGTAGCAGTTATTGATGTAGTTGTTCATGACGATAGTTAAAAGGATCATCACTGCATGTGGCAGCCTCTTCAGGATGTAGTTTGAGACTCCGTCTGGTCCGGCTGACTTTTTTGGCTTTGAATTCCCGATGATGTCTGCTTCTTCCTCCATATTGCAGAGATGTGTGATATCCGTTGGGTCACTTGCTGGGTTGGAGTCACTAAAAACGACGCTTTCCGGATTTGGCCACAGGGTTTGCTGAATGGATGCTTCGACTATGTTCAGAAACGCTGGATCATCAGGTGGGTTTGGTGTGAAGCTTCCCTCGAAATATTTGGCGAACATTTCCATTTTGTCCTGTGTTGATGATACTTCAATATTGTTGCGAATTAGGACTTCCGGAATTGGGGCCTGTTTTCCAACGATTTTATTAATGTTCTTGAAAGCTTCTGGTCCTGGCTTGATTGCTTGTAGCCGCTTCTGGAACTGGATGTTGTTATGATGCTGCACAGAGTTTCGGAACATGACGTTGACACATTTGCAACTCGCTCCAAACCGTCCGGTAGTTGCTGTTGGTGGTGTTCAGCTCTCTCTGATGTATCATTTGGAGCCGTTTCCTCAGCCGCTGTCTGTGTGCGTACAAATTCTGTATGTGCACGGGAAGATGTTGGTACCTATCCCTTGACGTCCTAGGCCGCTTTTGGACTTCCAATGCATCACAGACAGCTTGCTCCAGACCATCTACAGCAGCGTCTATTTCACTGTCTAGCAGGTTTGAAGGGGGAAGCGTAATATTTTCTTCAATGTCCCGTTGGAGTTGTTCAGCATCCAGTCGTCTATAATTAATGAAGTTCTCTGTTGGCTCTGTTGCTAGGCAGATGGGTTGGTGGAGCTTGATGCTAAGCTGAACAGCTTCATGATCCGAGTCGCTGTTCACAAGTTTACAGGTGTAGTTGCAGATTTCTGGAAGTAAATAAACAAAATTAGAAGTTGAAATAAAAAAATCTAATGTAGATGGTGTTCGGGGAAAAGTTGGTTTAGGTTGAGAAACAACTACCAATGAATGCTGGTCTTGGTAAGCGTCCAACCAGTCTGCAATCGCTTTTCCCTCGGGTTAAATTGTGGTATCCAGCCAAAGGTGATGTCTTGCATTGAAGTCTCCGCCGATTAGTCCATATGTGCTCCTTTGAAGTACGCTGTTGAAGACGTGTAGGTCACTTTGTATATTTCTCATGCTGGAATGGCATTTGAAATACACGCCGATGATGGTGAGGGTCTCATCTCTTCCTATTTGTATGGTGACGGCGGTTGCTTCACTAGTCTTCAGACCAGAAATGGTGACTTCTTTGGTGTTGGGCGACAGGTTCTTCCGCAAGTAAATAGCTGTGCCTTTCCGGTCCTCCTTCTTGTCCTTCCGGAAAGTTTTGTAACCAATGATGTCAATGTTGTTGCATTTGGTTACGTTGGTCTCACTGATGATGCGCAATGTCCGGGTTGTTGTTCTTCATAAACAAGTTGAATGACGTCCTTCTTTCCAGGCTGTATAAGGAGTTTGCGTTATACGTCAGTGTTCAGAGTTTCTTTAGTTGCATAACTGGAATATGAAGGTGGCCAGCGCCACGGACTTTTCCCCCTCGCTTAGCTGACCATACTTATGTGGTACAGCACTCCTAGCTTTCTCCATCACAGACATGAGGTTGGATCCGAAAAAACGTTGCACTTCAGATCTGAGGTTCATCGCTGACGAAGCTGATGTTGGTCTGGATATCTTTGCTGGTGCTGTACTTGCTGAAATGATTTTGGCTGGGGTCCTTGTTGGTTGTGGCTGTTTCTGCTGCTGGTTCTTGAAAGCTGCTGATTTGGGTGATGTGCCTCTTTTGACCACGTTAGCGAAACTAACTGCTGGGCGGGCTACGGCGGACTTGGCAACAAACTCCTTTTGAGATTTTTTCTCGGCCAGGACCTTGTTCATTTCGGTCAGTTTTGCTTTAAGAGTTGGGCAACCCTTAAAACTTGCTGGATGACCTTCTTTTTGGCAGTTCGCACACCATACGTCCGATCCCACTTTTTCCTTGCGCTTGCACATTCCAGGATCGTGTTCCTCCTTGCACTTCACGCATACGTATTGGCGTCCACAGTTAGTTGCAACGTGTCCAAACCGCTGGCAGTTTCGGCATTGTACAAGGTCATTGGATTTCAATCGCTCCCAGTGCACTCTCTGGTTCATGATCAAGGTCTTCGTGTAGACCTCGCTGACGTCACAGGATTTTCCCAGCTCTACAACAAAGTTGTTGTTTACCTTGCCTGGTCCGTTTTTGGCTTTATATGGTGTGACATTCACCACTGGCAGTCCTTCAATCCGGAGCTCGTCTTCCACTTCAATGGCTTCATGCGAGTAGTGAATCCCTTTTAGGAGCAGTAAGTTTTTCCTGTCTTCTCGTGGCGTGTAGAAGTTATATTGGATCTTTCGCTTGTTGAAGAATTTTTTCACTTCCTCGAAAGAATCCCGGTTTCCTGCGCTGATTATCGTAGTTTTAGTATTCCGATTCTTAAATGTTACACTTAATTGCCTGCCTTTGCAGAACCTGCTGATTTCAGCAATGTTTCCAGAAAAGCAGAAAATTGATGGCATTCCTGGGGCCTTGGCTGGGTTGGTAGTGGTTTTATTAGGAGTGGATGACTGGGTTGATGGTTTCAATGGTCGTGTTGCAGGTTGGGTTGAAGTTGCCTTGCTGACTGTGGCTGTGGGAGCTGGCTGCTTCGTTGTCAGATAACCAGTAATCAGTTGTTGTTTAGGTAGCTGGGCTGGTGTCTTGTTTGGTGGCTGGTTTGGCGTGAGTTTTTCAGCTATGGTTGAAGAGTTTGAAGCTGTTTTGGCTTCATGGCTCAATGGTCCCGTCTACTGCTTTTTGGCATGGTGGCTGACTTTCTTGACTTTTGGGGTCGATTCTGCCCAGGTTTGGGTGATTCGCTGCCATCTTCGGAGCTACTACAGGTCTCGCTCACCTCTTCCTCGCTCAATAACTCCTCTTCGCTACAAGAGGTAATAGCTCCTTCGTTTTCACTGTCTATGCACTCGTTTCCATGACCTCATTCTCGTTGTTTCTGATGGTTTGGTCTTCATTGCCTGCGTTGTTGTTTGACTTGACTATACTATTTATTGTCATAAATAATCTCGGGCCCAGGTCGTTGACAATCCTTTTCAGCAACGCCTCTAATGATGCGAATGCTGATTCCGGATTTAGCGGCTCATCCATTACTGGATAAGCTACTTTTCTTTTTGTTATTTAAATTACTTTATAACGGATTAACAACACAAACAATTGTTTAAAATAAAACTTCCACTGCACATTATTTTTATTGTATGGGATATACCCTTCTTTATTTCGGTTGGGTAATAAACTCAGGTAACCGCCAGGTATACCTGTATTTGTTCTTTTTTTAATTAGGGGTGGTTTAAAATTCACTGACTATTTTTGTCTGCTAGCACGTCCGTATGTGTCGACTGACTGTCACTAAATGAGTTGAATGGTTCTTCTGCGGTTCCTCTGCCTTAATGACAGCCCAGTCATGCATACGAACCAGCGGATTTAGCCTCTGAAGTCCGCGAATCAATTATTGTCCGCTCGGTTTGATGCCCATCAAGGGCAACCAAATGCGAGCCATTGGTTGTCTAGGGATATCCTTAGTTGGGATAAGCTTGAACTTCAAGCCCTCCCAGTCATTGCTGATCTTAGCAACGCTTTTGCTAAGGAAATCCCTAGAGAACCCGTCCTCACACTTAATTACCCTATATCCCCTACAGTTGAAACCAGGATAGGGACGTTCACTTGCCGATAAAGTGTATAAAAACTCCATCTCTAAGAGCTTCGCCTCGATGAGGTTCCACACAGCAAACAGATCTTTGTTGTTTGTGGAGAGCTCATCCACAACCGATACCTAGAGATCGTCTCTGACAACTTCCAGCGCATGCGGTTGCGCTGCTCTAAGAGGTGGCATTTGTTCTCTCCTACTAGGGTTGTCTAGCCTACTCTTCTTCTGCGGTTGTGTGGTCTCTTCTTGCGACCTATTCCGCTTGAGGGCGTTTTTTTGTATAGTCAGAAGACCGTTGAAATCTTCAACGATCTTCTGGTACACTATTTTGTCAGCGGCGTCCCTCTCATGGATCGTTCCAGCTTCCGCATTTTTGGCTATCTTGTCAAGAAAGTAGGTAGCTCCCTTGAACTGGAACTTGAGAAGGGCACTCGCTGATTGTCCTTTATTTTTGCGGGATTTATTGGTAGGCTTGGAAGGTACAGGGGTACTATGTCTAGTACTGCCTGTGCTTCCTGAAGGTCCGGGTGGCCCATGAGTACCGAAACTACCGGTGCTCACTGAGCTACCCTTAAGTGTTTCTTGGCTAGAGGCTAATGTTCATACTCTGTGTCGGCGGATGGTTCTACGTCTGTATTGTCATTATCGTCCATAGTGTAAAGCAACAAATTTGATTCCTACGAGTAGGTCGGAAAGGAAAGGTCAGCCCCGTCAGAGCCGATATACCGTGGTAAGGCAAAGAATATGACGGACCCTGCCAAAGCGTCCGAAAGAGCTCGTTAGAGACTGGTTTACCCCCCAGCCTTCCATTTCATCGGCACGGATTATGGAAACGCTCACACTACCACTGAAAATAAGGGACCCCGTATCTATGGTCAAATCGCATTGCTGAGTGTTGAACTATTGAGAAGTAAAGGAACACTACAATAATTCGACCTGACCTTAGCTGATCCCCATCTTGACATCGCACAAGATTAGCTGTGGTGATCATTACCGCCTGGCACCCACTAGGAGGGTTTGATACGAGGATTCTTTGCCGAGCACTATGACCATAGTGGCCCCTTTTCCAATTATGGCACTGTTTAAGTCTTATAGCACTTTTTGCCGCCAACTCTTTTCTAGGGCTGGCCACTAGACCAAACAGGCAAACGTTTGGATTGGCCTTATTATGGCTGTGAACATTTAATGAATGGTTTTGGGGCTAGATCCCCATCTTTTACCAAAAATTCTGCTGCAAGTATAGACAGCTACACATGCTTTTTTCTCCCTTTCCTTTATATTTTCTCTCCAGTTAAGTTTACGATCAAGTACCATGCCAAGATATTTTGCTGTGCCCGAAATCTGTAGCGGAACCCCGTTAATGATGGGCGGGTTTTAGTGTGGAATATTACGCTTCCTTGTAAACAAAACCATTTCTGTCTTTAGTGGGTTGACGTTAAGTCCGCAACTATCGGCCCAATTACTGAGCTTGTCAAGGGCTGCTTGCAGGAGGTCACATAATGTAAAAACAAATTTCCCCGAGGCCATTAACACAATGTCATCGGCATATGCGACGACCTTGACACCGCCTCGACTTAATTTAATTAAAATTGGGTTAACGACGAGAAGCCAAAGTAGAGGAAACAAGACTCCACCCTGTGGAGTACCTCTACACGTCCTCACTTTTTATTTACTATCACCCATTTCTGATTTTACGAGTCTTGATTTAAGCATGAGGTCAATCCAGTTAATAAGTATTGGGTCGATGCTGATAGAGTCTAGGGCTTGTCGAATCGCAGTGTTAGCAACGTTGTTGAAGGCCCCCTCTATGTCAAGAAATGCTACCAAGGAAAATTCCTTAAAACTAATTGATTTTTGAATTGTGCCAACCACTTCATGAAGCGCCGTCTCAACACATTTGCCCTTCATGTAAGCATGTTGGGCCTGAGAGAGTACGTCATCATTTAGTTTTAAGCGAATATACGTTTCAATTAGTCTTTTTAAGGTCTTGAGAAGACAGGAGGACAGACTTATTGAGCTGAAGTCTTTCGGTTCAGTATGAGTGGGCTTGCCAGCTTTAACATTGGCCTCTCTCCAACTAGAGAGGGAATATAGGTAATGTTTAGACATCCCCTAAAAATATCCACTAGAAGTGGAACAATTATATCTTTAGAGCTTTGGAGCATAATTGGAATTATACCATCAGGCCCTGAAGACTTGTATGCTCAGAAGGAGTCAATGGCCCAACTCACCTTTCTATTATCTACAATTTGGTTACCAATATTAGAAATTTCACAAATGTTAGGGCCCATGTCCATATGAGATGTATCAGTTGTACATCCTGGAAAGTGAGTGCTCATAAGTGATTCTAAAGTCTCGCAGGAGTCTGTGCAGGTTTTTTTGGGTCTTTTTAAAAAGCCCGGAATAAGTATTCCTTTGACATGACCTTCCTAAGCCTAGTAGCCTCATTTGTAGACTAAATGTCTTTACAAAATTTCCGCCAGGCTGCTCTTTTTGCATAGGTTGTTCGATTTTTGTACTCATTTTTGCTGATCTTGAAGAGATCCCAGTCAGCAGGTTCATTGATATGTTTAGCTTTGTTGAAAAGCCCTCGTGAGTTTTTCCTCAGGATAGACAGCTCTTTAGACCACCATATGGGGTTGAGTTTGCCTTTTCCTTTGGAAATGGGGCAAAAACTTTCATAGGCATTGATAACGGCTGACGTTAGCTCACTGACATGTATTTCAATATCTGAACAGTTACCAACAATTTATTTTCATAATGGCCCAAAGATAATGCCAGTTTTATATTAAAGGCGTCCCAGTTTGTTTTTCTGGGATTTCTATAGGGCTTTGGATTTTCTAGCTCGTTCTCTACCCGGAATGTTATCATTCCATGGTCTGAGAATGTAACACTACTTGAGACCTTCCAGTCACTGATTGCAATGGAATCAGAGTTGTTGGAAAGCGACACATCAAGCTCTTCCTTTCTGTTTCTGGTAACGAAGGTTGGTTCGTTACCTCTATGTAAGATCAACATATGTTTCTTAATGATAAATTCAAAAAGTGACTCACCTCTTGCGTTCGTATCCGAACTACCCCATTGTAGATTATGTGCATTTGCGTCACAACCAACCAGGAGGTCCCAACCGTTCTTACCTGTTGTTGTTACCAGGTCATCTAGTGCAGCTGATGGCTAAGATAAGGGTCGGGGCCCCTTTTCTTTCGCATTTTACTGTCGTCATGTCTGCATTGCTTTGGGAGGATAAGTGAAAAATATTTATGAATTTTTTCGCTATTATACATGTACGATAGTTACCTACAGAATGTTACTAAAATACAGAATGTAATCTTTGGAGCAAAGTCCGCAGATCCTGCCACTATTGATCCATGGCTTTTGAACTAGGGCGATATCGATATTTTCTCTTACAAAAAGGAGGTTAAGGTGGCAGAGGCCAACTTACTGTGCTGTATGTTTAGTTGTAGCACTTTCATCATTTTTATTATTATTGTTTTTGTTTTGTGAGTTGGCTACCGTTACCGGTCACACCTTAACCTCATGTATGCCAACCATGAGTTTAAAACCTCTAGAGGGAACCATTGCCATCGTTTCATTATTAAGCATCAATACGGCTTCTTGGCCCGTTTTTGTAGGCGCTTCCATGGCAAGAACCTGCCAATCAACACTTGGAAAGCTAGAGTTTTGACCTCTAAGAAGGTTTTCCAGCAATTCCTTGGCAATTTTTGGGCCCGGCACATTGATGCCGACTTTGGGTCTGGTGGGAAGCTCACTCTTATAGGCAACTTTGTGTGTTACCCCTACAAGTAGTTCCTTCATCTCGTCATTTTAGCCCGAAGCCATTTCAGAGTCGGTTCGTCTCTGCAGGATAAAATCTTAAATCCTTTTATCGTCGACAATGGCCCGAATTTTTGGAACGAACCCGGTAGAGGCAAGTATCTCGGTGTTGATACTTTCGAGGATCTTTACCTCCACCTGAGCCCATTGCTCGGTTGTTAGCAACCTTTCGGAGCCCTCCTCATTTATGATGGCCACTTGGAGATTCTGTGTTACCACATCAGCCAGCGTACCTTCGTTATGTGCCGCCTTGTGCTTTTTGTTGACGGACAATGTCTTGAGTTTTATCTGAGTTGACTGCAATAGCTGGTTTGCTCTTGGTCTCCGTTTTGGCAAGAAGCTTTTGAGCCCAGCTCAAACGCTTCCAGTCCCTGAAACTGAGCTCTTTTGCGTCACCCTGGCCATATATTCGTACAGCTCTCTTGGCATTCTCTATCCTTTTAAGATCTAGATCCAGATTCCCTACCTTATTCTGCTTTTTGGATGTACCTTTCCCTGGATCGGTTTTGGCCCATCGTTTGACGGGCATCAATTTTCGGAATTCGAAGCCAACATGGTCCTGGAGGACCCTGGGCCATCCACACAGACTTTGGCTGGTTCACCTTCACCAGACCCTTTATTTGGAGTCGAAGTTATCTTGACAGCGGTGTCAGGGTTTTGGCCAAAGATTCGTCTTGAGTTCGTTGAGGGTTTTCAGCCACAGTGACGTCTGCGTCCGAGTTGTCCGAACTGGCGAAGGATTGATAGTCGTCTTCATTGAGGATGCGGTTTTCCTCATCAGACGCCATCTCTCCACCGCCAGGTCCCACAGCACCGTCCTCAGAGTCAGTAAGATCCATGAGGTATTCAGAAAATACCTCATCAATCCCACCGAGAACGTCAATACAGGAAGGAATGCAGTCTTCCTTCGCAGTTGTTGTTGTTGTTGCTTTTTCATTTTCTATGCTACTTTTTTGTGTCACTGGCGACTGAGCTTCTTTCGAAGCCGCCGGCAGCCGTGACTTCGGCTTCATTAACTTTATTCATATTATTATCATTAGATAAACATCTCTGCTTTGGTTTTTGGTTCTCTTCACCAAGGTGAAAACCGTGGGAGAGACCGTTTGAATTAACAAAGCCGTTTGACAATATTGTTAGAAACATCGCAAACCCATTGTCAGACATACGTCTCTTCAGGTTCTTGATTACCTACCTTTGACAGACCTAACATTATTGCATGATCTGACAGTCGTCTGCTCTTAGGTCCAGTTTCACAGTGAGAAAATGGGCCTTTTTTATCCTGTTTTGAACACTTACGTGGCCCTAAGGTTAGGATTGTCCCGTCTACCTTAATGAAAATCTAAAGGCTTAAGCCTAAACTACATAGACCTACTTTTGTACAAAAGTACAAATATGAGAAACTAAAATGCTCGCTAAAGAAACATGCTTGCAAGAAAATATACAAAAATTGTTCTGACACATAAAATAAACCTCCATGCACAATTTTCCACTGTTTTTTTGCAAGCAGGTGTCTTCAGAATAGATATTTATTTCTCTTTTGTACTTTTGTACAAAAATAGGCCCATGTAGTTAAGACTTTATGCTGGATTTACATATATCTTCGTCTGCAAATATGAAGAAAAGTAGAGCGGGACAGATGTATGCTAAAACTCCGAGCATGTGAAAGAGAATCATCAAGAAGATGAACATGTTCGTCTTCATATCCTTCCTATAATCTTCATGAACGAAGATCTTCTGCATTTTGGTGTTCCCTCTTTATCCAACAAATGTACATTTTAATTTTGCATCCCTTTTTTCCAGAAGTCGGGAAAATCAACTACGAACAAAAAATCTTATCGGACAAGTCAAGGCGTTGAATAATTACATAGTATTCAAATTCGAGCCAAAAGTGTTAATTTCCACTGACATCAAAGTAAATTAAATGACGTTATATTTTAAACTTACATATAAAATCATAAACGTTGCTTCTTGATAGATTGGTCGAGGTCGATTTGGAAAATTTTACACAGCTGTTAATAATGTCGAACTCCTTACAACCATTTGAAGTCGATTTCATTTTTTTTGTGAGTGTGTGAGTGCAATTTGACAGGAATTTTGTTGTCGCACAAAAACTAAGAAGTAGTGCGCGCTAAGCAAATATTAAAGTGTATTTTATTTTCGCATTGTTTTGATAATTTGAAAGCAAATATATTTCGTCTGATAATTGAAAAACATCAAAAACAATTGTGCGCGTAATCAAGTAAAAAAATTAAAATCCAAAATTAATCCACACACAGCAGCGAGGATCTATTCTGAATATTTCACTAGGGGACGAAGAAAAATAATTTTGCAACGTGTTTTCCTCGCGAATTGTATGTTATTTTAATGGAATTTTTTGTTTCTTGAAGATACGCACAATTATCTTTACTTTTTTTCATCATTCACTGAAATATTAAACAATTAAGAACACTTAAACATTTGTTTTCTTTTTTAACTTCGTCACAAAATTGTAATGAGAACATTTAATTCCATCTTGATGCATGAGAAATGTCAAATCTTGATAGTGTGTGTGCGATTTGATGTGAAATCTAGCTAAAAACGCAAGATTTGTTTGACAGCATTAAAATCGATTTTGTTTAGAAAAAATTCGATTTGTTCAGAACAATTCGAATTTTTTTGGTTGTAAGGAATTCGACATAATTCTACATGGAGCTAATGGTCATGAAAGAGATAGTCGTCCAGCCTGGGGAAACCCGAGCTTTGAAAATTGTTGCTGACGAATTGTAAATTCTAGAAGGTATCACACACAGGCATCTTGTTCGTTATTATGATATTGAGGTGCACAGGGTAAGAAGTGATTGCTAGTTCTTACATTGAAGCATTAATATTTTAATTATTTTATACTTTTATTTTGAAAGGAGGAACTGCTGATTTGTATGGAACTTTGTTCTGAAGGAACATTGTAGTTACTTGTTGAGATGTCTGACAGCTTCCCAGAGGGCCTTACTCAACTACTTCTTGATGTAAAAGAATTACAGAGGCACGTTATAGTACATTGTGACATAAAGACTGCAAATATATTCCTAGTCGATGAGAGTAATAGCCTTAAACACAAGGTAAGGCAAAATATAAAAATGCTTAGTTGAGTACCTACAAAATTCTAATTTTGGTTTTGTAGCCTATATGGCCCCAGAAATGTTTACGAAATCTAAAAGCGATGGAAATGGTCGAGCGGCTGATATATGGTCAGTGGGTTGTGTTCTTGCTGAAATGGTTCGGGAAAAGTGAGTTGTTTAGAATGCAATTGTTCTTGAATGCAATTGGAAATCAATTACTTTACCCAAATAGACATACTCACTACCTTAGTTGTACTGTTTTGCATTTGTTCGCAAGCGCAAATATCTCGAAACATACTTCAACGAATGATTGTGAATCACTAACATCCTTGGGGTCTATTATTAACTTTCATAGAATTGACTAAGAACCCCATTTTCAAAGTCTGGGATCATGAATTTATGCATTGCGCTACGGAAATTGAAAAGTAAGTTTATTGTATATTCAGTATTATTGTGATTGTCTTTATAAAATCAAATTGATAGTTAAATAGTTTAAAAAAAGGCCAATCATGTCGATATGACGGCCGAGAATCAAGGCCTCTGCCTTTAAACTGAAACAGTTGTATTTTCATTAGAATCAACTTTTATCCATTCAACTTTTTCCCTCTTTGTAACTGTGGGTTCCTTAACATATATTTTATTTATCTCATCCATAGTAATATCCATCGAGTGAATTGCGTTAAGATGAGTCCTATAAACAAATTGAAAATTATAAGATAGTTTTTGGCAGCCATTAACCCTTATTTTTCTTCGATTTCCCAGGGTAACCTTTCGTACAATTAAAGCATTTAAAGGGCATTTCACTGTGTTTGAATGCATGATCGGTGATGAGTAGCAAACAGTTTTCCACATACTTTGCATTTAATTTTCAAACCTAAATGCATTTTTAGGTGAGCATTCAAATGTCCTTTGACAACAAAATTCTTCCACATATTTAAGGGCCCTATTATGACTCGCGAGTCGCAAGTAAAATTTGATAAATGTGACTATTTGGCATTACCGTTTGCGAATCGCCTAGTTGACGTTCGCCTTAAATGTCAAAAAATCGGCGAATTGAAACCTCGCTTTATTACTATTAGCGAACGTTCGCTTTTATCTGTCAGAATCGGTCGAACTGTAATTCTTCGTGACTAGAAGCAAATTACTGTTTTAAATTTGAAATCGGTGTTTGTTTTTTTTTTTTGAGCACAATTTTGTAAAATAAAGTAAAATGAGTGGCACTGAAAATAGAAAAAGGTAATGAATGCTTAAAATTAACTGAAAACTCTTAAAAAACTAATGAACAATTTTATTTGTACAGCATAAGTGTTGTGAGTGTGTGAGTGCAATTTGACAGGAATTTTGTTGTCGCACAAAAACTAAGAAGTAGTAAGCGCTAAGCAAATATTAAAGTGTATTTTATTTTCGCGTTGTTTTGATAATTTGAAAGCAAATATATTTCGTCTGATAATTGAAAAACATCAAAAACAATTGTGCGCGTAATCAAGTAAAAAAATTACAATCCAAAATTAATCCACACACAGCAGCGAGGATCTATTCTGAATATGTCACTAGGGGTTCGTCCCCTAATAATTTTGCAACGTGTTTTCCTCGCGAATTGTATGTTATTTTAATGGAATTTTTTGTTTCTTGAAGATACGCACAATTATCTTTACTTTTTTTCATCATTCACTGAAATATTAAACAATTAAGAACACTTAAACATTTGTTTTCTTTTTTAACTTCGTCACAAAATTGTAATGAGAACATTTAATTTCATGTTGATGCATGAGAAATGTCAAATCTTGATAGTGTGTGTGCGATTTGATGTGAAATCTAGCTAAAAACGCAAGATTTGTTTGAAAGCATTAAAATCGATTTTGTTTAGAAAAAATTCGATTTGTTCAGAAAAATTCGAATTTTTTTGGTTGTAAGGAATTCGACATAATTCTACATGGAGCTAATGGTCATGAAAGAGATAGTCGTCCAGCCTGGGGAAACCCGAGCTTTGAAAAATGTTGCTGACGAATTGTAAATTCTAGAAGGTAACACACACAGGCATCTTGTTCGTTATTATGATATTGAGGTGCACAGGGTAAGAAGTGATTGCTAGTTCTTACATTGAAGCATTAATATTTTAATTATTTTATACTTTTATTTTGAAAGGAGGAACTGCTGATTTGTATGGAACTTTGTTCTGAAGGAACATTGTAGTTACTTGTTGAGATGTCTGACAGCTTCCCAGAGGGCCTTACTCAACTACTTCTTGATGTAAAAGAACTACAGAGGCACGTTATAGTACATTGTGACATAAAGACTGCAAATATATTCCTAGTCGATGAGAGTAATAGCCTTAAACACAAGGTAAGGCAAAATATAAAAATGCTTAGTTGAGTACCTACAAAATTCTAATTTTGGTTTTGTAGCCTATATGGCCCCAGAAATGTTTCCGAAATCTAAAAGCGATGGAAATGGTCGAGCGGCTGATATATGGTCAGTGGGTTGTGTTCTTGCTGAAATGGTTCGGGAAAAGTGAGTTGTTTAGAATGCAATTGTTCTTGAATGCAATTGGAAATCAATTACTTTACCCAAATAGACATACTCACTACCTTAGTTGTACTGTTTTGCGTTTGTTCGCAAGCGCAAATATCTCGAAACATACTTCAACGAATGATTGTGAATCACTAACATCCTTGGGGTCTATTATTAACTTTCATAGAATTGACTAAGAACCCCATTTTCAAAGTCTGGGATCATGAATTTATGCATTGCGCTACGGAAATTGAAAAGTAAGTTTATTGTATATTCAGTATTATTGTGATTGTCTTTATAAAATCAAATTGATAGTTAAATAGTTTAAAAAAAGGCCAATCATGTCGATATGACGGCCGAGAATCAAGGCCTCTGCCTTTAAACTGAAACAGTTGTATTTTCATTAGAATCAACTTTTATCCATTCAACTTTTTCCCTCTTTGTAACTGTGGGTTCCTTAACATATATTTTATTTATCTCATCCATAGTAATATCCATCGAGTGAATTGCGTTAAGATGAGTCCTATAAACAAATTGAAAATTATAAGATAGTTTTTGGCAGCCATTAACCCTTATTTTTCTTCGATTTCCCAGGGTAACCTTTCGTACAATTAAAGCATTTAAAGGGCATTTCACTGTGTTTGAATGCATGATCGGTGATGAGTAGCAAACAGTTTTCCACATACTTTGCATTTAATTTTCAAACCTAAATGCATTTTTAGGTGAGCATTCAAATGTCCTTTGACAACAAAATTCTTCCACATATTTAAGGGCCCTATTATGACTCGCGAGTCGCAAGTAAAATTTGATAAATGTGACTATTTGGCATTACCGTTTGCGAATCGCCTAGTTGACGTTCGCCTTAAATGTCAAAAAATCGGCGAATTGAAACCTCGCTTTATTACTATTAGCGAACGTTCGCTTTTATCTGTCAGAATCGGTCGAACTGTAATTCTTCGTGACTAGAAGCAAATTACTGTTTTAAATTTGAAATCGGTGTTTGTTTTTTTTTTGAGCACAATTTTGTAAAATAAAGTAAAATGAGTGGCACTGAAAATAGAAAAAGGTAATGAATGCTTAAAATTAACTGAAAACTCTTACAAAACTAATGATCAATTTTATTTGTACAGCATAAAAAGAACCAACACCAACCAATTTTCAAAGCTGGTTGAAATCATGGAAGCGAACCCCGAAATTGCCAAAGGTGTAGGGTCATTCGGATCTTCAAAAGAAAACCAAGCAGAATATTGGGATAGGTTTGCCATTGACCTCAACTCCTTAGGACCTCATTTACGTGAGGGAAAAGGAGCAAAAAAAATCCAGAAAAGCATTTATTATTTTTTTTTTTTTCATTAATGTAGGTTTGGCTTGACTACAAATTAAAATTAAAGAAGAAAATTGCGGATAACAAGAAGGATGTAGTTGCAACTGGTGGAGGACCTTATGAACAGCTTTCTTTGTCCCCTCTGGAACACGCAGTGGACGATCTACTCAGTCTTCAAGAGGCTTTGAATCCTTCAGGAAATATATTTGGAATACCTCCAGTTGAACCTGTATTTCGACAACCTGAAGAAGCTGAAGTAGACGTCGGAAATCTTACATTGCCATCAGATATGTCATCACAAGCTGGAACATCCCATCGCAGGAGAAACGTCGATAATGATCGAGTAAAAATATTGAAAAAACAAACTGAGACACAAGAAAAACTTCTTGAGACGCAAAAAAAACTTCTCACTGCATCGGACTCCGTACAAAAGTCGCTTTCAGAGATCGCTCGATACTCTAGGAAGAGTTATGACCTTAACAAGGAACATCTCGACTTGTTGAAAGCCAGAGAAAGAAGAAAGGAATAAGAGAATCTGGAGAAAAACAAGCAACATAAGGATCTCTTGGAAGTCAAATTAAAAAAATTGGAATATCACTTACAATCTTACAAGGATTAATAGTGAATTCAAAGTTTTGTGCGTGGATTATTATTTTTTTTTTTTTTATTTATTGAAATTAAATTTTTATTTTTATTGATTACTTTATTTTGTAAGTTATTTCTAAGTATTTTGGTACAAAACTAAACAATTAAAATTAAATAAATGTACCTACTGGAATAAAAAAATATGTTTATTAAAAGAAAAATTAGTTTCTTTTGAATGATAGTTGCTATAAAGCAGATAACATTTCATTTCTTATTCGGCTGCCTTCTGAAGTTATGTTGACCATATCTAACTCAATTGGTTCATCTCTATCCTCCATGTGTATGTTTGCTTCTTATATTATCTCAGGATCTGGAATGTTGTATTTGCGACAGATATTGTGCACACAGACGTTTACTATTTTTAAAGCTTTTTTTGGACTGTAGTGCAATTTGCGCTCATTCAGAACTGAACTGAATCTGCTTTTTAAAATTCCGATTGTCCTTTCAATAATGTTCCTTGGTTTTGCATGCTTTTTATTAATTCCTTCCCTGGAGTCAGAGTTGGCGTTTCTAAACGGATTTATCAGGTAAGGCTGCAGAGGATACCCAGAATCCCCTAGTATTTTTGTAGTAGTTTGGAAAAAAAAAATAGTTCTTAAAAATAGCATATTCAGTTTTATAAGTGGTGGAATTGCAGCACTTTGAGTTGTTTTGAATCCTGAATATATGACACAAACCTATAAAAAGAACAATTGAGTTAAATTGAAATAGAATTCACGATTTTGTTCTAACAAATTATCTGGAAGTTGAAGTGGGTTGGAGTTAACTCTTAAACTTCTTCGCAATCTACAAACCAATATTTTCTCCGCTCTCTGGTTGTCATCTTCATCTTCAAAAACCAAATCAACACTGCTTATCATAGTTTATTTTATTTAGGTATTTACTTTTTTTCCAAATTGTAAACAATGTTTCCACAACAATAATTCTGAATGAATTTGAGAATTTGACGTTTCACCTAGTCATGACATTACAAATTTCACTTCTTAAAGTTGGTAGTTTTGTTTTCAAGAGCGAACGTCGCAGTTTGCCTTTCATAATACCACGACTAAGGTAATTCGCCAAATCGTTCGACTTAAGTTGAACGTTCGACTCGCGAGTCATAATAGGGCCCTAACATTGATATTGAGAATCACGTGTATGAAAACGCAAATGAATTCTATAATAAGATTTATGAATGAAAATCTTTGAACATTGGACAATTGAATTATTGCCTTTCCTGTATGCAATCTTCGATGACATCTAAGCCATTGTTTTGAAAGATATATCTTGCCACAATCATATATATCACAATCATATATGGGTCGAGATTCATCATGTATTTTTCTGTGTATCTTTGCACTATGGATCGAAGAACGCATTTTTCCGCAAATTTGGCAAGGATAGGAATCATTTGCTTTCCCATCTTCGTAAATTTTCAAGTGGGTCTTTAAAGCATATATACTAGCAAAAGTTTTAACTTAAACAAAAAGAATAACCTTGAATCTTAAACTGCTCATACTCAGTTACATATAATGTAGGTATGTACTTATACATAGGTCAAAGGTTTTTTTTGTAGCTTAAACAACAATCTTGTGTTGGCTAGCGCCCTTGAAGGATTTTTGGGAGTTATTGATATTTATCAAAACAACACATACAATATTCAAATGTACGATAGAAAGAAAAATGATATGTGTTTGAATTGTAAAATCCAGATGATGGAATTTGTGGTTCAGCCTCCGAAAAACTTACGTCCTGTTTCTAACGCTAGGTTCCAGAAATCACTTTCTATCAAAATTAAATTGAAATCGATTTTTCTTTTGATGGCGATTTAAGAACGAATATCAATAAACATGACAGATATAAGCTGTTTTTGATTTCACTTAAAGTGATTTCGAAATTATGAAATCGATCCAAATGTGGAACATGGAAAATAAATACACTCGATTTCCAATAACGATTTCAATTTCACTTCACGTGATTTCTGGAACCTAGCTGGTAGACTTGTGTAATCAGACATAATTAATTAATTTTCGGATTAGCCGCGTTATTTAAAATAAGAGTGCGATTTTGTACTCACCCCGAACGTTTCGCATCAAATTACATTGAGCGTGGTCACCGGGAAACTGCTGATGAAATGTTATGCATTAGATTGGCTACGCAGGTTGTAGCGGTGCGTAGACGGTTCTATCTCATGAAGTTGTTGTTGTTGAGGTGCAGGTTGTTGGGAGCAAACAATACTCACTACATCGCAGGGTGTTTTAAGTTTGATTTGGGATGCCCGTGAGGTGTTAATGAGTGGGTCCCATGAACGAGAAAGTTTAAAACTGTCGTCCCGATTGAAATTTTGGTGGCGCTTAATTTCAATCGCCTCGCGTACCAAACGTGGGATGTAATGGGTTTCTTGCGCTAAAACCTTGGCTTGGTCGAAATGAATCCAGTGATGTTCATCTGGATTGTCCAAGATGTGTTCGCAAATTGCCGACTTTTCCCGCTGATTTTTGCTTACAGCGCTAATGTGCTCTTTTAAGCGGGTGGCAATGCTTCTTTGGGTTTGTCCCACATACGAAGACCCACAGCTACAAGGAACTGCATATACGCCCGGTGTTTGGAGAGGAAAGTGGTCCTTTGGTGAGCGGAGATAGTTTTTTACCTTTTTCGGTGGTATAAATATGGATTTTACCCCATATCTTTTTAAAACTTTGCCAACTCTGTCCGTTACACCCTTAACGTATGGCAGAAAAGCCTTCTTGTCTAGGTTGCTTTCATCCTTTTCCCGTGACACAACTGGCTTCCACGTTCTTTGCTTTTTAGACGACAGTTTTAAACTTTCTCGTTCATGGGACCCACTCATTAACACCTCACGGGCATCCCAAATCAAACTTAAAACACCCTGCGATGTAGTGAGTATTGTTTGCTCCCAACAACCTGCACCTCAACAACAACAACTTCATGAGATAGAACCGTCTACGCACCGCTACAACCTGCGTAGCCAATCTAATGCATAACATTTCATCAGCAGTTTCCCGGTGACCACGCTCAATGTAATTTGATGCGAAACGTTCGGGGTGAGTACAAAATCGCACTCTTATTTTAAATAACGCGGCTAATCCGAAAATTAATTAATTATGTCTATAAACAACCGTGAAAACCTTAAAAGTTATATTGTGTAATCAAACGAATAGCTAGCGCTAGGGAAATAGTAAATGATTTTAAGATGAGAGGAAAACAATAGACGACCTTTACATTACTAAGGGCATAGTTAATTAATTTAATTTTATTTATTGGCTACAATCATAGTTTATTTTCAACTTCAACAGTTGCATCCTTTTCATTTGAATCAACTGTATCATATATTTTATTTATTTCGTCCATAGTCATATCCATTGAATGAGTTGCTTTTAGATGATACTTTAGTCTACAAAAAAAAGATAAACAAAGTAAAATATTATGGGCGAGTTCTTCGGAAATACAAACCTTATCATCCTTTGTTTTACTAGGGTAACCTTTTGTACAATGTAAGCATTTATAGGGCATTTTAGTGTGTTTAAAAGCATGATCGGAATATGCCGCGGTAGTGGCAAAAAGTTTTCCACATACTTTGCATTTAATCTTCCAACCTATATGAATTTTTAGATGACCAGATAACTTACTTGCTTTACTTTTGATGGCGCTCACAGCCCAGGATGGGCTTCGGCCTCAACTAACAAGCCCCTCCAGCCAGCTCTGTCCCTAGCTAGCCGATTCCAGTTGCGCACACCGAGTGCTTTGATGTTGTCATTCACTTGATTGCGCCACCTGTTACGGGTTCTTCCTCTGCTGCGTACCCCATCGGGGTTGGATTCGAAGACTCGTCGGGCATGTGCGTTGCTGTCCATACGCTCCACGTGCCCCAGCCATCTCAGCTGCTGTATTTTCAGCTTTTTGACCAGGTCAACGTCGCTGTATAGCCCGTATAGCTCGTCGTTGAATCTTCTCCTCCATACTCCTTCGATACACACCGGACCGACAATCACACGAAGAATCTTCATCTCAAAGCACCCTAGCAGATTTTTATCCGAATCTTTCAGTGTCCAAGCTTCTGACCCATAAAGCAGGACCGGGATGATTAGGGTTTTGTATAGTCTCCTTGGTTCTCTGAGAGGGCCTTGCTTCTTAAATGCCTTCTTAGACCGAAGAAACAGCGGTTGGCAAGAGTAATTCTTTGCTTGATCTCTGCACTGATGTCATTCTGCGATGTAATAGTGGTAGACAAAGTCCTTGACAACTTCGAACTTATATCTGTCCATCGTGATATTTTGCCCGAGTCGACGATGTTGAGATTCCTCTCTCGATGACAGCATAAACTTTGTCTTGTCCTCATTAACCGCCAATCCCATTCCAGCCGCCTCCGATTCAATGCTCGCAAATGCCCCTGCCGCTTCGTTCTGCCGACAATGTCTATGTCATCCGCATATGCAAGCAATTGAACGGACTTTTGATAGATTGTACCGCTGGTGTTGACATGTGCGTTGCGTACAATGGCTTCAAGAACGATGTTGAATAGGTTGCATGATAACGCGTCGCGTCGCCTTGCCTCAATCCTTTCTCAACATCAAAGGAATCGGTGGTGTTCTTACCAATTTTGACGGAGCAGCGAGATTTCTCCATCGTCATCCTGCACAGGCGGACGAGTTTGGCAGGGATGCCGAGACTCGACATGGCTCTGTATAATTTGTCCCTTTTCACGCTATCATACGCGACTTTAAAATCGATGAAAAGGTGGTGTGTATCGATCTGGAATTCCCGTGATTTTTCTAAAATCTGTCGGAGTGTGAACAAAAACAATCGTTAACAAAAGGTTTTAAGCGGTCACACAGGATGGCCGACAAGATTTTATAAGCGACGTTTAGGAGACTAATTCCTCTGTAGTTGGTACATTTCAGAACATCTCCCTTTTTATGGATGGGGCACACTATACCGAGGTTCCATTCATCGGGCATACTTTCCTCTGACCAAACTTTGCAGATGAGCTGGTGTATGCTCCTAGCCAATTCATCTCCCGCTGATTTAAATAGTTCGGCTTGTAAGCCATCTGCACCAGCAGCCTTGTACGACTTAAGTTTGGATATCGCCAGCCGCACTTCGGTTAGGTCGGGTGGACGGAACTCTTGGCCATCATCGTCCAAGTTGAATGGAGCGTTCTGCCTATTAGCGGCGTCTTGGCTGTCTTCGCCATTAAGCAGTCTAGAGAAGTGTTCTTTCCAGATCCTCAGTACTGACTGTGTGTCTACTACCATATTCCCACTCTCATCTCGGCAGGCTTCCGTTCTAGCCTTGAATCCTTGGGTGGATCGCTTCACCCTCTGATAAAATTTTCGAACATCTCCCCTACCGCTACAACCCTTAATAGACTCTACCGCCCGCTTCTCGTGCTCTCTCTTTTACCCCCTGAGAAGTCGGAGTTCCTCTTTTCGTTTCAGCCCATAGAGCTCCCGGGCCACTTTCTCAGCAGCTCTTGTTCGAGTCTGGAGCATTGCCTGGTAGGCCTCGTCCTTAGCTGCATGCGCTAGCCGGCATTCTTCATCGAACTAGGGGTTTCGCTGTATTCGCCTAGTGAAACCCAGCACATCAGAGGCGGCACTTCTGATGGCTTGTTGACAGTTTTCCCACTGGTCCTCTGCACTTGATGCTGGTGGCGGACCTCCTGATAGATTAAGAGTTACGTGGTCTACAAAAGTTCTGGCGGTCTCTTGCGATTAAAGCTTCTCGACATCGAATCTTTTCACAGCATCTGCTCTGCGTTGTCGCGTCATGGATATCCGCATACGTAGTCTAGCTACCACCAGGTAGTGATCCGAGTCAATGTTGGCCCCTCGGAACGTTCGGACGTCCAAGATACTGGAAGCATGTCTCGCGTCGATCGCAACGTGGTCGATTTGGTTGACGGTTACTTGATCACGCGACCGCCAAGTCCCCTTGTATATATTGAGGTGTGGGAAGTAGGTGCTTGAGATGATGACATTTCGCCCCGCCTTAAAGTCTGCCAGCCTGTGTCCGTTGCCGGAAGTTTCGACGTGTAGGCTGTGTCCTCCGACTATCGAACCAAAGATGCCCTCCTTTCCGAATCCTGCGTTGAAGTCACCAAGAATGATCTTCACGTCGTACTTCGGGCACATATCATACGTTGTCTCCAGGAGATCGTAGAATGCTTCTTTGGTTGAGTCCTCTCTCCCTTCATGGGGGGCGTGAACACAGATCAGCGAAATGTTCTTAAATTTGCCCTTGATGCGGATTGTGACCAGGCGCTCGTTACACTTCGGAAGCCCAAGACTTCTTGCCTAAGTCTTCCCCTTATCACAAAACCACAACCAAAGAGCCTCTGACCCTGTTCCTTCAAGCACCCGCCGTAGTAGATGTCACACGTTTTCAGTCTCCGTATGCCCTCTCCATCCCATCGCACTTCCTGGATGGCTGTTACGTCAGCCTTTAGCCTGTCCAGGTTCTCCACTAATTGTTCGGCTGCACGTGTTCTGTATAAGGACAGGACGTTCCACGTGCAGATCCGAAATTCATTGTCCTTGTTTCGTTTGCTGGGGTCGTCAACTTTAAAATCATCCATATCCGAGGCTTGTTGTTGTTTCGGAACAACTTTTTTTTTAAGGTGGTAGGGAAGTTACCCCGACGCACAACCCCCGACCCGGAGGACCAGACCCTTCATATAACTCCAAGAAAGGGAGCCGGATAAACCGCTCCTTATAGGCCTGAGCTACAAATATGTCGTAGTAGCCCATATTAGGTGTTCACTAAGTAGTTCAACCTAACTGGAACTGTAGACGCCACCGTTGATTCCATCTAGAGAATTCGTCCGCTGCCGCCTCGATGAAAGGAAAGTGCCTTAGTGAGAACACTCCTCCCCCCCCTCTCTCGTGGGCTGTCCCCAACAGCTTTCCATGGGGATTTAAACCCCGTGTCCAGCTGAGGTACTAGACACCCGATGTTCACCACAAGGGGTTGAGAGTAGGAGTTGGTAGACAGAGGTGGGTTTTGAGGAAAACCTGTGGACGCTTGTGTCCTCTTGAATGCATATAACTACCCTTTTGAACATCACATGACAAGATAAATGGCCTTTAATATTAAAATTCTTGCCACACAATTCACATTGATATGGATAATTGTGTGTATGAAATCGTAGATGAATTTTATATTCAGCATTAAGAATGAACATTTTTGGACATTGGACACACTTAAATGCCCTTCCTGTACGCCATCCCGCCATCCCGCTGTAAGGTATTTCTTGCCACATTCAACGCAGTCATAGTGGGACAAGATTCATTATGTATTTTTCTGTGGACCTTTGCATATTCGCGCGAAGGAGAAGTTTCGTCTCAAATGTCACAAGGGAAATACTCGTTTTGACCCCCATTTCGACTCTCATATTCGTGAGCTTTCAAGTGGTTCTTTAAAGTAGCCAATCGAGTAAAAGTTTTAGCTGAAACAAAAAGTATGCACTTTAATCCATGACTACTCGTAGAGTTTCATAATTTGAAAATAAAATGCACAACGCGATCACACGAAGTTAGCTCTTGTGGTTAAATATTATAAAGTGGCTAAGCATTTAATATGTTATCACTATCTTAATTCATGCTAATGATAGGCATATTCGTACAAAAAAATAGTTTGTTTATGAAATAAAAAAAAAAGTAAAAATGTTGAACTACTTATCGTTTTGGAGGAAATCATTATTACATGGGAAGTTAGAAACACGAATGCAAGTGTTATACATTTTGGTAAGAATATAAAATCGATATCGTTGCTTTTTCTCTAAATATTTGGGTTGAAAAAAATTTGTTACGTTTTTAGTAGTAGGAAGTAGTAGCAAGCAATAAAATTAAATGAGGCTTTGAAAACTATAAACAAAAATCTTTTTGTCGTTCCTCAATGAGTAGTTGCTTTCGGTGAAAACAAAATTCCTTTCAAAATCCCGATAGGTTCCATGAATAGCTCACAGAAATACTTTCACTGAAATGCCCGAGTTCATAATGTTAAGATAGTTATTCACTACAATTATTATTATTATACAACATCGTTTATAAAATCTTCATTTACTTTGATTTTAATTTGATGGATTTATAAAAATTGAATGTATAGGAAACGTTTGTAACGATGATTTTTATTTTTATGTTCAAAAAAATACATTTATTTTGATTCGAAATCCTATGTTTTTGTGCAACAGAATATATTTTTAATTATTAAAATTATTGGTTAACCAAATTTGTTGTTTTGTGGTACAAACCCTTTTTCTATTAAAAACATTTTTGTATTTATATTCCAGATTACATCGAAGTAACTTGGTCAATGCAGAGAATTATTGGCAAACAAGTTAGAATCAGAAAATCATCGCCACAAACAAGTTTAACAGCAAAGATTGGAATAAAGAATCTTTTTAACATTGTTTAGACATTCAAGAGTGATGAAAACAGCAGTTGACCTGATTTAGTAATTGCAGAATAAATGCTATGCTTTTGAAGCAAATATTAATGTCTTCGAATTGATCTTTTTTTTACATTTGAATCATTGTCAAAATCAATAACGTTTTTGTTTATTAAAACATCACTAATCTCCCTAAAAAAATGTAATGCTTTTTAGAACACATGTACATATGTACAGTACATACATGATGTATATGTATTGTTTATAAATATAATAAGCAATAATATTTAAAAGAAACTTGTTTTTCATTTTGTCTTTTTATTTAAATTTGTTCCTCTTGCGAATCAAATATATTGTAATATTTTGCCAAGGGTTCGCCAATAAAACTTATGTCTTAAACTGAACAACAATTACCTTACAAAAATAAAACACCTTTATTTCACTTCAAATACTTTACTTCCAATACTTTTATTATAACAAGCACAATTCACTATTTTACACCGATGTTTATTCGTTCACTTTCAAAATCAAACTGAGGTCTTCGGACTGGTGGCCCTGTATTTATATACGAAAAAAAGCTACTAGAATCTTCTAAAGTCCTGGAATGTGCTGGAATTTGCTGGAATAAGCTTCCCCTCCACAAGTCTCCACAAGTAGATCAAAAGCTTTCGTTCAGTTAATTATAGCAGTTTTCAGTGGTTTATGTATTGGATAACATCAGTGTGGTTTAGGTATTGGATAACATTAGTTAATATTTTGTTCAAAGATGACGCTACTAATTTATTCTGTTATAGAAGAATAAAAGATGTCGTTGCTTGCATAAATGGGCATATTCACCACATTGCCCCCCTCTAAGGATTGATCGTCCCGACTAAATCCATTACTCCCGTCATCACCGTTATAGCGATATTGACGGTCACAGTGAACTACCTTAAGCTTGCCTCTCAACCCTCTCTGAATGCGGTAAACCACATCATTGATTCGCTTCACAACGGTGTATGGTCCCTCCCAGTTTTGTTGAAGTTTTGGTGATAATCCTTTTTGTCGATGGGGATTGTAAATCCACACCAGGTCTCCTTCTTGGAATCCAATCGTTGTTGCACGAGCGTCGTACCGTGTTTTCATCCTATCTCTGGCTATTTTTATGGTTTTCCTTGTCCGTTGATGAATGTCAATGAGTCTTTCTTTGAGGTTATCCACATATTCATCTGGCTTTTCCGGTTCCATAGTACGGCATTCAAATTTTACTTCACTAGGCAGCCGTATTGCTGTGCCGAACAGGATCTCCCATGGTGTATGTCCTGTTGAACTATGAACCGCACTTCGGTAGGCCATCAAAAACAATAGAATATGGCGATCCCAGTCTCGTTGGTAGTCACCCACAACCTTGGACAGATGTTCCTTAAGCGTCCTGTTGAAGCGTTTGACCATTCCGTCAGATTGTGGATGAAGCGGTGTTGTCCTCGTCTTCTTGATGCCGAGGAGAGAGCAAACCTCCTGGAAGATAATAGATTCGAAGTTCCTTCCTTGGTCAGAATGCAATTCCAAAGCAACACCGAACCTGCTCACCCAATTGAATACAATCTGATCAATCACTGTTTTGGCTTCTTGGTTTGGGATGGCAAATGCCCCCGCTACTTGCTGAAGTAATCCATGACTACAAGGATGTATCGGTTTCCACTGTTGGTCTCCGGAAACGGACCTGGGACATCTACAGCTATTCTCTGGAAAGGCGTGCCCACATTGTACTGCTGCATTTTACTTTGAAGTTTTCTACCTGGACCCTTTGTAGCAGCACAAGTATCACATTTTCGGCACCACTTTTCGACATCATCTCTTGCATGTAGCCAGTAGAACCGTTGTCGTATCTTTTCCAGCGTTTTGTTGACTCCCAAATGTCCTCCAGATGCTCCATCATGCATTTCTCGAAGAACATCATTAACCTTTGACCTGGGCACGATTAACTGCATCACATACGATTTACCATCTACAGACTCCCATTTACGCCTTCTTGGACATGAAGAGAGTCCCACTGTGCCCAATACGCTTTGAGAGCTGGACTTCTACCGGAGATTTCACCCCATCCTGGTTTTTCTTCGTGCTCTTTCCATGCAAGAATAGGCTCTATATCTGTGTCTTCTTGTTGGGCAGTTCTCAGTTCTTCATTGCTACAACCGTAAATGGGATCGGCTCTTACTCGCTGGATGGCAACTGTTTACTTTTCTTCTTGATGCATGCAATACTTACAGTCCTGTTTACACGGTCGTCGAGACAATGCATCTGCGTTTGTGTGCAGCTTTGCTTTCCGATGTTGAATTTGGTAGTCGAATGTCTGTAGTCTCTCGATCCACCTAGCTACTTGACCTTCGGGATTTTTAAAGTTCAGAAGCCAATTAAGCGCACCATGATCTGTTCGAAGTAGGAACAACTGTCCATAGATGTACTTATGGAAGTGCTTTGTTGCCAAAATCAAAGCTAGAAGTTCCCTTCTGGTCACGCAGTAATTGCGTTCTGGCCTCGAGAGTACCTTACTGTAGTAGGCGACGACTTTTTCTTCTCCGTCATGGACTTGCGACAGTACAGCTCCAATTCCAACGTTACTGGCATCGGCGTCGATGATGAAAGGTTTCCAGGGAGTCGGATAGGTCAGCACAGGAGCATTACACAAACGTAGCTTGAGTTCCTGAAAACATTTCTCGCACTCACCTGACTATTTGAACGGCTTCCCCTTTTCAGTTAGTTTATGCAAGCTCTTAGCGATTCCAGCAAAGTCCTTCACAAAGCGCCGATAATATGTGGCTAGACCAAGAAAGCTACGGAGTTGGTGTTTATCCTGTGGTGTTGGCCAATTCTTCACAGTGTCAACTTTTTCCGGATCAGTCTTTACTTCTTGGGATGAGATGATATGTCCCAAGTATTTAACTTCGGTCTTGAAAAGCGCACATTTCTCTGGATTTAATTTTAAGTGTGCTTCTCGAAGCCTCTGGAATATGGCCTTAAGGTTCTTACAATGTTCGTCAAAAGGTTTCCCATAAACGATGACATCGTCAAAATACACAAGGCATGATTTCCAGGTAAGTCCTTGTAGGACACACTCCATTAGACGCTCAAATGTTGCCGGAGTGTTGCAAAGTCCGAATGGCATTACTTTAAACTGCCACAGACCATTTCCTGTAGCGAAAGCTGTGTTCTCGCGATCTTCTGGATGGATTTCTACCTGCCAGTAGCCACTCTTTAAGTCCAGCGTCGAGAACCATTGAGCTTCTTCCATTGCATCCAAAGTATCGCTTTCTTTGTCACATCGTTCAGCCTACGGTAGTCCACACAAAACCGGGTGCTTCCATCCTTCTTTTTGACAAGAACTACTGGTGATGCCCAAGGGCTTTTGGAATTTTCGATTAGACCATCTTTCTTCATTGTCGATATCATCTCTTCAACTTCGGCTTGTTTGGCTAATGGGAGACGTCTTGCTGGCTGTCGAATCGGTCTAGCGTCACCTGTGTCGATTCGATGCTGAACCAGTTGTTTTCGACCATACTGCCCACTCGATGAAGAAAATATATTAGCGTATTCATGAAGAAGGCTTCCAGCAATACTAAGCTGATGTTGACTTAGATTGGATGGCTTCAGAATTTTGGCTTTCATGGTGCTGAATGATGAAATGCATGGGGTCCATAGATTTGTCTGTGTTCATTTCTGTGATCTTGGTTATTGCGGACACAGATTCACATTTTACAACTATTTCTCCTTTCTTGAGCTTGAATTCGTACGGTTTGATGTTCAGTATCCGTACGGGTACCATGTTGTTCTTTGGTTCCACAAAAGTCTTCCCTAAGATGATGTTTTGGGAAGATTGCTCAGCCAGAGTCTGAGCCACCATGAGGTTTCGATGGCTACCTAAATTGCCCTCTATTTTTGTCCACACAAACACTTCCGAAGATGGAGGCAAGCATATGTCTTCTTTGATGACAGTTCTTAGAGTTGATGAGTTTTCGTTGCCATAAACCATAGGAATCTCTACATTTTGGTACTTGAGAACTTGCTTACCGAGATCCAGAATCAATCCGTGCTCTTTCATAAAGTCAATTCCAATTATGCACTCGTCACATATATCTGCTACCAAAAATAGATGCAAAAACTCTAGTTCTGCCAATTGGATTTTGAGACGAACTTCTCCATACACTCTTGCCGCCTCACCTGTCGCAGTTTTAAGACGGTAGCTATTGGTGTTGTGTAGCCACGTCATTTTGACCAAGTTTCTTCGCACAATGAAGGCTGTGGCACCGGTATCAATTGTAGCCAAGTTTTTCTTACCATTTACTGTTGCGTCCACTTTCAGACTCTTATTGTTTCGTTTAGTCTGCGAGACTTGGATTATGGTTCTGGGCAAATCGATACCAAGGCGAGCAGGAGCGTTGATGTTATTGCTTACCTGTTCGCGGGTATTACTTTTGCTTCCACAATGTTGACAGGTGACTCTTCTTGGTTGCAATCTGCACTGGCGCTGGAGATGTCCGATTTTGTTGCAATTCCAGCATCAAGCATGTCCTTCTCGCTGCCTTCTTTGGAATTCAGCTCTCTGGCAAGAACATTCCTCAACTTCCAGTTCTCTTACCCGATGAATTCTTAAAGAAGCCTGTTCCGATGCTTCCATAGTGAGCGCGAAGGCTAATGCTTCAGAAAGCGTGCGTTTTCCATCAGTTCCAATTGCTCGCTGGAGATTGATATCGGAAACTGCACGGACAAAAGCCTCTGTTGCTAGCTGGTTGGTAATTTCATCTCCTGCAGTCGGGTATGCTAGATGCGCCAACCGTTCAATGTCTACTTGGAGTTGTAGACTTTCTCCTCTTTTCTGGACTCTGGTATTAAGTTGGACGCGGAAGACTTCTTGCATATGGCCATCCCCAAATCGCTTGTCAATGGCCTGAACAAGAGCACTGAAGTTGCCGTTCTTGTCTGCTGGTAAGGTTTGGAATAATTCAGCAGCAGAACCTCTAAGGGCAAGCGTCAGGGCAATAAACTTGTCTTCGTCATCCCAGCCATTTGTTGTTGCGGCTGCCTCAAACTGCTTCCTGTAGATTGACCAAGAAGTTTGTCCATCAAAGGTCGGTGGATGCATTTCCTTTTTCTTTGGACAGTTGCCAGAACTTTCTCGAACCTTTCTTTTTCGAACTCTGTCCAGTTCTTTAGTAATGCTTTCAATGTTATCTTCGATCTTCTCGAATTTTGCTTTCACTGACGAAAACTGTTTTTCAACACGTTCGTCAAGGGCAAAAAACTTGTTCTCGAATAAATCTAGTTTAAGTTCGAGGATGTGTTTCTGTTCGTCGAACCGTTCGAGAAGATTCTTTTCTTGTTTTTCGAGCAGATTCTTTTGTTCACTTCGCTGTTCCTCTAGAAGATTCTTTTGTTCACTGCGTTGTTCTTCTAACCGCTCAAGAAGATTCTTTTGTTCATTCTTCTGCTCAATTCGTTGTTCTTCTAGAAGATTCTTTTGTTCACTGCGTTGCTCTTCTAGAAGATTCTTTTGCTCCTTTCGTTGGTCTTCAAACTGGGCGAGCAACTGAGCCATCATATTGGTTAAGTCTAAGCTTGTACTTACTTGATCTTCCGACATTTCAATTTCAAATAGAAACGTGTCTGGATTTTCACCGTGTTGCCTTAAATCTTCCTGCAGACGAATAATGAGGTCATTTTTCGTTCCAACAGTAGGAAGACCTCGTCTGTTCAGTTCTGCCTTAAGTTCAACACAATTCAATGCATTCACAATTTTTCCCATTTTGTTTCTTATATTTTTGTATGTCACTTTTACTGTTTATTTATTTATCACTTTTCACCATTAATTATCTGAATGCAAAGATAAAATAAGTTCTATTCCACTTTACTGACACCAATGTAATATTTTGCCAAGGGTTCGCCAATAAAACTTATGTCTTAAACTGAACAACAATTACTTTACAAAAATAAAACACCTTTATTTCACTTCAAATACTTTACTTCCAATACTTTTATTATAACAAGCTCAATTCACTATTTTACACCGATGTTTATTCGTTCACTTTCAAAATCAAACTGAGGTCTTCAGACTGGTGGCCCTGTATTGATATCCGAGAAAAAGCTACTAGAATCTTCTAAAGTCCTAGAATGTGCTGGATTTTGCTGAAATAAGCTTCCCCTCCACAAGTCTCCACAAGTAGATCAAAAGCTCTCAAAAGCTTTCGTTCAGTTAATTATAGCAGTTTTCAGTGATTTATGTATTGGATAACATTAGCGTGGTTTAGGTATTGGATAACATTATTTAATCTTTTGTTCAAAGATGGCGCTACTAATTTATTCTGTTATAGAAGAATAAAAGATGTCGTTGCTTACATAAATGGGCATATTCACCACAATATTAATAAAAATTAAGTTACTTACAATGAGTTCCAGAGAAGAAAGATAGGATAACCTTTTGCGTGTTTACTCTTATGAGTGTTGTTCTTTTAGAAAAGCCGATGCAGTTTGAATTTATAATACCACTTGCACACAGTCGATACATTTATTCGTCAAAAAAACTCATCATTCTGGTTTGATATTCCAATTGTCATTACATTTTACTATTAAGGGTCTATGGAAAATTCGGTGTAAGCTTCTAGTGCTTGCACCGAATTTTCCTTTAAATAAACATGACCCATAGATATATTTTAACTACTATAGCCCAGTGGCCGAAAATTCAGCTGACAAAAAGTAACTTGCACACTCTTAGGAGAAGCAATAGAAATACAAACAAAAAAATTCAAAATCTTACTACGAGTCCTGATAGTGTTAGAAAGACAAAAGCTTTGTTCAGTGATGTTGTTCCGAACAGTTTGGAACAGTTTAGAACAGAAAAGTACAAGTTTTTGATGTTCAATGAGAATTTTCTGTTCCAAAATGTTCTGATTTGCTGTTCAGTGAGGCTGTTCCGAACAGTTTAGAACAGAATAGAACAGGATTTTCTGTTCTTACTTTTTAGGTAGAACAACAAACAAGGTTTGTGACAACTTAATCAGCTGCTGTCAATTGCAAGTTGATATTTTTTAACAAACATCGTGGCTCTTTGTGCTTATACTTTGGAAACAAACAAATAAATATTTAAAAAAACAATACAAATTAAATTTAGTTAAATTGTGTAGTTAAATAAATACTATTTCTAATTGTTTTAAATAAAAAGTATTTCTTGCTTATCCACCAAACTGGAAAAGTAAATACCAATTTTTTTTTTCACAATTACATCTGTCAGACAGCTGCCTGTTCTACCTTGTCTGACGTTTCTGTTCTACTCTGTTCTGTTCTGTTCTAATCTGAAAAAAACCTCACTGAACAATCCTAAATTTGCCCAAGATGAATTAAAATATCAATATGTCACATGCCGAACAAGGTATATCAAAACGACATTTCATGTATAAATTTAGTATACCTGGCATCATAGGATGTGACAATGGGACACATATTAACATGTCGCAACAACATCAAGATCCTACCAAATTTTTTAACAGTTTCACTTGTTTAGATGTTGTCGAATTGAAATCACGTGAAAAACGATAAAATCGAAATGTGGAACACGGAAATATGCTCAGTTTTACTTTCGAACAAAATGAAATTGATAATCGATAAAATTGAAATGTGGAACACCAAATTTAATTTTACGTCGCTTTCAATTTAATTTCGATAGAAAATGTATTGTAGAACCTAGTTGTAGCTGTAGGTCTATGTATTTAATTAATAATTTGCAAAATGACTTTTACACATTCATGTTCATTATAATTAAATAAAAGTGATTTATATATTGCTCATAGAAATCAGTTCAGTATTTACGGAGAAAAGTGTACCGTTAGTTTTTCCTAAGATATGAGATTTCAGACAATAACAAAAAATTTGTTTTTGTTTACTGTGTACCTACTTACGCAAAAGGCAGCCATATTGAAATTTGCAAAGCTGCGCCTGATAACACTGTGGTGAATATGTCCAGTTATGTAAACAACGACACATAAGTACAACCTTTGCGCGCCATCTTTGAATGAAACCATCACGGTTGGTGTCCAGGCTCATTCGTACTGGAATAATGGAACGAAATCTTTTTGGAAAGCATCATCTAGCAGACCCTAGAAATTCTAGTACCCTTTATTTCGGATATAAATACAGGGCCACCAGTCCAAAAGTGGCAGTTTGATTTTAACAGTGAACGAATAGATGTCGGTGTGAAAATTAAAAAATTGGAAAAAGAAAAGTATTTGAAATAAAAAGCGTTTTATTTTGTGAATTAATTGCAGTTTCAGTTTGAATAAAGGAAATAAGTTTTATTTGCGAAACCGTAGTAAAATATTACATTGGTGTCACAAAAAGTGGAATAAAACTTATTTAGTCTGTGGATTCAGATAATTGATGGTGAAAATTGATAAAGTGTGTGGCTTAGTAAACAAATAAGAAAGGTGCTTGTGAAAAGTGACATACAAAAATATAAGAAAAAAAAAAAAAAAAAAAAATGGGTAAAATTGTGAATGCATTGAATTGTGTTGAACTTTAAGCAGAACTTAACAGAGCAGGTCTTCCTACTGCTGGAACGAAAAATGACCTCATTATTCGTCTGCAGGAAGATTTAAGGCAACACGATGAAAATCCAGACACGTTTCTATTTGAAATTGAAATGCCGGAAGATCAAGTAAGTACAACCATAGTCATGACCAATATGATGGCTCAGCTGCTTGCCCAGTTTAAAGAACAACGCAACGAGCAAAAGAATTTACTGGAAGAAAACAGAACAGAAACACGTCATCGAAGGTAAACTAGATGCCTTTGAAACAAGTTTGTTGCCCTTGACGATCGTGTTGAAAAACAGTTTTCGTCAGTGGAAGCAAAATTCGAGAAGGTCGAAGATAAAATTCAGAGCATTACCGATGAGTCTTCAACAACTCCAAGCAGCCATTGAACGGCTGGCGCTCTAAGCATACCCAACTGTAGGAGATAAAATTACCAACCAGCTAGCAACGGAGCCTTTTGTCCGTGCAGTTTCCAACATCAACCTCCAGCGAGAAATTCAAACTGCTGAAAAACGCACGCATTCTAAAGCATTAGCGTTCGCTCTGACTATGGAAGCATCAGAACAGGTAGAGAACTTGAAGTTGAGGAATGTTCTTGTCAGAGAGCTGAATTCCATAGAAGTCAGCGGGAAGAACCTGCTCGATGCTGGAATTGCAACAAAACCGGACATCTCCAGCGCCAGTACGGATTGCCCCCAAGAAGAGTCGCCTGTCAATATTGTGAAAATAGGAATAATACCCGCGAACAGGCGAGCATTAACATCAACGCTCCTGCTCGCCCTGTTTCCCAGTCGGGAAACGAGTAAGAACCAACTTCGAGGGGCAGAAGCTGGTTTCTAGTATCAATGGCCCCAGCACCACCATCCAAGCCTCGCAGACTAATCGAAACAATAACAGCCGTATTCATTAGAATTCGCTGAACAGATGAATAGTTATGCACTGCATAAGGATTTATGTAGCCACTATACAACGTTGCATAAATTGTTATGCGTAAAATATTTTTCAACCCATTATAGTTATAATGAGCTTGTGTCAAAATTAGTATCATAAAGGAGGAATCTAGTACGTTTTACTTTCAAAACTGACAAAGGAGACCCAGCTGTGTGAAAAATCAATAGAAGTTATTCTACTGGCGATTGGATTATTTTTGGTTTCTTATTCATTTCATTTAATATTATTATAATTATCCAGTTACTTTGTTGTTTTTTTGTCTTCGCAAATAAAATTAAAAATATTTGAAACAAAAAATACCTACGTCGTTTTTGATTTATTCCATGAATTGTTCCATTCACTCACATCGTGATGTTTTTGTTGAGGAGAAAAATAAAAGGGTGGTGCTTATTTTGTAATGCTTAAAATTCATTTTTTTTTTTTTTTGCCATGAAAGTGATGAAGGTGAACCTTTGTATAATTTTATTTAAATCACGCATGCCGTTGAGCATTTGCAAAATTGGAAGATTTGATGGAAAATCTTTAAATTTTGCACATTTATTAAGCAGCTTCTATAAAATAACGTGTACAAAAAAATATTCTTTATTTTTTTAAACAATATCCCAACAAAAATGTACAGTAAATTAAAAAAAAAAAAAACAACATTATTAATTGCTGTATTAAATTTTATAAAATATTTTGAAAGTGAGATTTCAACACCTCAAAGATTGCAAAAATAAGCGACCCCCTAACATCTATCTACATTTTTGCTATGTGTGAGTCAAAGTGACATTCCGATACTAGAAAGCCCTTATGTTGGCTCTATACAACCTCCAAACGCGTTTAGCTTATGTTGCTTCTAGTCAACGTTGCATAAGTTTATGAATAAGGTTTTTGCGTTCAAAGGCATTATAAAGAGTGCACAGCGATATGCACTCGCTATAATTCGTTTATGCATAAGGCTGTAAGAGTCTGACAGTGGATGCAACATTAAATGGCAAGAAACAGTTGGCTACAATTGACACCGGTGCCACAGCCTCCATTGTAAGAAAAGACTTGGTCAAGATGACATGGCTACATAACACCAATAGCTACCGTCTGAAAAGTGCGACAGGTGAGGCGGCAAGAGTATATGGAGAAGTTCGTTTGAAGATCTGTTTGGCAGAACTAGAGTTTTCGCACCTATTTTTGGTAGCAGACATATGTGATGAGTGCATAATTGGAATCGACTTTATGAAGGACCATGGAGTAATTCTGGATATCGGCAAGCAAGTGCTGAAGTACCAAAATGTAGAGATTAGTATGGTTTATGGCAACAAAAACTCATCAATTCTAAGAACCGTCATCAAAGAAGACATGTGCTTGCCTCCCTCTTCAGAAGTGTTTGTTTGGACGAAAATAGAGGGCTATCTAGGTAGCCATCGATACCTCATGGTGGAACCCAAAACATCATCTTAGGGAAGACTCTTGTGGAACCAAAGAACAACCCGTACGGATTCTGAACATCAAACCGTACGAGGTCAAGCTCAAGAAAGGAGATATAATTGGAAAATGCGAATCTGTGACCGCAATAACTAAAATCACAGAAATGAACGCAGAAGAACCAATGGACCCCGGAAAATTCATCTCCATGAAAGCCAAAATTCTCAAGCCATCCAATCTACTTACTTACTTAGATCCTTGACCCCTCTAAGGGGCACAGGGCGTCAACTACCGCTACACGCCATCTCGTTCGGTTTCTGGAAATGTATTTTAGCTCTCCCCAACTTTTACCGAGCTTTTGTGATTCCTTGTCGACTGTTCTGCGCCAAGATTTTCTCTGGCCTCCAGGTCTTCTGCCATCTTGGATGAGTGGATCCCACTCCATTGCATGTCTTGCAATAGAGTCTGCACCACGACGTAGGGTGTGACCAATCCACTGCCACTTTCTTTTCCTAATAACGATGTCAATAGGACTTTGGCCCGTTCTCCGAAGGAGTTCTTGGTTGGAGATGGTGTTCGGCCAAAAAATCCTTAGGATGTTTCGGAGACATCTATTTTCGAAAGTTTGTAGCTTCCTTGTGACAGAGGCGGTCACTTTCCATGTACTACACCCATATAGTAGTACTGACTCTACGTTCGACCGGAACAGTCGCAGCTTGGTCTTCGTACTGTAGACCATCCAATCTAAGTCAACATCAGCTAAGTGTTGCTGGAAGCTTTCTTCTTGAGTACGGTGATATATTTTCTTCACCGAGTGGGCTGTATGGTCGAAGACAACTGGTACAGCATCGAATCGACACAGGTGATGCGAGACCGATTCAACAACCAGCAAGACGTCTCCCATTAGCCAAACAAGTCGAAGTTGAAGAAATGATATCGACAATGAAGAAAGATGGGCTAATTGAAAATTCCAAAAGCCCTTGAGCGTCACCAGTGGTTCCATCTGTCCAAGGTTTTAGGTGACTACCAACGAGACTGGGACCGCCATAATCCATTGTTCTTGATGGCCTATCAACAGGACATACACCATCGGAGATCCTGTTTGGCACAACAATACGGCTGCCCAGTGAAGTCAAATTTCGATGCCATACCATGGAACCGGAAAGGTCAGATGAATATGTGGATAACCTCAATGAAAGACTCATTGACATTCATCAACGGACAATGAAAAACATAAAAACCGCTAGTGATAGGATGAAAACATGGTACTACGCCCGTGCAACAACAATGGGATTACAAGAAGGAGACCTGGTGTGGTTTTACAATCCTCACCGACAAAAGGGACTGTCACCAAAACTTCAACAAAACTGGGAAGGCTCATATACCGTTGTGAAGCGAATCAATGATGTGGTTTACCGCATTCAGAGAGGAGTAATGGTTGAGCTTAAAGTAGTACACTGCGACCTTTTACATCGTTATAACGGTGGGAATAATGCATTAAATTGGGACGAGCAATCCTAAGAGGGGGCAATGTGGTGAATATGCCCAGTTATGTAAACAACGACACATAAGTACAACTTTGCGCGCCATCTTTGAATGAAATAAATAATTAAATCCATCACGGTTGTTGTCCAGGGTCGTTTGTACTGGAATAATGGAACGAAACCTTTTTGGAAAGCACTATCTAGCAGACCCTAGAAAATTCTAGAACCCTTTATTTCGGATATAAATACAGGGCCACCAGTCCGAAAGTGGCAGTTTGATTTTAACAGTAAACGAATAGATGTCGGTGTGAAAAATAAAGAGTTGCATACTTGTGCTTGGTTGTAGTAATAAAAAATATTAGAAGAAAAGTATTTGAAATAAAAAGCGTTTTATTTTGTGAATTAATTGCAGTTTCAGTTTGAATAAAGGAAATAAGTTTTATTTGCGAACCCGTAGTAAAATATTACAATACATTAGATATTTATTTATATATTTAGTCATCCATCAAGTACATTAGCTTTCTTAGATTAAGCATATATGTAATTTAAAAAAAATAGTGGGTATGATATAGAGATACATACAAGATACTTATAATAAAATAAGACAAGAAGGTAAAATAAGTTAGTTAAAAATTTGTTTATAATATATTACATGTTATTCATTATGATATTTTTACAAACATTGCGACTCATATTAAAATCGATTACGTGGTTATACTTGTTATAATTAATAGAAGCCATAGTTATTGGGTCATTAAAACATAGTCCTATGTGAGAGGATACAAAACAAATCACCTCCTCTAGGTCTAATACGTCGATCAGGGACATACAAACTAAATTTGGAAAGTAATTGTGAACATTGAATGTGCCCACATAAAGCATCACGTGCAAAAAGAACAGAACAATATTCACGTCTTATACTAAGTGGCTTAAGATTGATCAAAGCACATCTGACATCATAAGGTGGTCTATAGGACCAATTAAATTTTCTTAAAGCAAATTTAGTGAACCTCTTTTGAACTTTCTTAATACGTAGTTGGGCATTAGTGTAATACGGATTCCACACAACAGAACAGTACTCTAGAGATGAACGTATCAAAGAAATATAAATTGTCCTGAGAGTATAAGGGTCTTGAAAATCATTAGCATTACGAAATAAGAAACCTAACATTGAGTTTGCCTTAGATATTATATAGTTGTAATGCCAGGAGAACTTAAATTGTTTGTCAAAAATCACGCCTAGATCTTTTTGTCTGGATACTCTCTTTAGGCTCATATTGGCAATATTATAGTCAAATTTGATAGGGTTAAAAATTTTGAATATAGTTAAGACAGAACACTTACTAATATTAAAACATAGTCTATTGCGGTCACACCAAACAGAAATTTTATTTAAGTCATGCTGTAGTTTAATAGCATCGGATTCGGTCTTAATTTCCTTGAATATTTTAAGATCATCAGCATATAATAAGCAGTTGGAATGAACAACATATTTTGGCAAATCATTTATGAATAACAAAAACAAGAGTGGACCAAGATGGCTCCCTTGTGGAACACCTGAAGAATTTGTGATCTGTGACGAAATTTCGGATCCAAGTTTTACAAATTGCTTTCTTCCAATTAAGTAGCTACTCAGCCACAATAACAATTTCGAGTTAAAACCAAGAAATTCTAGTTTCTTAATCAAAATGTTGTGTTGGACGCTGTCAAAAGCTTTCGAGAAATCAGTAAAAATTGAGTCAATTTGATGTCTAGAAAAAATTACCATATTCGTAGTTGTGGATTTACCGCTCACAAAACCATGCTGAAAGTCGGATATATTATTAGAAACCGCACCATACAACTTATTTTTGACGATAGTTTCAAAGATTTTTGGAATTATTTGAAGTTTTGCAATGGGCCTATAGTTTGTAACAACTTTTTTCGAACCGGACTTATATATAGGAGTGATAAATGACCACTTACAAGTTTCGAGGAACTCACCATTACATAAAGAGTTATTAAATAGAATATGAAGTGGCTTGAGAAGACCAAACTTACAAATCTTTAAGAAAATTGGTGGAATATTATCAGGTGCAAGTGAATTACACGATTCAAGAGAAGATAATTCCATTAAAATATCCTCTTCTGGTTATTGATGACGTCAGAGAGATTGTTGTGGTAAAGTCTGGCTCCACATTAAAATCATTGTAATTCTTGTTAAAAAATTATTTAAACTGTAAAAGCGTGTTAAAAACAATCCACTATTGTCAAATTGCATTAAAATAATTGTGAAATTGCTTAATTTTGGTTTATTTTTGATTAAAAACTAAAGTAAAAATTAAAGTTATAATGTCATTTTCTAACCTCAAAGATAAAAAAAAATCACGACTCACGATCAAACTTAGTTGACGTTTCTCGTGCCCCTCCTTCTGGTTCTGCTTTGGCATCTTCTTCCTCGATACAAATGTGGGATAAAATAGAGACTCGTTTAAACGCACTCACTAAGACTCTAACGGATTCAATCCAAGCAACCTTGAGAAAAGAAATAAATGAACTTCAAATACACTTTCGACGAACGTTTCAACGAAATTGAAAACAATTACAAATCACAGTTTAGATCACTCGAAAATAATTTTAATGAGAAACTCTGCTCTATAAATCAATCAATGTTGAATTTTGAAAGCCAAATTGATTCACTACATAACGAAATCACTGCTTTAAAAGACCGTACCGATACGACTCAACTTAAGTTACAAATCGAAGCACTGACACGAAAAAAATATTTCAGGAGATCTTGTTCTTGATGGAATACCCACTATGCAAAATGAAAATCTGCTCGAAATATACAATAAATTTTGCACAATAATCAAAACAAACCCGATTCGGCCGAACTACATCTTACGCACGACACCGCAACACGATTCTTCTCGTAGCGCGATTATTGTTAGATTCCCGCATGAAAATGACAAGAAATCTCTGCTTAAGAAGGTGGCGGAGTATTACAAAACAAATGCCAAATCCGTTACGCTGCATGACCTTGGGTTTAGCCACAGTAACCAATTTGTGAGAGTATACGAAAGCCTAACTAAACAAAGCCATGCACTCTTTCGTGAAGCAAATTACCAGCGTAAGAAAAAGAATTTGCATTCTGTGTTCACCAGTTATGGAAAAGTTTACGTTAGTAAAAGTGAGAACAAGAGGCCGATCTATCTATAAACAGAATATGTATCAATTAAAATCAATCTGCTCTCTTGAGACGTATGCTGATGCTGATAATAGATTTAATATTGGTATCGCAAATTATGTTGCTGCTGGAAGAGAAATTGTTGCTGATGGAGAGGTTGTTGCTGCTGCTGCTGATGGAGGATTTGCTGTTGATGAAAGTGGTGGTGGTGGTATTTTTTAAGAGTATCTAGTTTCAACAAAATATAATATTGCTCAATAAGATTTTACAAGGTTACCAAGTACGTTTAATTACATTTATAAATTTATTTTAAAGTTTATAAATCATCAAAAGAGTTATTGATGATTTTATTGTGGTATTGTGGATTTCATTAATAGAACTTCCAAACTAAATTCTCTTCTTTTCTACTTCTAGCATTGTACATATTTTTATTATAATTTATATTAATTTCATTATAGCTCTTTTTTCTATTGTTTTAAAAATATTTACCGTCATTAAACTTGTTTTATAGAATTAAAACAAAAACATCTTCGAATAGGGTCGGGAGTTACATTAAATTGAATAATCATGGTTTTCTGTTCTAGTCCTGCCAATGTAAGATCTATCCTTAATGTGTTGTGTGGTTCGTGTGAGGGTATGAATTTGTGTCATCTTAACGCTGGAAGTATTTCCTCTAAGTTCACTCTGCTTCGTCAAATGCTAAGTAATTCAAAATTATATATAATTATGGTTTCTGAGTCGTGGCTGCATCAAGGTATTTCTTCCCAGCTATTCAGATTTCCTGGATTTAACTTACTAAGAACTGACCGTATTTCTCGTGGTGGTGGAGTTTGTATGTATATTAAGGAAATTATCTCATCCAAAATAATTTACTCTTTATCGAAGTCAAAACAAAAATTTGTATGCGTTGAAATTAGCAATGGTTATGAAAAATGTCTTTTAGTAGTTGTTTATTGCCCACCATGTTCATTCAAAGAGGAGCATATAAGAGAGCTAGAAGATACATTGTTTAGTTTGATTGCGAAATATAATGATGTAATTATTGGCGGGGATTTTAATGTCAACCAGTTTGATAATAGTAATACAACACGTTTGTTTCATTACTTTTGCTGTAAATTAGGTATATCTGTTGTAAATGCGCTTTGGCCAATATGTTTCCAATCTGAAACGAATCCTTCGCTCATTGACCTATTTTTAACAAGTTCAAAACAGAAAATTTTGTGTAATGAACAGGTCAGACCATCGTCTGGGGCCTATTTCTCCGCTACTACAGCAGCTATATCAACTACATCTGACAGCAACGTTCTACAACTACATCAACTACATTTTTCTGTTTCATAACTACAACTGGAAGTGTTGTATGATGTAGCTGGATGATGTAGACCTAGACCCCGACTACACCATTCTTTTTTTCGGTTGTTTTGTCTTTCGTCTTTAATGGTGGATTTACATGTATCTGCATTTGGTTTCTGCACAAAAAAAAGGATGCCAAATACTAAATGTATATTTGTTAGATAGAGAGAAAAGATCAAAATGCAGAAGAACTTTGTTTCTGCATGATAGGAAAGTGCCATAACGCTGAAATGAAGAAGACATGTTCATGTTCTTAATGGTTCCCTTTCACTCGCTCGGATTTTTTGTATGCATCTGTCCTGCTCTACTTTCTGCATTATACAGACGCAAATACATGTAAATCCACCATAAGTTAGCAAGATACGATTTGGATACAAATGATTGAATTGGATAATAGTTTTTCGTAATTGAGTATAATTTATATACGAGTATATTTGACCCTGTTTAGATTGGGAAGATTGAGTACGGACTGGTGAGTACCACCGTGTTTACATTACAAACTGTGAGGTGCCTCAAAATGCATTGAAACAACAACAACTTTCATTTTGAAAGAACAACAAAGCAGACTCGTGAGTCCGGTGTTTATATTTTCTACATGCCTCACGAGACCACTTACTCCGCACGTCTCTTTCCTACAAACTGGTGTAAGTCCGTGCACAAACTTCCCAATCTAAACAGGGTCTTTGAGAATGAAGTGATTAAAAAACTTTTTGTTTTATCACAAAATAACCCCAAAATCCATGGACGTCAAAATAACGAAAGAAAATTAATAATTCAAAATAAAGGCTTAACTACATAGGCCTACTTTTGTACAAAAGAACAAAAGTGAGAAATAAATATCTATTCTGAAGATACGTGAAGTGTAGTTCCGCTGAAGTTGAGTGCGGTCTTGCCTTAAGAGTTCAAAGAAGGCAAAATATATATTAAGAACGTCTGAAGAGAAATGTCAACAACAGCTGACTTCAAATTTACATTTTACGTTGAATTGTTCGAGATAACATATCTCAGTGCAAAGTGAACGAGGCCATTTATATTGTTTTTTTTTTTAGAACTGAGATATTTGAACTTTGAAGAGACACAAATAAAAAAAAAACAAATCAAAAATGGATTTCGATATAAATATTTTCGACGAAGATTTTGAATTCAACATAAGAATTGAAAGAAGACCGAAAGTGTATTTACAACGAGTCAATTTTCACCGACTATACAAAAAATCAAAAGGTAATTCATACATTTTTTGAATTTCTTATGTTTAAATACAAAAAAAAAAATACTTACATTCGTATATTTTCTTTTAAATGCAGCAATTTTATTCTGTTACAGCAATCACAGCAAATATTTTTATTGTGAAAATGTAACAAAAAATTACAGTAAGTTGTACTACAACAATGTAGTATCAAAAGCTGTGAAACAGAATCATACATTTTTCCAATATTTCCAGCCGATTCTCCAATGCTACATTGATGTACTACACCTGAAAAACCAATGTATGTTTGAAACAGAAATGATGTAATACAACTGCTATACTACTACATTGTAGCTGATGCAGTAGCGGAGAAATAGGCCCCTGATTTTATTCATGATTTTTTATTTTGCTCGTTTCAGTTTAATCTAAATAACTCAAATACTTACAAGACTATCAATTATAGATCTTTTCGTTCCTTGAATTGTACTGATTTACAAAATTATATTTTAAATAATAATATACTTTATACTAACGATGTCAGTAATAAAGTTTTGATTTTGAATGGCCTACTGAACAATCTATATAATGCATATGTTCCGATTGTTAGTAAACGTTTAAAAAATTTTAAATGTTGTCCATGGTATAATAATAATATTAAACAACTTATTCTGGAAAGAGAGCGTTTCTTTAAGAAATATAAAAGAAATCCATCGTCCTACAACAAGCGTCAATACATCTTTGCTCGCAATCAAGTTACGGCGCTTATTCGTTCTTGCAAACGGACTTACTTTAGTCAAAAACTTAACGTTTCTTTAAGTACTAAAGAGCTTTGGAAAAATTTGAAAGAAATGGGTGTAGCTGGAAGTAAAAATGTCTCTAAATGCCCTTTAGAACCACAGGTTATGAAGTCGTTTTATGCCTCTCAGACATGTAGTCCACCAATTCCTTTAACTGTATCGGACGGTGCTGATCTTTTTTCATTTATTTGTATTGATGCTGCAGAGTTAATTAGCGCCATTAAATCAATCCATTCGAATGCAGTCGGAACTGACAGCATTTCGCCAAGATTCATAAAATTAATTCTACCAATTATTCTACCATTACCAATTATTATTACCAATTATTCTACCATTATTCTCACTCAATTTTTGTTCCTGATCAGTGGAAAGATGCAATAGTTGTACCTATTGCAAAAAAGATGAATCCTTCTGAACCGTCTGATTTTAGGCCAATTAGTTTGCTGCCATTTTTCAGCAAAGTCCTTGAAAAGCTGATGGCTGATCAAATTATAAATTTCTTACAAACCAACAACTACTTAACTAAGTGGCAATCTGGTTTTCGTAACAAACACAGTTATGAATCGGCGGTTTTAAAAGTAATTACTGATTTTCGCAATGCTTTACATATTGATCAGCTAGGCGTAATGCTTTTACTAGATTTCTCGAAAGGTTTTGATTGTATTGACCACTCTATTTTAATTTCAAAATTTTAAAAGAAATTTTAATTTTTCAGGGACAGCAATCAAACTTTTGAGAAATTTTCTTTTAAATCGGAGTCAAACAATTAGTACTGATCTAGGCCTTTCAAGCCCGTATACTCTTAATTGCGGGGTTCCACAAGGTTCTGTCCTAGGACCCCTTTTATTTTCGTTATTTATTAATGATCTACCTGACATGGTTCTTAGTTCCTTCATTCATATGTATGCGGATGATGTTATAATATATAATTTTCATGAAATCGGTTTAATGGAAGATTGTGTTGCACGTATTAATGAAGATTTGCTCAGCATTCAGAGATGGACTGACATTAATAAACTTAATCTTAACCCTTCTAAAACCTTAAGTATGGTATGCTACCGAGGTCAAGTCAATCTCTTTGATTTCCCGAAAATTATTTTAAATGGACAAACGATTGAATATGTAAACAAAGTTAAATATCTAGGTTTTCAAATAAATAAAACTTTAAGCTGTTGTGATGCTATTTCTGAAGCTATAAGAAGAATTTATTTTGGACTTCGATCTTTAAGATCCTCATCACATTTTTTTGAATCCTAGTATGAAGATGAATCTCATCAAAGCCCTAATCTTACCCTTTTTTACGTTTAATTGCTCTGTTTATCCTGTGTTAGATTACTAATGTAAGCGTAAACTTAATGTAGCATTTAATGACTGTTTACGCTTCGTACACAATGTGCCAAGATATGTCAGTGTATCTAACATACAAACTTCAATACTGGGACTGAGCTTGGATAACTACTTAAGGTATAGAAATGTAATACTTCTGCAAAATTATTATCCACAATAGATGTCCGGAGTACTTGGAGGAGATACTTCGGTTTGCTCAGTCGCAACGAGGTTTGCGTTTGATTTTGCCACGCTTTACGTACACCATTGGAGATCGATCTTTTTTTGCGACTGCCATTCGATTGTGGAACGCTTTACCAATCGAATTACAGAGAAATAACTCGCAGCCCATTTTTAAGAGGAAGATATTTTTGTATTTTTCATTATATTAGGTATATGTACTTAGTTACTTTGAATTTAATTCTTTTATTGAATTACTGTTGTAATAATAACTCTTTTCATTTATATTTGTATTTAAGTTTTTCTACCCTTTGTTGTTTTCTTATTTTATCTATTGTTATTCCTTATAACTTGGTAACGCTTAAATTTAATACTTTTAAAAGATTTAATCTTGTAGTATTTAGTCATGATAATAAATAAATATGAAATATGAAAAAAATATTAAATGTTATAGTAAGATGACCAATATCAGTTTTAGCATCACATAAAGGTAAATTCATACATTCAATATCAAGATTCACAAAGTTTGACTGAAAAAAAGAAGCAAACATGTTGCTTATAACATTCAAGTTATCACTAACAACAATTTAGCTCCATCTCAGGTGGTATGCCAAGTGATTTTCTCTTTGTATTAATAAATGTCCAGAATGCTTTAGAATTGTGCTTGGTTTTCGACTCAAGCGACCAAAGATATTGCTTATGGAGAAATTTTTTCAAATACTCATATTCTTTTCTTAATTGACAAAATTTACTTCGAAATGAGATATTAGTTCTGTTCTTTTTGTACAAGTTTGTCATGGCACGTTTTAAATTTAAAAGACGTTTATTAAACCATACAGATCGATTTATTTTTTTTATTACTTTGACCGGTACAAACCTAGACAAAGCGGTTTCTATCACCTCACAGAAAGCCTTGTAGGTAAGCTCAAGACTAGGAGCTGAAAGAATATTTTTCCATGGAACTGAATAAATAAAACTATATTTAACGATACGTAATCGCCTTTTGAAAAGTCATACACAGAATTATTACAATTTGAAACAGAAAATTGATTTAAAATGCCAAAATTAAAAGATATAAGTAATGCTTTGTGATGAACACTATTATTCAAGAGTGAAAATTCAGCTTCAGAAATTGAACATTCAATATCTTGATGGACAAAAACTAGATCTAACATTCTTCCAATTGAATTATAAATACATTTTGTGTGCTGAAGATCCATAGCAGACATAGAATCAGTAACATTATATTCGAAATCCTTACTAACATTGAAGGGAAAAATACATTTGTCTTCTTCAGAATACATCTATTTGATATTTGATAAATTAAAGTCACCTAAGACTACAATAAAAGAATTTGGATCTAAGTTATTAGCAATAAATTGTACATTATTAATATGATTTTCAAACATTTGTGCATCTGAATTTGTAGAATATATGAGACAAAAAAATATACATTAATTTTATTATTGTTTAAACTATCAGATTTAGAAAATTCTACACAAACACATACTTGTTCTATCAAACCAGAAGAAAAATTTAATTGAATTTGTTTGCTTTTTAAACCAGAACGAACAGCTAGTAAAACCCCTCCTCCTCTGTTTAACTCAGTTTCAGTTGCACATCGATCTTTTCTATAGAGTGTTGAGCAATTCAGATAAGTTAATGTTTTCACTCAGCCAAGTTTCAGTTAAAGGAATAATAGTATATTACTTAGTTATAGCAGCATCAACATTAAATGCTGAAGATACATAATCCAGTATTTCATCGCAAGTCGTTTCAGGTTTAAAAGACTATAAATAAAGCCATTTCCATTTACATATGACGCTTAACATGCAAGAAGATTGGATATTTGTTCCAACAATTGGGTTAATACGCTTTGTTGTGCGCACACTGTTAAAAATTTGCCGATTATTGTTTATGGAATTTTTTTCATAAACATCAGCACCTTCAGCTTAAGCAACAAGAGCATGCTTATCAACATCACCAGCAAGGGTCTCATCACCATCAGCCAAAAACCCAACATCAGCAACATTAACACCAGTAACATTAACACCAGCAACATTAACACCAGCGACACCAACCCCAGTAACACCAACTCCAGCAGCACCAACATCAGCAACACCAACACCAGCAACACCCACACTAGCAACAGCAACAACATCATCATAAGCAGTAGGAGCTTCAGATATACTACCTAATGTATTATTAATTGGACCTTCAATCCCATCAAAATCATTATTTGGACTCTTTGATTTGCCGGGAGAATAATTTTGTGCAGCATTAATATCAGCTTCAGCGCTTTTAGTATCTTTGGAAGTCATTGGCGATAAATCATTGCACTGAGTTGAATTGTCTTTGTGTGCCATTCGATTTACATCTTCTGCGTAGGTAGCAAGAGAGTGAGAGCTAGAACCTGACGAGCCACCAGCATCAACATTGTCATTAACTATAACAATTTCCGTACACAGAGATTTTTCTATGTTTACAATTTGAACAGAAGAGTATAAATTTATATTTGAGTTTTTATTTAACTTTGACAAAGAAATCGATGTTTTGGTACCAGTAGAAGCTTTCTTGCTAGTACTCTTAGAAGTCTGAAAGTTCAGTGTGGTTTTTTTTATTAATTTTAGGGGGCAAGGGAGAAAGTCCATTTCGATTTTGGGCTGGTGAAAGAGAAACACTTTTCGTTTCTTTGAACAACGGATTTTTTATGTTTTTATTGCTCGGTTCAATCACCTCCGCTTTAGAGCGGGTAACGACGCGAGGGCCTTTTGATGCACTTGTGTTATGAGAGAGATTTAACTTTTCGAATGCACTCTTATTATCAATAAAGTATGAGAAAAGACCATTAATTTTAGATATGCATGGAAAGACAGATATTTTTTTACACGAATCACACTTCCAAAATAAACTTTTATCTGATATTAACGCGGTTAGAGATGATTCACTCAAATTTGTGCATTCTGAAATGAACACTGTTTGACAAATCCCGCAGCAGATAAAATTATTTTTAGAGGGATTATCCATTTTACATATAGGCATAGGAGCACGAAAAACAAAGACTGATTTAAGCGAAAGCTCGATTCAAACTGAAACACAGTTGGGCACAGTACACAACTGTGGTCACAACTCACAAATTGTTTAAGTTTTGTCATTTCGATTCGGATAAGTTTATTTTGTAAAACAAATTTTCAATATTCTTAGGCATTCTGGTACATCTTTTATTAACGTAGTTGTACCCGAAAATACAAAATTAAGAATTTTACAACAGCACAGAATTTTTAGCAAAATAATCACTTTGACGACTGGATACGACACACAATAAGTTATTATCCATTTGCTTTCTAGGACAGCATTTTAATTTGTTTGTTTCCCGTAAACTTATTGCTGAGCCCACCCGATATTTATCCAACTTCCTTGCCTTTTTCTTATTTGTAGCTTGATAATATCTGCTGAAAATATGTTCTATTACTATTATAATACATATAAAATATGTTACCTGGCACTTGCTTAATATATTTATTTATATATTTTTAATAATAAAGTGAATAATCCGACTGGCCCAATTTCATTTTTGAATTGAATTGTATTGAGACTTTTTCAAATAAAATATACAAAGGTTTATATTTCTTTTGCTTATTTAGTTAACTGCGGCTATAATGTATTCCCGGCTTCATTATTACAATTTTGCTTGCATCATGGCTGATATTACTGTGTTAGTGTGTCTACTCTTGCTCAGGGGTAGTTTCGTCATTTAATTTTTCTGTGACTGATGGTCACAATTGTTTTATATACAATTTTTAATAAATACTTAAAAACTATCTTAAAGCTAGGAAGTGAAAAGTAGGATATGTAGTGGGCTGGTATACCGAGTATACTGTGCCACTACCTATCTCTTTTAATTCAACAGAATGCGCAGTAACGCAAATTATTGATTACATATGAAATATGAAGGTATACATAGTGTCTTTTGTTAGAAAACGAATCGTTGGTTCAAAAGTTATTTTTACTTTATTTTTTATTTGTGTGATGAAATGATTTATTTGTCGTTTTTTTTTGTTGAGAATTGTCATATATTTAGAGAGGTACCACAATTTTCTTTTGATTTATCTGTAAGTGTTCAGAGAGGTTAGTATTTTAAAATTACATTGTTAAATTTTGAGGTTGGATCATAGAAGATGAAACCAAAAATAGTGTTTTTGACATATTTGTTTGTGAATTTAGAGTTACTTACTAGTAGTTATCGATTGTTGTTTTCTTGCTTTAATATTTATTTTTTTTTTAATTTTTAATATCTTTGTTAACATTGAGTTATTTTTTTCTTTGTTTAGTATTGTTAAATAATATTTGTAGGTTAGTGACTTAGAAAAATTTTCATTACCTTATTTTTAGATAGTTTAGTACTTATATAGATGAAAATGAAACAATCTAGAAATATACATAGAACGATTATTATGATTAGGAGATTTATAATGATGATATTACAGGTACATATTTATATAAATGCGTTATTTAATGCGGTTTGGATAAATTTACATAAGTATGTTTGATAATTTGGCTTAAGGCAATAACAAATAAAGAAGTGACTGCCCACCTGTTTTAAGGCTGTTTGTATCTTTTGACTAGAATTAGGACAGTATGTTTATGCGTGCTGAAAGTACGCCAACCGTGGGAAATTCAGCCATGGTTTTGGCCTATAATGGCTTTCGTATAATAAGAGGGGGTGGGAGCATCGGGAGCGGATGCAAAGTCCAGGTGGGGGACGCCAGCAGGAGTGGGGTAGATTTCTTCCTCCCAGGACCTTGAAGTGGCAACCGAGACTATTTCGTCCATTAGGTGGTTGTCAATCATGTTAAGTTTGAGGATTTTTTATTGCATTAGTGCGAGGACATAGATCATGAGGGGTATGGCATTAGTTTCTTTATGGATGTAGTTGTTAGAGTGTCTTTTAGTCTGAGTTTAAAAATTTTTGCCACAGCATTGTCGTAGGATTTTCCTTTCTAGTTTGGAGAGGTCTGAAACCATTGTGGGGGATATGGTGAACCATATAGGGAAGGCATATGTGAGGATAGGTCTGATGAGGGTTTTATAAAATAGAAGCTTGGATTTGTTGATGAGGGTTTTGTGTTTGAGAAATGGCATTAAAGCGTTGGTTACTTTCTGGGCTTTGGAAAGGTTGAATCGGGCTTGTTTGTTGAATTTGAGTAGGTGCGTGAAGGTGACTCCCAAATACTTGATTTTTGCAGCGGATGATAGAACCGTTTAGATTTAGCCAAATTTGTTTGCTCTCGGTAGCCGTACCCGGAGGTCCTTTCCCACATGCATTACGGAAGCAGATGAGTTCCGTCTTGTGGGTTATATCGATGGCTCAGTGGAGAGCTATATAATTTTCAACTTCTTTCCAAATAAAAATACCAAACGTTTTAAAGTAGAAAATTTAAACAAAAACCACTATTCCTTCCATTTATTGAGTAACATGACCGTCTCGGTCAAAATCTATCCAAGCTCTGTCTTTCCTTCTACTTACAATCTTTCTTATTGGCTCTATATTCTCTTATATGTTTCTTATTACATAGAAAACATCGAATGCAGAGTTGCCAGACTCATGCAATTCGATACAGTCCCAGTGAAAACCTACGGTTTTCCACCCTTTCACATTTTATTTTCACAATTTTATCTATCGCAAGTATATAAAATCATATATAAAAAATATAAAAATCAACCAATGATAAAAAAATGTTAAGCTAATGCTGCTCTCCCATTCGCTGCTCTTCTATATACGCTGCTCTTCGGTTGGTAGAATGCATATATTCTGTATTGGTCTCGTTAACTGATTGGCTGCTGTCTTGATTTCAACGTTGCGTATCAGACCATCATTGCTCGGAATAACCTTTATGATACGTCCCAACGCCCATGCTGACGGTGGAAAGTTTTCATTCATTATAATGCATAGCTGTCCTTCTTTAACCTTATCTAGCTCTCTTCTCCATTTCTTTCTCTCTAACAGAGTAGTTAAGTACTCTTCTTTCCATCTTGTCCAAAAATGTGACAACATTCTTTCTCTTTCTCTCCACAGCTTCACTCCGTGAACGTTCGGCATCTCATTGGTCACGAAGGGAAGTGGTTAAACTAATGGTTCTCTAACCAGGAAATGTCCCGGCGTTAACGCGCGTAGGTCGTTAGGATCATCATTCAACGGTTGTAGTGGCCGTGAATTCAGAATCGCTTCTATCCCAGTAAGTAATGTCAATTATTGCTCGTATGCCAACACTCTAGTTCCCACAATTCTAGTTAAGTGATATTTCATGGATTTGACTGCTGCTTCGTATATGCTTCCTTGGTGTGGTGCGGCTGGCATCATGAATTTCCACTCTGTCCCCTTCAAACTCAAATGCGCGAAGGTCTCTTTCCTGAGCCAAAGCTCTCTAGTCTTTCTCAACTCTATCTCTGCACCAACAAAGGCGGTGCCGTTGACGCTGTATAATCTCTCACATCTACCTCTCCTAGCGATGAGTCTCTCGTAGCAAGCAATGAATGCTACTGATGAAAGTTTTGATACTATGTCGATGTGTTCTGCTCTTGCCTTCAGGCAGACAAATATCGAAACCCAACATTTCTGTCTTACTATCTGTGCTCCAGCTCTGTCGATCATCTTGATTTCAAATGGGCCTGCGTAGTCTACACCTGTATGTAGAAACGCTTTTCCTGGGTCCACTCTTTCTGATGGCAAGTGGGCCATCATCTGCATCTCAAACCGATGGTTGTATCTTACACAAACAAAACATTTATGAAGATAATTTCTAATCTCGCTCCGTATTCTGGGAACCCAAAATCTTTCTCTTATGTGTTGCAACATAACTTGTGTTGCTCTATGCGCGCTGTCTATGATCAGCCATGCTAATCGTGATGCACTTGGTACAATTAAGTAAGTTCCATCATCATTAACACTCTTTCCTCTTTCATCTCATCCCTCCCCCATCTGAAAAATTTGGCACATAATTTTCAGATTTCCAGGTAGTTCGGGGTTTAACAAGCCATTCAGGACCGTGTTGACAGAGTCTGTTGTCGACCAATAGTGATGGCTTGATTCCTCTACTCAACAGGTCTGCAGGGTTGTCTTTCGTTCCAACATGTCTCCATCTTTTCACTTCAGTGTTTGTCTGTATAGACGAAACTCTATTCGCTACAAATGTCTTCAGGTTGCATTGTAATTTGTCAATCCAATGCAACGTGACAAGTGAATCTATCCATAGATTATATTCTACTCTCTTAAGGTTCATTGTCTCTCCAGACGCGGTATTGTTATTGTCTTGAGCGGTGCAACGCGTGTCTTAGCTGTCAGCATACTCAATTGAATTTCTCCTTCATTATCTATTGTCCTGATGTAAATTACTGCGCCGTATGCTCTCTCTGACGCATCAGAGAAACCATGTATCTCAATCTCCGCATCTCCCGATGTCCCTATCCATCTATCCCACTTATATTCTCCAAAAATAATATTTCTTTCCAAAATTCCTTCCATCTTTCCTCAATCTCTCTCGGTAATCTTTCATCCCAATCGACGTTCAAACGCCATATGTCTTGAATGAGAATCTTTCCAGAAATTGTTACTGGCGATATGAAGCCGTTAGGGTCATATAGCTGAGCAGCGCAACTCACAATCTTTCTCTTGCTCATTATCTCATCTGTCACTGGTGCCTTCACTATGAACGTGAATTGATCTTTCTCTATTAACCATTTCAAACCTAATATCGACGCTTTGTCCTCATCTGGAAATATTACTGATGGTTATTCTTCGTAGTTCATGTCTTTTATCAAAAGTTTTGAGTTTGACTTCCACTTCCTCAAGTCAAAGCCTGCACCTTTCAATACGTAATCTATCTTTCTTGATAACTCTATCGCTTTCTCCTCGGTATCTGCTCCCGTTGTGCAATCGTCCATACCGAACTAACAATTCAGCTTCTTTTAGCTTAAAAATATTGATGTTCCGCAGGTTATACTTTATATAAAGCTTCGGTACGGCCTTCGGCGGAATTAAATTTCGTTTACATGTAACGAGCTGGATAACTACTTCTTTAAAGCCGAATAGAAATAAGAAAAAGAAGACTTACCGATTTTGCGAGCTGTCACTCGAATAGGCTTCTAGAATTGATATTACAGAAGATGATTGAAGATGTCACTTTTAAAAGCTGCATACAATTTTTATATAATTTGCTGCCTTTAAAAGTTTTCTGTAACCATTTTCAATAAGCTTTACTGAATACTTCGATACGGCTTGTTAAGTCTTAGACGGCTTACACACAAGGAAACTGATTTGCCAGAAACTGGCTAGTTTGTTGGCGAGAAGGGTGTGAGGGGAGATTTTGTGTCTTCCTTTTACACCTCTCTCGCCTACAAACTAAAAAATCGCCGGCAAATCAGTTTCCTTGTGTGAAAGGGGTCTTACTAAGGAATCATAAAAGAATGGCCACGTTCGGGTGGTAGGCAGACATATGGTATCTACTTTAGCATCTGATACGTTTTCGAACTACCAAAACCGTGTATGTAACCAAACCAAACGAAAACCAAGAAAATAAACAGGTGAGATATCAGCTGTAAGTATGAAGTATCTCTCCCAAACCAAGGCGAAAGCGGCGCGGAACATTCGTCGACAGCAGTTTTTTTTGTTGTTTAGCATTATGTATTTGTCATTTATTTTTTATGACTGAGAATAATTCGCCCTGCATAGCGAATGTTCCGCATTGGTTGGGGAGAGCCTTAATCCAAACAGATCCGAACATTTTTGGGATAGCCTTGGATTTCTTTTTGATATCAGCTGTTTGGTTCGTCGGCTGGTTTTTTCTTTAGGCATTTCAACAACACGAACAAATCTAGATACCATTGGCGACGTACCCGAACGCGGCCAATATGTCAATCTATTATAAAGAAGCTTGAATTTGTATAAGTCATTTTAAAGAAGCTTTGTAAAAAAACTCTATATACATCTATATAATTATATATGTATATTGAATAAATTGAACTCGTGGAGAGAAAGATAATTCATTTTACTTGATTTGTTTTTTTGAGCATTCGGAAAGCTACTTTTCGTTGGTTTAAGACATAAGTTGCAATGCACGATAAACATGAACGAGGTTTATGCTCATCAGATAAACATACATTCGGCATTTTCGTATATGTGGGTATTTATGTGATGTCACGGTCAGCTTTTATGGTTTTGTTCTATTTAAAGTGATTAACTAATTAACTATACTAAAGGGTTTTCCAATAGGGACGGGTTGATTTTATAGCTCGTGGCGGCCATATTGTTTCTTTTACTTTCGGTCAAAATATCGTCTTTTAATCAGTTACTAAAGTCATCATCATGTTGAGTTAAAGCGTCGAGCAACACGTGCAAATGATGTTTTAGAGCAGTTAGAAGTTTATCCCAATTTTGGTCGAAAAATCATCTTTAGCGATGAGGCCCATCTTGCTGGATTTGGGACGACACTTATCCACGCGAGATTCACGAAGTGTCAATGCATCCAAATAAAGTTACTGTTTTGTGTGGATTTTGGGCTGGATACCTGGAGGCGTCATATCGGTCCATACTTCTTCGAAAATGATGCTGGCCGTCAACGGCGATCGCTATAGCCACACAGCCACACAGCTTAAGACACAATCGATTTTCTGCACGAGCGGTTTCATGGCATGGTTATCTCGCGCCGAGGCGACGTGAATTGGCCACCAAGATCGTTTGATTTGACCCCTTTGGACTTTTTCTTGTAGGGCTTTCTTAAGTCGCAGGTCTATGGGAATAAGCTGCAAACCACCTCGACCCTCAAAGACAACATAATCGATGCCATCGGTCAAATTCAGCCTGATTTATGCGCCAAAGTCATCGAAAACTGGACCTTTCGAATCCGCGCCACCCAGCGAAGCCGGGGCGGCCATTTGAACGATGTTATATTACTATAATAGGGCTCTCAAATAAAGATTAAACCTTATTGATATCTTGTTTTCTTCAATTTTAAAATCGACCCGCTCTTAATGGGAAATACATTACCTTTGTTAAAAATAAGTTAAAATAATTTAAAATCGTTCATATCCTGGAAAAATATATCGTACCTTAACTCATTTACTTTCAAGACAGTTAAGAATCAAAAGTCGGCGTGAAATAGCAGACTTCGAATGTAATACTAAATTTTCACTACGCCAAGTTAGGCAATTCCGTTGAAAATATATATTTCGAACTGCCAAAGCCAATTCAAATTTAAGACGAAAACACTTTTTTGGTATTTGCAAAGTTACCTCATTTTTGGTTCCAAAGAAAATTAAAATAAACAACTGAGTCGAACGAACCTTTATTAGCTGGACCAGTGACCACGCTCTTCGTTTTTATTCCTGACTATTACATTTTTTATTTCGGAGGGCCTCAGCAACAGCATACAGCAATCTCCAGTTGCCTGACCAAAAAAATTCAGTTTAGCTAGCTGTCAAAATACTGAGGAAAAAATTTTTTTGATTCGCTTGATCATTTGTTTTGAATTTTATTCAGAATTTATTTAAATCCTATGAAAGTTTTTATTTCAGCGAATTGAAGTTGCAGGAAAAATTAGTAAAATATCATAGGTACTGTGCACTGTTTTCTATTTCTTAATTTTAGTAAATAGATATAAATATTCACCACTGAAAATGAAAACAATAGCTCTGGTTTTCAAAAATGACCACTTGTGTAAATTGCTCTTTTTACAATAGTGGAAAAACTAAAATACATTACATATTCGTATTATAATTGAATACAAAGATTCGTTTTCCTTGCGTTTCAGGAAAAGTGTGAACAAAGTTCACGAGTGATTTTGATATGCCTCTGATTTGAAAAATCAGATGGAAAAGTGAAAGGCACCTTAGAAAATAAATATGTACATCATATATACCTAATCTTTTTATCGTTCTTACCAGTAAGCCTTTCTGATAAAAATAATGGACAAAGTTGTTAAATTCTACGAGCCTAGTCGCTTTTTGTCAATAATTCCATCCGACTGGTCAAACGGTTCACCTCAAGGAGTTCCAAAAAATCTCCTTAACCATAGCTATTGGCTTTTGCATTATGGGCTTCATGTTGGGAATAAATGAAACAAATTCAAGTTTGCTTTAAAAGTTTAATTCGACAACTAAAATAGCATTTGATTTCATATAATTTTACAAGGTACATTTCGATTCCATTTCATTTATATATTAGCAAATCACTCAAAGAATATATATGTAAAAAGTGTTCCTACTTTAAGTTCATATTAGTTATATGTTAAGTATAAATTTTGCAAGTACTAAATTCAACACGACCCCTCAAATATATACTTTTATATAACATATGTAAATATAAATTTTAAAATGTATGCAAAAATAAATAACTATAATAATCATAACTTTTCACAATTTTGCATATGTTTAGTCTTGTTAAGATTTTTTGTTAATATGTCTGCAATCATATCGCCAGTTGACACATAATTTAGTTTAATAATATTTTGGTTATAAACTTCACGTATATAATGAATTCTTATATCAATATGCTTACTTTTAGGTTTTTAACTAATTGTTGTGCACTTAAGTTGTCTCCATTAGTAGCACCCTCAATTAGGTTGGAAAAACCAAGCTTCTTGTGTATCCCTGTAATGGAATAAGTAAATACATCACATCCATCAAATGCTGAAGTACCTTCGTGGTTACTTACTTTTCTCTATATGATGGAATGAAAAAAAAAGGAACACTATGTCCATAACAATCCGATCCACTATCTGATTTGGGACATGGAGTTTTGCGACTCCATTGGAACATTAAATGTGAACTTTATTAAAATCAGTGTTTCTGTGTTAAACTATTTAATATATTTTTGTTGGTCGAAATAGAAAACAATTTTTGTTTGATGATGTTTTTAAGCTCTTTATCTCCTGTTGTTGTCTTTCAACTTCATCTGTTTGTTCCTAACTATTGATGGGCCAGACATGAAATAGGGGTTTGGAACTGTTCGCGCTAATAAGGTGGTGTTCCCAACGAAGCAGAAACACCTTGTATTTGCTGCACCACCACCTTTATAGACCATCTGACTGGTTGCAAGCACAACATGAACATTGTTGCTCGTTTAGATCACCGGTGTAAAGAAAATTCGAGGGCCCCACGTTGGTCGCCATTTGTAACAGGCTAGAGAAGATCTTGAAAACTTTTTCATTGAGAGCTGTGGACTGGCATGCTGGCTTCGCTCGGCTGGAACTTGACGGAAATGTGTGGGAACTTGTCCACTCGTCTCAACCCACGCCTACCATAAAACACAAATCATGCCAAAATACAAAAGAAAGTTTAACTTCAAACAATAGAGGATTGTTTTAAATGGAAAGAACTGCCTTGGGAATCTGCGGCTGGATTATGATTCCCCCTTTACCTGTACCTTACCTTAAACTATTCCGCTCAGTTCTCTTCCATCTCCGCTAGGTTACCTTCAGCATCCCCTGAAAAATGAAGCTTTAGCAAATCATCAAGCTAGTAGCTTGAAGAAAAGATGAGTTTTCGACCATTTTGGCGTGATTCACAATTAAGAAGTTTATTATTATATTCATATAGTTAAATAATGACAAAAGTTACACATTATTGCTGATTGCAAAGAAAACATATAAACAAAATTGGATAACTATAAATAATCAATATAACCAAAAGTATTATATTTTTTTTATATGAAAATCAAAGAATAGCTCAAAGCAACAAAAAAAAGGTACCTAAAGAAAATAACAAAACGGTTAACAGGATTTCCCTACAAAAAAAAAACTAAAGGTATCTTGTGATTCCACCTTCTTTTGAAGGTTCGGAGGAACTGTTTTCCTTCCTAACTGGATCTGAGGCTTAACTAGAGACCTAAATTGGGCCCGATGTAGGTTTCAAATGCTCAACAAAAAAAAACTTTAACCAAATGGAAGGGGAAATCAAACTGTAACTAGTAGGTATGCTTTAATAGGAATTCCTGTAAACGTATAATAGCGAATATTTTGGTTATATTTAGTAGTATACAAAAAGATAAAGAGAATTGTGGCAAATTGAAATTGATTCGACAAATAAAAAAAAAATTACTATCACGCCAAATAACTTAAAATTGGAGTTCAGGAACTATCTTGCTTCTATCTATAGAATCTTGTTTCTTGTTGATTGATGATTTTGCTTTCGATTGATAGATTCTACTTTTATTTTTACTTGGACTGATTTAACTTTTACTTGGAATGATTTTACTTTCACTTGAAATGATTTTACTTTTATTTTTTACAAGAATGATTTTACTTTTAAATGCGAAAGAATTTACAAATGTAACTGTAGTGTTTTATCTTGAATTATTTTACAGTTCTTGTAGTCAAATTTTTTCTTTGTAGTTGCTTGGTGATTAGATTTACGGATAGATACACCGAAAATAACGGGGGCGGCGATCCGGACTCTTGAATATGAATGAAAATTACAATTACTGCGCTGCACTAACTTGATAATATTTTTATTAAATAAACACTTCACATAAACGCTTAAAAGGATTCACAAAAAAAAAAGATATAAAAATAATGTATATATGGTATGTATATACTGTGGTTCCAAAGAACTTAATAAAATTGGTAGGTTATGTAGGTATCCTATGGAGTATGCGTAGGTAGGCGCTCTGCAAACAGGTAAAAAAATGGGTTCAATTCCTTTGCACTCGCATTTGCTTCTAACACAAAATCTCACCTCACTTGTTTTATAATTTTATTTCTATATATTTCCCTTGTTGTTCACACAATAAGTATATAAATCTTATTTGATGATTTCTAAGTTAGTTAAAAAAAATCAAAATCTATCGCCACCAATTACACAAAATGCCGGAGTTTAACGGAGGTGACTTTTAATTTCCTCATAACTAGTTTACTTTTAATTAATTTATGTATAATTTTATTTGTAATTTTCAGATATTATAGGGAAGCCCACATAACACACCAACAAAAGCCTTCAATACAATTTGGAAAAAGGTATGGAATGGAAAATACACCGTCCTTTAACATCGTGCTTACTTTTTTTTCCTTATTTCATTAATTTTTTTTTCAGATGTTCACATCAAGCTACACGGCGAGTGCTGACGCAGGGATCCCAACCGAACAACTCTTCACGTGACGCTGCTGCTTAACAAAAGGTAAGGAAGATCCCTACCGAAATAGAATTTATTTTGTTCAACAAAATTTTATTTTGCCTGCAAATGAGATCTTAATCTCCTTGACTAAGCAGCAACAACGTGGCACCCTCGAATTTTCTTTACACTGGTGATCAAAACGAGCAACAATGTTCGTGTTGTGCTTGCAACCAGTCAGATGGTCTATAAAGGTGGCGGTGCAGCAAATACAAGGTGTTTCTGCTTCGTTGGGAACAGCCACCTTATTAGCGCGAGCAGTCCGAAACCCCTATTTCATGTCTGGCCCATCAATAATCAGGAACAAACAGATGAAGTTGAAAGACAACAACAGGAGATAAAGAGCTTAAAAACATCATCAAACAAAAATTGTTTTCTATTTCGACCAACAAAAATATATTAAATAGTTAAACACAGAAACACTGGTTTTAATAAAGTTCACATTTAATGTTCCAATGTTCCATTTGATGGATATGATGTATTTAATTATTCCATTGCAGGGTTACACAACAAAACACTGGACATGAAGAAGAAACCTTCGAGGTCAAGGACAGTGCATCTACATAAAACGACTGGAGCAACATTCGATTCATGTATATAACTAATGTTAATGGTATGTGTTTATTTCTAAGTACGTTATTAGATTTTAATTAGATTACATAATGTGAAGTGGAAAACATTCAGCAATAAAGAGGATGCCTTTCAACGGAAGGCTAAGGATTTTTCCTTTTATTTTTGTGTTCCCCATTTTTTTTTTTGTAAATTTTTTTTGATTTTGGAACGTGGGGAAGAATCCCTCGAGAGCCGGGCTTAGATTATAATAAGGCATGAGATTTCCTCGACACTCAAGACCCTGTAATTAGGTACACATATTTTAAAGTTAAAAAAAAAAAATTAAAAAATGTATCATCACACTGATGATACATTTAAAATTTTTTTTTTTTTTTTCATATAATAAACTGAGGTGTAATCATGCTTAAGACAATAACAGCTAACAGAGATGAAGTAAATTTTATTACAGGGAATAATCAAGTACATCGATAAATTGCATAATTACCTAATTCACTGCCTAAAACATGAATTTATTACTGAAATAAATAAGGGAACAAGTAATAGGTGATTATGAACAAATTAATAAATAGAAACAAAAATCATAATTTCTTTGAATTTTTGAACAACAACAACAACTTAAAGGCGCTACCACCAATTGTTTGGCTGGAGATATAGCTATTTCGTGCTTTGCCACTTTCACACTCATCAGTCTCCGTTTTGTGGTGCTGAGCTTTAATCCAATTTTATTTGAAAAACACACACCATAGGATTCGAACCTACGCACATCAGATTTGCTCAGTCTTAGCAGTCGTGTGCACTACGCACTCCACCGCTTTAGACCACTGACGTCACAGGTCGATATGTGTTATTTGTTTATCAAATGCATTTGGAGCATCAGCATTTTTATAAGCGCCTTTAAGTATGCTGTCTTGTTCCGCCTCCATTTTTCTGAGTGCGATTAAACAGATTAAAAGATTAAAAAGATTGTCAACTGTGCTGTAACCTTCTCTGAAACCAGCTTGGTACTCATTCAGGATGCTTTGCAGTCATTTGAGAAGCACACCAGTAAATATTTTCGCCATAGCATCCATGAAAGATATTTCTCTGTAGTTTTCTGCACGGTTCGGGTCACCTTTTTTATGTATGGGGAATATAAGTGACCTTTTAAAAGAAGTCTCAACCACACCTGTATTCAGATTTCTATTGAAAATTCCGATAAGTCGATCAATGAGAACTTGGGGTGCGTTTTTAAAGAATTCATATGGCACGCGATCATAACCTGGTGCTTTATTATTCTTAGCCTTACTAAGTACATCGAATATTTCCAGAGATGTTATTTCACAGTCAAGAAGTTCATTAGATGTTGGCCAGGAAGCTTGGAGTTCTTTTATTATCCCCTCTGTCAATAGTGGGGGATTTAAAAGTTGATTGAAGTAGTCACGAAACTCATTACAATGAATACTAGATCCTTTCTTGAACTGACTAGATCTTATTTCGTTTGCTAGTTCCCACGAAACTTTGGTATTTCTAACATTTCTAAGTTTTTCACCCAGCTGTTGAAAGTACGTTTTTCTTTTTGTTTCACAGATTTTCTTGAACCGTCGGTTGTAATCTAAGTAAATATTTTGTATGATATCTGTTGAGTCTGGCCTTAACCTGTTTAGCCATTTAAAAGTCGCTTGTCTTGCCTTCATACACGCTGAATCGAACCATTTTTGTTTAATTTTTCAGTTTTAGGTTGATTTTGTTCACCAGTCGCTTTGTTGATAGCTTTAACTAAGCTTTCGGCTGTCCAGATAGTACTGCCTTGGTCCTCTATCTCGGTTTGGTTTATATAACACTCCAATCTGTTTCTGTACCTGTTCTCTTCATGCTTATTAAACATAATTTTGGGTAGTAGATTGATTTCTTCGGTCTGGATTCTTAAGGACATTTCAATGTTTAATATTATTGGCATATGGTACGAATTAGTTTTTTGATCTACCTTAAACTCTGTCACCATGTTCAGCATACCGTTAGATACTCCGCAAATATCATTAACTGAGCATCCTGTAGTATCAATATATGTAAACTGTCCTTCGTAGTCTCCGAGAGTTAGAATGACCATTCCAGTATCGTTACAGGATTCAATGAATTTTCGCCCTCTGCTATTAATAACCTTGTCCTTAGAGATTCTTTCTTGGTTCAAAAGGTTATTCAATCCCGCAATTTCTTCCGAAATATTTTGTGCCTCTGCAATTCTTAAATTAAAGTCACCCATTACAACGATGTTTTGAAAACAGTTTTCTTGCAAGAAGCTGTTAAAGACTTGAAACTCTTCTTCCCATTTGTTACAATTTATGTAATTTGGAATAATATGTATTTTTGTGTTACTTGTAGAGATGTACACAAGGTTTTTTTCCGTGACTCTAATAAATTTCATTTCGATATCATTGCTTATATTTTGTTTGAGACCATATAACATATAAATATGTATATAACTAAATAAATAAATAAATAAATATAAAGATAAGTTAATAAATATATAAATAATAAATAAATATATTAACCAATAAATAAATAATTTGACTATACTTAAACTAACTTAATACTAATATTGCAAACTTACTCTAATATTAATAAATACATAAAATATCACAGTGCTGGATTGATTTCAATGTTTCAATGAGAATTTGAAACAATGAAAGATATCACAGGTCGGAAGGACTTCACTGATTTAATAAATAGTCAATAAACTAACCGATAAATTTAAATAGGGTTCGTAAGCAATATAGTAGAGATAAATAACTTATGCAATGATACGCAAATATATATATAACTTCATATATACTTTAATAACAGAAAGTTGCTAAGATAATAAACAAATATATAGATACATTTTAACTTAACTTATTGTTTGATATCTTTAGCATGATAGACACCTATAGCTTTACCGGACAAATTTTCTAATTCGTATAGGTTTTTTCCAACAGCTTTAACAACTCTACATTTAACAAATTTAGGACAAAGTTTAGCGCTGAGGTATTTCGAACTGTCACTTAGGACAAAATTCCTTCGGAATACCTCTTGTCCAGGTACAAATCTTTTATTGCGAGTACGAGTATTATACTTTTGAGCACTTTTCTCACCAGCTTTTGCTATACTTGCTTTAATTTTATCTCGCATACATTGTAGTCAAGTTTGACGGGAAAGGGTCATAAACTCACCATCTTCAACGGAGTTTAAATTTTGAACAAGCTCATAACAACTACCGTGAGTCATCATGTTTGTGCCAAAAAGTGCAAAATATGGTGACACTCCCGTTGAAGTGTGGACGGAACTTCTAAGCGCACGTGTTATTTCGCTCAAATGTAGGTCCCAATCTCGTTGGTCATCTTTAAGATATGATCTAATGGCGGCAAGAAGAGTGCGATTCACTCTCTCGGACGCATTCGATTGAGGTGAATAATTTGCCGTTTTAAAATGTCAGATTCCATAGGAATGCAAAAACCGTTGAAATTCTTTCGCCACAAATTGCATTCCGTTGTCAGAGTGTATGACTTGAGGTACTCCAAACATGTGAAAAACATTTTCTTGTACAAATTTAATAATACTTGAAGAGTAAGCATTTCGTAAGGACTTTAAAAAGACAAACTTGGACATGTGATCAAGGACAACAAAAATGAAACTATTACCAGATTTAGAGCGCGGATATGGACCTAAAAAGTCAACGTATAACTTTTGAAACGGACGATCAGTACTATACGCACTAGGCATAGGGGGACGTAAAATTTGATTCGACGGTTTACATTGCATACAAGTGCTACACTTCGCTATATATTCGCGAATTTGGACTGTCATGTTCGGCCAGTAAAAATACTCTCGAACTCTATGTAAGGTTTTTGCTATTCCGCCGTGGGCAACTTGTGGTGGATTATGAGCACGAACGATGATGTCGTGAGTAAGACCCGACGGTACCCACAATCTCCAGGTATGTTCAACCGTGGTGTTATCTTCAATTAACGGAAAGGATTTCTTGTACACAAAGTTATCTTCAATTTTCAAATCTGGTAGTCGGTCTTGATTTTCTTTTACTGTTTTTAGCAAACTTTTATATTCCTCAGATTCAAATTCTTTTGATTGAAGAACGATTAACGGTAAAATATTTTCTAAGTCGATGCTTTCGACTTCCATATAAACTCTAGACAACGCATCAGGGACAACATCTAGACTACCTTTACGGTATTCGATATCGAAAGAAAAAGCTTGGAGTTGCAGACTCCATCGCGCAAGTCTTCCATTCAAGTCTTTAAGGCTCATGAGCCATTTAAGTCTTGAATGGTCGGTAATAACGGTGAATGTTATTCCTTCAACATGAGGTCTGAATTTTTGAATAGCTGGTACTGCGGCCAAACATACTTTCTCCGTAACACTATAATTTTTTTGGCATCTGTTCAACTTTTGAGAATAGAATGAAAGTGGAGTTTCTTCCTCGGCGTCGTTTTTCTGGAATAGCACCGCCCATTCGCCGGTGTCAGACGCATCACATTGAATTTAAAAACGTTTGCTAAAATTCGGATGCGTTGGCGCAGGAGCCTCCGCCAAGGCTTTCTTTAACTTCTCAAATGCCTCCAGAGCTTCTTCTGTCATTTTAAATTTCTGATTGCTCTTTTTCAGAGTGTCCGTGATTGGAGCCGTCAAGGTCGAAAATTCCCGAATAAACCTACGGTACCAAACTGCTAGACCAAACAGCCTGCGAACCTGTTTTGTCGTTTTTGGAACCGGAAAGTTTTCGATCGCCTCGACTTTAGCAGGATCGGTTTTGATATTCCCACCACCAACAATGAAGCCCAGGTACATCAACTCTTTAAAACAGAATTTGGACTTCGTTACGTTGATGGTCAGGCCGGCTTTATTGAGGCATATAGCAACTTCGTCTAGCAGAGCGATATGCGTCTCGAAATCTGCAGCAATGACCAGCAGATCATCGAGATATACGAAGACACGGTCCCTTAACCTTGAGGGAATGACCTTGTCCATCAACTGACATAACCTCTGGGCCGCATTACACAAACCAAAGGGCATGACAGGCGTTTTTTTTGTGACGGAGTTCAGCTTACGTGAGTCTATGCACAGACGATTTTTGCCGGGTTTCTGGATCAGGACCACTGGCGAACTCCAAGGGCTTTCGCTCTCCTCAATCACTCCAAGGCTCAACATTCTGTCTATCTCTGCATAAATAAGGGCTTGTATCGCTGGAGAGACAGGGTAGTGACATGCTCGACAAGCGTCGTTTTTCCGACGCCGTATTTAGTATAACACCGGAACCTTTGACTGACTGCGTCCAATCTCTTTTGTTGCTCTGGAGCCAATTGGTGAGTATTTGGAGGGTCTTTGACGTCCGTTAATACAATTTCACTGACTATTCCAGGCGCAAGGTTGAATGCTCTCCAGAAATCGACACCGAGATACATTCCCTGATCCAAACTAGGAACTAGGTAAAAGGTGATGCTTCGTATCGTGTTTTTATATTGAACATCCAATTCGATTCTACCAATGATTGACTGGTTTTTTCCATCAACCGTTTTAACATTAGATATAAAAGGAGAAATTTGAAAACTTCTACATCCTTAGCCAAGTATACTGACACTTGCACCGCTATCTAGCAAGCCTAAAACTTCTTTGTCAGCTATATTTATTTTGGCATACGGCCTGGGGTCTCTAGATACATCGATAATAGTGGATAATATGTTGCATTTTAATTGTTTTCTTAATTTATATCTATGTCTAGCTTTAAGTATTTTGTTACTAACCGTATTAACTTTAAAGATTCTTTCTCTAGCTTTATTATAATCATTAATTCTTACATGTAAAGGTTTTCTACTACTAAATTTATTATTATCTCTGCTTTGTTCTAATTCTATATTTTCTCTTTTCAAAATTGTAACTCTTTTTCCATCACCCTCCCCCGTCAATAGTTTTTTTAAGCAATTTGTGTTTTCGTTGTTTCGGGGAATTGCTTCGAACGTCACTCCCCCGTCGTAATTGCGCTCTTCTGTCCGTTTTTCGATTTGCACTTGGGACAGTTAGCAACTATGAAATTTTCTTCACCGCATTTAAAGCAAAAGATATTTTGTTGAGGTGAAGGGTACTCCCACTAGAAAATGTCCACTATTCTTGCAATTCCAGCACGTAAGGACTTTATTGGCGGGTCTTGGCCTGTTGTTATTAATATATTGCATGGCTGATATATTATCTTCATAAGGATTTTGATCTTCTTCATAATATTGCAGTTCGTTGTTCCGCAACTTTTGAGGTGGCCGTTGATACCTAGTGGTATAATGAAGTTCTCTGATTGGGAAGGCATTTTCAGCTTCCTTGCAAGCGAATCTTAGTTGATCCAGCAAGAAAATTGCCATCGGATAGACAAGTTTGCCAATTCTATCATTCAAATTTCTCTTGATCATTTTTATGAGTTCTACTTCTGGCATGGGAGTTTTAAGTTGTGATTTTATCTTGGATATGGCCGAGAAATAAACATCGCAAGATTCAGATGGACCTTGTTTGCGATCCAAGAGATCACGCATGATCTCAAAATCTGATTTTGTATTTCGGAAATGAAGCAACAAAGCTTCACGTAACATTGGCCAGTCTGGCCGGTGGTGAGACTTCTGAAACTTCCAGTACCAGTCTTCTGCCGTTCCTGGGAGCATTAGGTAGAACTGCTTTAGAATCTCTGACCAGGGCAATTATTTTGCTCTTGGAGAGTTTCTAACCTGACTATGAATTTCTTAGCGGTTACATTTTCCGGCTTACCATCAAACTTTGGTCCCAATCTGTTTAACTTTAATAAGTCACTATAAAATCTACCTAAATTGGGGGCACAGTCATAATATGGATTCAAAGGGCTTGGGTTATATCCTCCGACGTTATCTGGATAAGGTTGGAAGGGTGGAAATGGCATTTGTTGACGCATATCAGAATTTGGCATTGTATAATTACTAGAAGGCTGGGCACTATTCAATTTCGGGGCGTTATCTTGAACGCTTTGAATAGTTGGATGTAAGCATTGTTGTTGTTGTTCGTGTTGTTGTAGTAGTAGTTGTTGTTGTTGTTGTAGTAGTGGTTGTTGCTGTGGTTGTTGTTATTGCTGTTGTTGTTGGTGTTGTTGTAGTAGTGGTTGTTGTTGTTGTAGTTGCCCACCGCCGTTAGACATTTGAATAGTATTCATAGGCTTGAAACTATGTAACGGTGGGGATATTTGAACGGAAGGAATGGCTTGCACATTTTGGATAGATGGCTGTAACTTTTGCTGCTGATATGAGTGTTGTGGGTTTCGAGATAGATTTCGTAGTTGTTGGTTTGGTTGTTTTTGTTGCCTTTGTGGTAAAGGCTTTCTAAATGAAATTGGTTCAAGAGGTGGTTTCTGGATAGTATCTTCTTGTCTGCTCAGTGGGCGGGTGGCTGTATTGATATCACCAAGGAAATCAATGAAGTTGTCTTTAATGGATTTCTTAATGCTATCAGAGATCTCTGACTTCATCGATTCAGCATAGGACGAAAATGCATTCACTATTGCCAAATTGACATAAGCTTTAATATCGTTAGGTACTGAATCCGAAGTGTTTATGTTTGGATTGGTCCGGTTGTCATTTTCCAAGATGTCATGATTGCGTATCTTTTGGATGCTATTGTTAAATTCTACTGACGCCGCCCCTCCTTGGCTTATATTGCTATATGAAGGAGCCCTAATAGAATCAGAGAAATCGTTTGACTGATTACCGGAAATATTTAACAACGGTAACTGATTTTGATCTGTAGCTGGAATTGGTGTTCTTTAAACACGAGGAAGTGGCTGTTTATCTAAGTTGTTCATGATGTTGTCTACGGGAAGTGTGTCACCTTGAACAACTGAAGAGGCTGCTCCTTGAGCTGAATGGGCAGGTAAAATTGGTTCTGCTAGTTGAGACAAATTTGATTGGTAAGTAGGCCGTGGAGCGGGACCTGAAGGAAACGATTGAGCAGATTCTGCTCTCGCGTTTAGTTGAGAAGGGCTATGTTGTACTATGGGACTAAGGCTGTACAATAAACGATCTTGCTCGCTAGGGTTAAGTCTATTTGACGACCTAGAACCATCGCACCTGTTTTTGTACCTTGATTTCCTTCTATTTCGGTAATAACCATTTTGAAGGTATCGTACGGATTTTTGATTTTCGAAAAGACTTAATTTAATTTTTGGAATTTCAAAGAAAAATGTGAATAGGGATGGATTTTAACGTTTTAAAAAAGCTATATTCTGAGATAATTATAATTTGTATTAGATATCTATTATATGTATGTAGATTTTTGTTTAAGCTTAGGTACAATCTAAATTTTAAGGTTTGAGAGTATCTGTAGTATTTATAACTAGAGAAACTTCTCAGTATGATAATAATATTCTTAAGTGTAAAGTTTGCCAACTTAATCAAAAGATTTAACAAGTTGGAAAAACTTAGACAAAAAAGGTTTCGATAGAAACGAAAACGAGAAAAAAAATATATATAGGTAAACGAGTTCAAGAACTGAATGTGATCTATAAACACAAAAAAAAATTATTCTTAACTTATTGTAAACTTTAACTTATTGTAAACTTTAACTATATAAGTTTTGTTTTAAATAAGTGTGAAAAACTTCTTTTTTTTTGACAATACTGTTGAGCACCTTTTGTTAATTTTACTAATAGGTAAAAATAAAAAGGTGAAAATGAACAACAAAAAAAAAATTGTGCAATCGAAAGAGTACAACAACTTTTTTTTTAAACAAAAATAAACCAACGAACGAAGTAATTTTTGAAAAGAAAATAGTTGGTGGAACAAAAAAAAAAATTGATAATTAGGTATATGTAAATGTTTTTTTAATTCTGTGTTAGTTATTAAGATTTTGTAAATAAATTTGGGAAAACTTATTTTTTTTTTGAAAATTGTGTACTTAGTTTGTTTTTTTCATATATAAATTCGGGGATGCTTCAGGTAACTTCTTCGGTGATGGTATTTTTGACGAAGTGTGAACTGAGCTGAAAAGGTAAGTTACTTGTAATTTCCAAAGACTGTCGGACGGACTTGTTTTGAAAATTTCCCTCTGAGTGGTAAGTAGATACAAAAAGGTTCAAAAATAAGACAAAATTTGGTTGCTATCCAATCTCTTCCGCAATTCAAATCCAGCCTGGGGATATAGATTGAAGACTTGAAGACATTGGATGAGCAAAACAGAAAAGAAATAAGAAAAAGAAAATTGTGCAACTGTGTGACACTTCGTCACCAACAGGTCACAACTCTTTTCTCTTCCGCGATTCAAATCCAGCCTGGGGCTATAGATTGAAGACTTGGAGACATTGGATGAGCAAAACAGAAAAGAAAGAAAAAAATGAAAACTGTGCAACTGTGTGACACTTCGTCACCAACAGGTCACAACTCTTTGAAGAAAACGAGACAAGGAAATGAAAATTGAAAAATTAGAATGATAGAAAAGTAAAATTGGAACATTCAAGGAAAAGGTTAGACTAGACAAAACATGCTTGAAATATTATTGCCATCACCATCTTGTTATCTCGTCGCAAATGAAAAGGTGTGTTAAAAACTTTAATGAAACTGGGAAAAGGAAAACAAAAACGAAGACTCACGTTGCGGGCGCCATTTGTTGCGTGGCAAGAGGATGGGAGGCGTTGGGAAGGATGGAAAAAGGAATAGGTAGAAAAATAAAAAAAGGAAGAGTTCGGAAAGGGAATAGAATGCTTAGTTCCAGGGGACGCGGCCTGCTTGCGTAGCGCGGCTTAGTTCGCCGGAATTGGGGAAATCCTCAACATATGCCAACATATTTAACGGTAGGGTGGGTGGCTGCACCGTCATCAGCAGTGCCTTGAAGCGGTGATATGGTCCGTCCGCAGTCTTTTGCTTTGTTTTGCTGCAGGTGAGGTAAGGTTTCAGGGGCAAGATTCCGGCGAGCTAAGCCGCGCTACGCAAGCAGGCCGCGTCCCCCGAAACTAAGCATTCTGTTCCCTTTCCGAACTCTTCCTTTTTTTTATTTTCCTACCTATTCTTTTTCCATCCTTCTCAACGCCTCCCATCCTCTTGCCACGCAACAAGGTCTTTAATGAAGTTTCGCAAATACACAGCTTCCACTGATGCGGATGAAAGTGCCATATATTCGGCCTCCGTACTGCTTAGAGCCACTGACGGTTGTTTTCGTGACTCCCAGGACACTGCACCACCACTTAGAAAGAACACAAAGCCAGTAAAGGACTTCCGGTCATCGCAGCCCCCAGCCCAATCTGTGTCAGCATACGCATTTAAACATTCGGTGGTTTTTCTGAAAGATATTTTGAAATTTATAGTGTTAGATAAGTACCTCAGGACATGTTTAGCAGCCACCAAATGCTCTGCATGAGGATTCATGTTAAATTGTGCAAGTTTACTTATAGAATGCAAAATATCTGGCCTAGTTGATATACCTAGATACATCAGAGAACCAATAAGTGACTGATACAACTTAGGGTCCACCTTACGACACTTCGAACAATCCAGGTTCTAAGATGGTACTGCATTTCGTCGACTCTACCATGTTGTAACTTTCGATCAAATCCAGGATGAATTGACGCTGAGATAAGTTGATTTCATTGGTCTTGATGTCTCTGGTTATATCCATTCCAAGGAAGTAGTCAACAGGACCTTTATCAACTACTTCGAACTCTTGTCCGATAAGAAACTTTATTTCTTCTAATTTCCGCTGACTTGAACACGCTATCAATAAGTCGTCCACATAAACGCCTATTAAAGTGATTACGCCTTCTCGATTTATAATGTAAACACATGTATCAGCCTTGCATTGTTAGAACCCAACAGTTTTTAAAACTTTATCCAAGTTCGCATTCCACTCCCTCCGTGACTGCTTAAGTCCATATAAGGAGTTCCTTAGTCTGTATACTTTACTAGCGTTATCCGGATCCACGAACTCATCTGGCTGTAGTATATATACATCTTCCTTTAATTCGCCGTTTAAGTAGGCAGCTGCAACATCCATTTGGTGTACTATCAAGTCATATTCTACAGCAATAGCAAGCAACAACCTAATTGAGGAATAACGTACGACAGGTGAAAACGTCTCATGATAGTCAAGTCCAAATTTTTGACTACAGCCTTTTGCCACCAGCATAGCCTTGTAGCATTCTATGTTGCCATTCTTATCGCGCTTGATATTGAATAACCATTTTGATCAGATTGCCTTCCTATTTGTTGGTAAATCGACTAGGTCCCAAGTATGATTATGTAAAAGAGTACTGTATTCTGATTGCATAGCTTTTTTCCATTGGTCTCCATCGTGTCGGTTAAGGGCCTCTTTGACTGTGGTTGGGTTCACAAGAAACTCATTAGATCTTATCAAAAAATTAGCAGAACTAGATCTTCGTTTACTTGACCGCAGCCACCACTTCCTTGTTTTCTCTTTTGGTATGTTTTGCTCAACCTCTTTTCACCACCAACAACAACAGTCAGCCCATCATTTCTGACTCCATCGGCAATAACATCATCATTACTCACATAAAATACACTTAGATCTGAATCATCGGTTCTAACATAGAGTAAGTATACTACCTAGAGGCCCGACTCGTACCCCCCTTGCCTTAAACACCCGCAAAAATTATTTGTGGTGAATAAGAGAAACCTCTCTTAAATCTACTCTTTTTTTCATATCCGTGAATCCGTGTGAGTGGTGGATTAAAAAACAAAATGGCTTAATTTGCTCAAACTGACAGGTACGTTTTTTTTGTTGTTTTGTCAAAAGTGACAGTTTAAAATAAATTACGTGAAATCGTGTATTTCTTTTAATTTTAATAAAAGTTTTAAAAATATAATGTACTGTGCCTTTGTGAGCCTGTTAAGAAAATACCAATGTTTCTTTAGGTATTTTATAACCATTAACTTGCAGATGCACTCTCTTTAATAATTAAGAAACTCGACCTTATGAACGTTTCAAACAAACATACATTTTTTTATAAATTTCTCATTTTTCTTTCAGAATTGATTCCATGTTTCTTCTATCGTTGGCCAGTGGAGAGATATCAAAACACGGTTTAGTTAGTCATTGGCAAATCCCAATCTAACTCAAGCCCACCGAGAGGCTATTTCGGATGTGCTAACCTTCTCAGCCGCTGGGCAGCAACAACAGCAACATTTCATTGTTAAGCAATTGCAAAATCTTGGCCTGATGCATCAGGTCAACAAAATTCCAAGGCCAAGTAAAAATGTTAATGCAGGCATAGGTGGTGGTCGAAGTGGCGGTTCCGCTGCATTAACCGGTGCCTATCAAGCCAATAATGGAGCAGGTTTTGGAAATAGTCGCCGAACCAACTCTCAGGAAGAATTCCAGTCGAAAGCAAACTTCATCCTTCACAATTCTATGTTTGTTTCTTCTTGTGCTTTCACATTTTTACCATTTTTATTATTTTTTTTTAATATAATTTCAGATACTGAATAGACAACCACCAATCGTGAATCCGATTAGCTAGAACCGCTAACCAAATAGACAACTCACCTAAATATACTCTCTGCAAATTCAACTAATTCTGTTGTATCTTAATCAATTTCCTGAACAAAACCTTATCCAACTCATTGGTAAAAATTGAAAATTACATTAATATTCTAGCTGAAAAAAGTGTGTGATGGAAAACCACAAAAGTGCAAAAAATAAAGTGTGTTTTGTGATTCGCCACATCTTTAGCAATAAAAAGTTCCACAGCTTAAAAATAACTTCTCCCTACGCGTACAGAAAATAGAAAAAAACTCTAGAAATTATGGATGATTTGGATGCTCTATTAGCTGATTTACAAATCAGCGTACCCGGCCAAAACAAACAGCAATCAACGACATCATCAACAACCTTTTAAGACAATTATGGAGGTACACTTGGTTATGGAAGTGTACGACCAAAATAAACTTCAGTTTCTCCTTCCTTCTCCTTCACTTCGCCAGCATTCAATGGGTACTATGGAACATCATTCAGCAGCTAATGTCAATAACTTATCTGATTGGATAATCTGTTGCATGACTTGCGGATATTAGGTAGTAAGTATTTATATCAATTTGTATTCTTATATTTTAAGGAGAAAAGACTTTGTTCCTAACACTTCGAAAACAGTGCCCATATGGATATATTCCAAACTTTGGCAGTTGATTTGTGCGATTTGTGAATGATTGTGAATCACTTACATCCTTGGGGTCTATTATATAACCAGTTCCAAAGATACACCCCAAACCATTTTAAGATTTTACTTTTCCAAGTGGACAGCGAAAAGCTTTTAAGGTATATCTTTGGAACGGGTTCTCCAATAAAAGTGGTTGATACCTTTCTTGAATCAGCACTTCCTACTCTCAAAAGAAGCATCAACAATTTTTCCAAAGAAGAAGTATTAACAAAAATAACTCTTGGAATACGTTTACCACATTCCAAATAAGTGTATTTCAAGAGTGATTTTTTTCAATAAGCATTTTATGTAAAAATTGTTGATGCTGGTTTTGAAAGTATCAAACGCTGATTACAAAAAAGTATCAACCACCTTTTTTGGTTAACCAGTTCCAAAGATACACCCCAATCCATTTTAAGATTTTACTTTTCCAAGTGGACAGCGAAAAGCTTTTAAGGTATATCTTTGGAACGGGTTCTCCAATAAAAGTGGTTGATACCTTTCTTGAATCAGCACTTCCTACTCCCAAAAGAAGCATCAACAATTTTTCCAAAGAAGAAGTATTAACAAAAATAACTCTTGGAATACGTTTACCACATTCCAAATAAGTGTATTTCAAGAGTGATTTTTTTCAATAAGCATTTTATGTAAAAATTGTTGATGCTGGTTTTGAAAGTATCAAACGCTGATTACAAACAAGTATCAACCACCTTTTTTGGTTAACCAGTTCCAAAGATACACCCCAATCCATTTTAAGATTTTACTTTTCCAAGTGGACAGCGAAAAGCTTTTAAGGTATATCTTTGGAACGGGTTCTCCAATAAAAGTGGTTGATACCTTTCTTGAATCAGCACTTCCTATTCTCAAAAGAAGCATCAACAATTTTTCCAAAGAAGAAGTATTAACAAAAATAACTCTTGGAATACGTTTACCACATTCCAAATAAGTGTATTTCAAGAGTGATTTTTTTCAATAAGCATTTTATGTAAAAATTGTTGATGCTGGTTTTGAAAGTATCAAACGCTGATTACAAAAAAGTATCAACCACCTTTTTTGGTTAACCAGTTCCAAAGATACACCCCAATCCATTTTAAGATTTTACTTTTCCAAGTGGACAGCGAAAAGCTTTTAAGGTATATCTTTGGAACGGGTTCTCCAATAAAAGTGGTTGATACCTTTCTTGAATCAGCACTTCCTATTCTCAAAAGAAGCATCAACAATTTTTCCAAAGAAGAAGTATTAACAAAAATAACTCTTGGAATACGTTTACCACATTCCAAATAAGTGTATTTCAAGAGTGATTTTTTTCAATAAGCATTTTATGTAAAAATTGTTGATGCTGGTTTTGAAAGTATCAAACGCTGATTACAAAAAAGTATCAACCACCTTTTTTGGTTAACCAGTTCCAAAGATACACCCCAATCCATTTTAAGATTTTACTTTTCCAAGTGGACAGCGAAAAGCTTTTAAGGTATATCTTTGGAACGGGTTCTCCAATAAAAGTGGTTGATACCTTTCTTGAATCAGCACTTCCTACTCCCAAAAGAAGCATCAACAATTTTTCCAAAGAAGAAGTATTAACAAAAATAACTCTTGGAATACGTTTACCACATTCCAAATAAGTGTATTTCAAGAGTGATTTTTTTCAATAAGCATTTTATGTAAAAATTGTTGATGCTGGTTTTGAAAGTATCAAACGCTGATTACAAAAAAGTATCAACCACCTTTTTTGGTTAACCAGTTCCAAAGATACACCCCAATCCATTTTAAGATTTTACTTTTCCAAGTGGACAGCGAAAAGCTTTTAAGGTATATCTTTGGAACGGGTTCTCCAATAAAAGTGGTTGATACCTTTCTTGAATCAGCACTTCCTACTCCCAAAAGAAGCATCAACAATTTTTCCAAAGAAGAAGTATTAACAAAAATAACTCTTGGAATACGTTTACCACATTCCAAATAAGTGTATTTCAAGAGTGATTTTTTTCAATAAGCATTTTATGTAAAAATTGTTGATGCTGGTTTTGAAAGTATCAAACGCTGATTACAAAAAAGTATCAACCACCTTTTTTGGTTAACCAGTTCCAAAGATACACCCCAATCCATTTTAAGATTTTACTTTTCCAAGTGGACAGCGAAAAGCTTTTAAGGTATATCTTTGGAACGGGTTCTCCAATAAAAGTGGTTGATACCTTTCTTGAATCAGCACTTCCTACTCCCAAAAGAAGCATCAACAATTTTTCCAAAGAAGAAGTATTAACAAAAATAACTCTTGGAATACGTTTACCACATTCCAAATAAGTGTATTTCAAGAGTGATTTTTTTCAATAAGCATTTTATGTAAAAATTGTTGATGCTGGTTTTGAAAGTATCAAACGCTGATTACAAACAAGTATCAACCACCTTTTTTGGTTAACCAGTTCCAAAGATACACCCCAATCCATTTTAAGATTTTACTTTTCCAAGTGGACAGCGAAAAGCTTTTAAGGTATATCTTTGGAACGGGTTCTCCAATAAAAGTGGTTGATACCTTTCTTGAATCAGCACTTCCTACTCCCAAAAGAAGCATCAACAATTTTTCCAAAGAAGAAGTATTAACAAAAATAACTCTTGGAATACGTTTACCACATTCCAAATAAGTGTATTTCAAGAGTGATTTTTTTCAATAAGCATTTTATGTAAAAATTGTTGATGCTGGTTTTGAAAGTATCAAACGCTGATTACAAAAAAGTATCAACCACCTTTTTTGGTTAACCAGTTCCAAAGATACACCCCAATCCATTTTAAGATTTTACTTTTCCAAGTGGACAGCGAAAAGCTTTTAAGGTATATCTTTGGAACGGGTTCTCCAATAAAAGTGGTTGATACCTTTCTTGAATCAGCACTTCCTACTCCCAAAAGAAGCATCAACAATTTTTCCAAAGAAGAAGTATTAACAAAAATAACTCTTGGAATACGTTTACCACATTCCAAATAAGTGTATTTCAAGAGTGATTTTTTTCAATAAGCATTTTATGTAAAAACTGTTAATGCTAGTTTTGAAAGCATCAAGCACTGATTACAAAAAGATATCAATAGCCTTTATTCGACAACCTGTTAAAAAGATACAGTCCAAAAGCTTTTCGGTTTATACTTTTTTTTCCTTTTGTTACCATTATTTATTTATTGAATATTACAATTTTTCAATATGTGGCTGTAACTACATTTTCGTTTTATTGCAGACAATTCCGCGGGCTGATCCTGGTCATTGTGAAGTTCCCCAATGCAACTCTTATAGAAAGGGTGAAATTTCTATGTTTTGCCTTCTAACTAATCTAAACTATTTTATTCAAATCTAAGTATTTTATGGGTATATATTTTTATTTTTGTTACAAGTAATTTATATTCATAAGTTTATTATTTTATAACTTAATAATTGTAAATTTAATACTTTTTTAAATAAATGGAATGAAAATACTATGAAATTATTTTGTTTTGATTGAATTCTGAGTATGAGTCTTAAATTAGGTCGTGGTAGTAAAAACTACAATCAACTTAAATATAGAGAAACATTTCAAAAAAAAATTCATATTTCAATTGATTATAATGATCAATACGAGTACTTAAATTAAGACTGAGTACCATTTCAATCAACTAAATCAAGAGTGTGGTTTGGAAATAATAGCGTTTTATAACTAGCACTTACAAGTATTTTGTATGTTTTTTTCTTCAAAATGTTAAAAGCGTTCTTATAAATTGCTATTATTTCCAAACCACTATCTTGATTTAGTTGATTGAAATGGTTCTCAGTCTTAATTTAAGTACTCGTATTAATCATTATAATCAATTTTAATACAGGGGCCTTACTCTGTAATTCGATTCTAAAGTCAAATCGTTCGAATTCGGAAAATATGTACTGTGTAATTTGAAAATCGGATATTGAAATCCGAATTTTATTTATCTAGATACATTTGTTCGAAAATCGGAAATTTCGTACTTGACAACTCTATTTTCGTTGCTTAATACATTCGAATTTCGGAAATTTCATTCGATATCGATTTGTCATCCGGAAAGGCTTTGATGAAAGCTAAACTGGTGTGTATTTAAAAAAAAAATATGTAAACAATATTTTTTTGATAAAATGCCAGACCAGTGAATAAATAGATCTTGACCTATATGTATTTGATCTTTAACTCTCTGTTGTTTATTGTTGTTTCGCAATAAACACTCCTTTACTCTTATCATAAGAATGGATCATTCAAACGAATTTAACTTCCCTAAAAAAACAGCAATGCACCGCGATAATATTACTCAAAGTCCCAAAAGTTTTTACAATCAAATTTCTGAAATATATAAATGTAGTAAAAGTCTAGAAAATGCGTTTGCCAATTTAGTCTTTAAATAAAATGTAACCCAAGTTAAAAAGAGAAAAAAAAAACGTTAAAAACAAAAAAGTTGAAAACAAAGAAAAAGGATGGTGAAATGACGGGCAAAGGGATTCTCCACCAGGAATCTTTTTGACAAGCGCAAGCCACTGAACATTGCATAAATGAAGAGATAATCAATAATTCACTGGCAACACCTTGGGATAAATTTTTATTTGGTGGAAAGTCTGAAAGTGAAATGGTATCTCATTTAGAGAATTTGTAGAGAGATGGTTAGAAGTTATTTTTTTTTATTTATATTTCAAATGGTTCACATATTCCAGTTGGTTGAGTATAGCGCAAGGAAGATGCTTGATCGGAATGGAAACAGTTTATTCAGATAACATAAGTAACAATATGTAGTAGCCCGTAGCGTAATGGTCAGTGCGTTCGACTGTCACGCTGGAGGGGTGGGTTCGCTTCCCAGCCTCGTACACCTAAAAACTAAAAAAGTGTCTTACAGGGCTACTGCCTCTTGCGAGGAACAGACAAATCCTCCAAGAGTATCACTTGTCACGAATAAGCGCTTCTCGTCTAGCCGTTCGGATTCGGCATAAAATTGTAGGTCCCCTCCATTCCTGTCGACAGGCGCGCACAGGAATGGTTGCGAGTTGTTAGTCACTAGGCCCTGGTTCTTCATGAGCCGTTGTGCCACCCAATTTATTTATTTATTTTAAGTAACAATATATATTAACACCCGTATTCATAAAGAAAAAATAGTTATTTTAGCTCCCGTGTTTAGGAAAACTACACGATGGAATACAAATTTTCTGGGCTCAAACTAAAGGCAATTGCTAACTGCTCCATTTGAGGCCGGAACATTGAGATTCCATGGTGTAGTTTTCCTAAACACGGGAGCTAAAATAACTATTTTTTCTGTATGAATAAGGGTGTAAGTATTTTTTTTTGCATTAAGAAAATAAGAATAATCTTCTAGCACAAGGAAATCTCCGGATAAAAGCACAACATTTATTTGAGGACGCTTGCGGACGAACAATATAAAACAGCAACAATTTCAATTTAATTTATCAACGAATAAATTTAAATAATCAAGAAATCGAGCTATTTGACTTTTTTTTTTGAATTTAGAATGTAATTTTTGACAAAAAAAAACAGCTTGAGTCTCGAAACATTTATTCGAAAGTTGCAAAAGTTTGAAATGAAAACATTTAGTTTAAAATTAATTAATATTTAAATAGGAAGGTTGTTTTCTATGCAAGTCTTCAGACTTGATTGTTCTGAAACTTCGCTGTCGCACGTTTCATATTCTTCTTCTGATTGAGAAGCGAAGAGTAATTGGACATTTCATCATCTTTCTGGTAAGGTTCTTGATTTTTTGAATTAGTTTTCAGTGGGGTTGGATCGGTTTTCTTAAGTTCTTCATGCGATTGGTCTATAAAGCATCTCAGAAATTCGTGTAACATGCTGCTGAAATGCTTTATAATCTTCTGTAAAGGAAAATAATTTTTTCCAATAAACAAAAATGATACTCTAACGTTAAGCAAACCATAATTTTCTGTATACATCAAACTATTTAAATGACTGTTTTTATGTTAATCGAGATTTTCTGCATGCATTTGGTGCAATATGAATCGATTCCAATTCTAAAAAAAAGAAATTGAAAATTAAAATAAAATAAAATAAAATACTGAAATAATTATTTGCCCACCTGGATTAAGCTTACAAGATTGACATTCGAGGATCGGTCAGATAGAATTAAACCCAATGCCGAAGCTTCGGGTACAGTACGAAAAGAACGAAGAAAGTTACTGGCTTGACATGGTGATGCAGCTAAAAAAGAAACAAGATAAGTTATTTTAAACAAAGTTACTCCTATTTTTTACTCACCCCTTGATTTATCAAGCATGTGAAAAAGATAACCCAATGCACAAGACAAGCAAAACTCCTTAGCACATTAATGAATTAACAGGCGCTTCCTTGATGGCTCAATGAAATACAGAATCTGAAGCATTGAATTGCAATACGAATTACGCAGTGTGACTTCCAGGCCAGCAAAACATGTTTGATTGTATTGCTCGAATTCGAAGTCTTAAGTTCCAAGCTTTGCGTACTTCATATCCACTTTTCTATATCGTCTTGGTATAATTTTTACTCCATTTTCGGTAGTCTTATTTGAATTCTGGATTCCATTTCCATTATTTGAGCCAACGCCATTCGTTTACATCACGTATGATATTTGATTTCGTCTATCAAGGCGGGGATTTGGAGAATAGCCAATAGGTCCCTGCATTTTCATTGTTGCTATAATATTCTGATCTATGGGCTCGGGTCGCCTGTACTGATAGCGTAGCAGTTCCTCAGACCAATCACTGAACCAACTTGTGCCGGTGACCAAATGGGGCAAAACAATTGACGATAGCGGGAAATTTGTATCGGTTATCGGAACCATAGGCAGCTGGATCAGCAAACTCAGTATAGCGGGAATATCCATTGAACTGTCGTTGCGGACTGTTAACCGACGCAAGAATATGTCCCCAGATTGATGACCAAACGAATTGCCTGCGATGCTGAACGATTCAAGAAATTTGATGAGGCCCCTCTACCGGTTAGAATTGTTAGCCTCTGTTTCTTGGAACACATATAGAAGCCAATCGACCGACCAAATGTCCAAGGATTTGTTATTTAATCCCAAAAAATCGCACGGAAAAATAAGATCGATTCGAAAGTCGGGGATCCAAAAACTAGACCAAAATACGTGTTCCGGGACATTTTATTGCTGAATCTTTTGGTGGGAATATTTTCGCGAAAAAAATAAGCAACATTTAAGTTTTTCCGGCTAGTTTTATCGACAATAAATAAAAATACCGACGAAATTTAAAAAATTTATAAAAATTTGTTTTGTTGTCGAAGACATTGCAACAAAAACAAATGTCAGAAAAACCACCACTCGGTTCTCAGTTTTGCTCAGCAGCTGTAGTGGGGGAAGTGAAAGTTAAAGGTACGTACGCATTAAATTTCAAGGGTTTGGTTCTACTTTTTGATTACATTTTCTTTGTTTTCAACGTAAATAGTCATAAATAATACCGGATTTGTATGCCAGAAGCAATAAAAGGCTATATTAAATAAAGTTGTTGTTCATAAACATTTAGAAACATCAATTTAATTGACAAAAAATTTAATTTTTCAATTTTTGAAATTAACGGATTCCCTTTTTTGAATACCTGATTCACCAATTGAGCACATGACCACGTTTGAGCAAATGCCCTAATGCATACATACAAAGCTCGTTTTGTCCCATTTAAAATGCATTGCAACTGCACACATCCTTACTGAATAGGGCATAAATCCTCTCAATTCAGCTTGTAGGGTGAAAGAGCATGGACCCCTTAAGTCGGTTCTCTAGGTAGTATTTTCTCTATGGGTTCTAACGTGCTCACTTAAAGGAATGTTACTCATACTAATGGCATCTTCAAAATCATCGTTTTCAATCTCATCCTCATGCACAACAGGAACATCATCCGAGCCATCCTCATTAACAGCAACAACATCAGCGGCAAAAACATCTTCATTCACATCCAACACGTTCACAGATTTTTTCACACCTGGAGAATCGGCCTCAAATTTAAGGGTCTTAACCTTTTCTTCTTCAAGGAGACTTGTTCTTGGTTTTTCTGTTTCTTGCTGTGGAATCAAATCGACCTCTTTGCATAGACTATTATTAACCTGTTCAAGAAAACGAACATCGAGACTTTTAAAAATCTTATTTGATTTTGGTTCATAAAGGCGATACACTTTAGACTCAACAGAGTTGCCCACCATAAAACATTCTGTAGCTCTTGCTTTAAATATTGACTTCGACGGACGCTTGTCCAACATAAACGCCTTACATCCAAATATTCTTAAATGCGATACATTTGGCTTTCGTCCACTCCATGCCTCATATGGTGTTTTGTCGTTTAAAATCTTTGTAGGCGATCGGTTGCGCAAATAAACAGCCGTGTCTATTGCCTCTGCCCAAAGTGAACTCGGAAGATCTGCGTTTAATAGCATACACCTTGCCATTTCAACTAAAGTTCTATTACCTCGTTCAGCCACTCCGTTTTGTTGTGGGGTGTATGGAACTGTTAATTGACGCTTAATCCCTGCCTCTTCCAAGTACCGACTGAAATTTCCACTCAGGCATTCGCCACCATTATCAGTTCTAAGAACCTTGATTTTCTTTGACGTTTCTGGTTCAACTGACGACTTAAGAGATTTAAATGCATTAAAGACTTCATTTTTATGCTTTAAGAAATAAACGAATATCTTCCTACTATAGTCGTCCATAAATAATGCGAAAAACCTAGAGCCCCCATCAGATTGCATTCGCATTGATCCACAAATGTCACTATGCACAACTTCAAGAACATCTTTGCTTTGATGAATGGATTGCTTAGGCATCGGGATAGCGCACATTTTACCTTTAAGGCAAACTTCACATTCCAAAGCATCGACAATCTTTGGCAAATTCAAACCCCTAACCATATTCATATGACATAACGAGTTTAAGCTTTTGGCATTTAAATGCCCATGTCGCTCATGCCATTTTAAGAATTCCATATCAACTTTTCCCTTATCAAGATAAAATAAACTCGATCTATCTAGCTTAAACAAGTACAGATTCCCAACTTTATATGCACTCATGACGACCTCGGAGTTTTCATTTCGGACTATAGTTGTTTTGTGATTAAATTCTACAGTATGCTTATTTTGTGTGACTCTACTCATTGATATGAAATTAGCTTTTAAATTAGGCACAAACAAAACGTCTTTCAGCATAATTTTAAACTTCGATGTTTCAATCAAAACGTTGCCTAAGCCCATCGATTCGATAAAATTATCAGCTGCCAATTCAATTCTTTTTCTGTGATCCCTTAGATCGATAAATAGTGTCTTGTCACAACACAAATGACAAGTTGCTCCACTGTCAAGAACCCATGTGTCTCTATCATGTGTTGACAAATGCGCGGTGTTGAGCATTGCAAAAGATGTTGTCAACTTGTTTCGCGAGGAACTTGTTGCGCAGTGGAAGCGTGGTGGGCCCATAACCTTTGTTGGGAATAAATGAAACAAATTCAAGTTTGCTTTAAAAGTTTAATTCGACAACTAAAATAGCATTTGATTTCATATGATTTTACGAGGTACGTTTCGATTCCATTTCATTTATATATTAGCAAATCACTCAAAGAATATATATGTAAAAGTGTTCCCACTTTAAGTTCATATTAGTTATATGTTAAGTATAAATTTTGCAAGTACTAAATTCAACAATTCATAGGTAACTTTGTAAAAGTAATCCACATCCAAATCATTAACAATATTGTTCAATCATAAATGTTGAATAAGTGCAAACAAAATCCTTTCATAATAGGTTTTCATCATAGTTTTATATATTTATGTCTTTTATCGTTAACATTAAAATTTTTTGGTTAGAATAACTATAAATCGAAAGTTATCACTTTTTTTGCTTTTAAAAATAATCTGTCATACAGAAATGAAACAAAACAATTTCTGTAAGTGTTCTATAATGTGTTTAAAGATTTTATTTTCTGAAAAAAAAATGTTCTTTTTTTGAAAATCCTATTAGTTTTTCCTTTACTGAGTGAAAATTTGGTAACAACTCCGCACTTTGATTTCTGTTTGGTTTAACAGGTTTTGGCTGTCATCTCAAAACGGACACTAGCCTATGCATATATTTTAAGATTTGAATGTATTATTATAATATGAGAAGTTGGTTGTTATGTTAAATTTGAGGTACGAGGAAGAAAATCAAAGTATCATCGATTGACTACAAAATAACGTTGGTATTCCATTGCCATGAAAATTAAATTTCTTATTGAATTGAAGTTACCAACATTCAAATTCTTTATTGAATTCTAAATTAACAATCGAAAATCCTACTAGCTTTCTAAGTAACCCACTTTCTTTTTTTTTTATGTGGTTACTAAATAATTATTTCAGATCAACAAAATAATCTTGAGTTCTCGGGGGGGGGGGGGGAAGGGCACATGACCCCGTGCCCCCCCTATATACGCCGTTGGTCACGTAGGAGTTCCCGAGTTCGATCCCTATTGAGGTAAAATTATAATTTATGTTTTATAATTGTTTCCAATACTATAATTAATAAATAATTGAATTTGATACTTGATTTCAAATAAAAGGCAGTAAGAATCACATTAAAAAATAAAAATTTATCTTTCTTTTTTTTATTTATTTTTGTTCACCTTCTATAAGACTTGTATTTCACTTTTATACAACCATGTCCGAAGCTATCTGTCAAGTTGAAGTGTCATTCAAATTTTCAATATCGCTCGTTAAACTTCGTATCGGCTTCTTTATGCTTTTATACAATCTGCTACTTTTAAAAGATCTGCGAATAAGTTTATAAGAAGATTTTCCGAAATCACGTATACCAGCTATATAAGCTTGTATAACATTCTCCTTTGTATGCCTAAGTAAACTTTAGTAATGTCTAATGGAACTTCTAAAGCCTATTCTATTAAGCCGAACCGATGCTGAAATGTTAGTTGGGTGTAGAAATCTTCCATTATCGCTCTTGCAGCATTCGGATAGTCTTTCTCTGCATCTTTCGCGCATTGCATTAATGCTCTCACTGCATTGAATGCTGATGAAGTCATACCGTATTCAACCACGGTCAACCAATACCCTCTCAATTTGTCTCTAGGACTTTCTCTCCAAAATATTCTTTGAAGATCCCATTGCTCTCTCGCAATCTTTACCATTCGAAACATCATCTTGATGTCTGCACTTATCGCAACTCTATATCTGCGGAAACGCATTAAAATCTCATGCAAATCCTTTTGCAGCTTCTCTCCAAGCATCTGCATATCATTAAGCGAAATACCTTTTATCGTTTTGCAGCTAGCGTCAAAAACGACTCTAAATTTCTTTGTTACACAGTGGTGGGGTATATGGTACACCATACTGCCTTGCGTCTCTCTAGTCACTGGATACATGTGTCCTTGTCTCTCGTACTCTCTCATAAAGTCTATGTACATTTCTCTTACTTCAGGATCTCTTTCCAATCTTCTTTCTAAGGCAAAGAATCTGCGCTTCGCTATTAACTCTGAACTTCCCAAATCTAAGAATCTGTCTCAAGTTGTTTCAGGGGAATCATTACCACGAATCTGCATGAACTGTCACGTGAATATGTCTTTACGAAATTTAATTCTACTAGCTCTTCTTCTCTGGTACGTTAAGAAACTGATATCATGTCATCTATTTCCCATAGTCTCTTGAACATGTCATGTAACTGATCGTTTTCAACAGTCACACAAAGTACTCTCTGTTCTCCATCATTCTTCTTCTCTTGCTCTTCTGTCCAATGTTCTCCGAAAATTATCTTTCCAAACATAGTGTTCATGCATAGTGCACCTTGAGGTTGATGACCTAGCACTGAACGAAACGTCTTCGCTAATATTCTGCATCCAAGTAGCAAATCTACTGGACCTGCCTTTCCATATTCAGGGTCCGCAAATGGAATCCCCGGAAAACTATCTCTTTCTGTCACCAAAACATCTTTCGCTGGCACTACTAGTTGCCATTGATCTTCTTTCAGCAATATCCAGAACTCTTGCTCAATGGAGTCACTGGATTCGAACCACGGACCTACTCTCAACATGGTTTTATGTCTTAATTGGAACGGTTGTCCCTCTATCCCAATCACCCTTGATGCCATTGGTTGTTTCAGCAATCCCAATCGCCTTTGTAATTGGAAGCTTACCAGATTCGGTTGTGTCCCAGTAGAGCCCGAACTGGTCCATAACGCTTACTGTCTATCACTACTCTGACTTGTGCCGTGGGCATCAAAGTCTCTCTCTCTCTTATTTTCTGTAATAAAATAAAACATTTTAAATAATTTTTACGACTCTCGTCTAAGTTCTCTTTATTGTCTCTCTTAAAATCTTTCCATAATCTTTCGCGGTCGCTATCTATCTCTTCTATCTTTTCTCTCTTTGTCTCTCCGCATTCCATACGTCTACGCTTCATTGGTGGCTGTCCTTGTCAATCTTCTTTCTTTCCGCCACGTTTTGCTGGTTCGCGCGGCTCTCTCTCTCTGCGATGCATATCATGGCATTATCACCTTTCCTAAGCTATCGTAGTGGACACATCACACTGTTATGCATCTGTCTTCCAGGGCATCTGATGCATGGACCCTGGAAGCACTCTCGCGGCTGGTGTCCTACCTCTAAGCAGTTACTGCAAAGGCCTCTCTCTTTCACAAAGTCTTGTCTCGCCTTTAATGTACAGGTTTGGAATTGTGGGCATCCCCATATCGGATGGCCTGTTGATCTGCACGCTGGGCATCCCCTTGCTTGCGCTGCTGTTCTGTCTCTCTTTTGTGGCAGTGGTATAGCAGCGGGCACAACTCGTTCGCTTCGTCCCAATGCTTGCATGGCTTGTTGCGATGTGGACGGACCATCTCTTCTCAGTTTATCCTAAGCACTTTACAGCGCCATGGCGCGCCTGTCTAAAAAGTTGCACATGTCTCTCATTGTGGGTAATTCTGATGTTCTTGCCTCCTCCCACTTGCATGTTGTCTCTCCATCTAATTTCTCATGGAATGTATGGACCACAATCATATCCCAATGTTCGGTGGGAATGCCTTGGGCCGTTAGCTGCCGCATGCTCTCGTGTGTGGTGTTCGACATACGTTGAAGTTCGCTTGCTCTGGGATTTCCTCTCAAGACTGGGAGTCGGAAGAATGTGCGCAGGAGTTCTCTGCAGATCGCATACTGTTTGTTGAAGACCTGTTCTTGTCTCGCCCATGCCTCTCCCTAATTTTGCTCCGTGAGCTGCCATTCACCGAGCGTGACAGACAGTGATGCCTTCAGATATGCAAACTTGTACACCGGTGTTATATTTTCGTTCGTGTGGACGGCTGCCACATACCTGTCTCTGAATCCTTGCCACTTGGTGAAGGAACCATCAAAGGTCCCCTTGGTGTTCTTGACATCGTGCTCTGCAAAGGGCATATTCACCTGCACGGCAATCGGTGGTGTCTGTCTCTCTTCTGGTCTGGGTGCCAGCTCTCTCGCTCTCTTTTTCAATGCCGCATATGCCGGAAAATAACTCTGTTCAGCAGCAACCATGTTCCTTTCCACTTCCACATTGGCGAGTAAATCGTCCTTGGCGGTAAGCTTTGCCTCATACTCATTGACTTGTGCCCAGGCCTGCATTAGTGTTTGCAGCCGGACCTCTATCTCATCAGCTCCTGTCTCGTTAAAACCGTCTGAGGCGATGAACGCCCTCATCCTCTCAATTGTATGGATCGCTGCCTCATACAAATATGCAATGTTTTCTGTCTCCATCTTTCTCTATCTTTCACAATAAATCTTTCCAGAAATCTATCCAAAAATCTTTCCAATAAATCTGAAACATGTATAAAGAAAAATGTGATTAGTAAATATGGTCGTCGATGATACCACTGTGGAAGAATTTTGGTTAGCAATGAATTAAATGAAATATAATGTAAATGAGCATAAACAATATAGTAAACCAATACAAAAATTGTGTATACGCTTGTTGTTGCTGTTGTCGTCGAAATCTCCATTTTATTTGGAGGCATTTCGCACTATCTCTCTTTCCCTACCTATCGCAAACAATCTTCATACGAATAATTGTCATCTTCTATTTTCTCTAATAGAAGCTCTTTCAGTGGGCAGATAAACAAAACCTTTGTTGTTGTTTATTTTCGTTAACTCTTTCCACGCTTCCAAGCATCTATCACTATTATCTTTCGAACATAGCTACTCGTACATTTCATGCTTAGAGCGCTTTTATAAAACTCTTTCCACTTAATCTCACATCTATGACTACCTGCCTCAAAAAATTAGTCTTTCCTATTTTCTCTCTATATGCATGCAAAGGCCATGCCTCTATTCACTGGTTAAACAGGCAAATGAAAACATCTGGAAAACTTTTCTATTCTTTTTCTTTCTTTTTACAATTAATTTCTTTTCCTTCGAAGAAACTCACTAGTCGGTCTGTCACTACATTTGCCACTACATATGTGTAATTGTATGCGCTACTCATTCTTCCTTCTATCCATATGCGCATTGGTATTAGTGCACATTTCTACTCTCGCATCTCTATCTCGTGTTTATACCCAAGCCTTTGTCAACGACCAAAAATAAAGGGGTATGTGTATCTGTTATTAATATTCTTTTCTCGTTATCTCTCTGTCGTCTTTCTCACTCGTTTTCCGTTGTAAGTCAAAAACTTGTTTCCGGTTGTTAGGCGGGAATTCTATTCAATGTTCTGTCTCTTTATGTGTTTTCGTCGTGGTGACTGAAACGAAGTAAAATTTATGTATCTGCCTGGGGCATGCGCTGTTGCTGGTAAATATTATTGTTTCTCATTCTCATTCTTAGTACACATAAGTGTATAACTTGCTCGTCGTGTTTTCGGTTGTAAAGCGAAAACTTGTTTTTGTTTTTCATTCTGTTTGTGGGGAATAATTTTATCTGTCACTCTGTCTCATTTGCTCTTGGTTATTTTTCTTGTTTGTGAACAAGAAATTCTATCTGTTGCTAAGTCCCCTTTCACACAGGGAAACCAGTTGCTGGAGATTTTTTTGACGTTTTCCTTTAATTGCCTTGTAGCTTTCACACAAGGAAACTGAATTGCCGGAGATTTCTGTTTTTTCCATATAAAGTCTATTGGCTGAACGCACATTACGGACAGTGTGAGAAGGAATGTGATAAAAATTTCCTCAATCGTTGACCGGGGAGATTTTTTTCATTCCCCTTACTTCTTGCCCTTCTCGCCTACAAACTCCCAGTTTCCAGCAACTCAGTTTCCTTGTGTGAAAGCAGTCTAATGCTCTTATGTATATCCCGTGGAGGGATGGTTTGTTATTTATTTTTCTGTATTCGTTTCTCCGTGGAGGAGAAACAGAATTCTTTACTCTATCTCGTTTATATACAAAATTCTATCTTTTCGTGTCGTGACAAGTCTGTGGTATGTAAATTCTGAAACAAAGGGGTTAGTAATATATAATTCAAAAAACACAAGCCGTCATGATATCTATCTCTATATATTGTGCCTGAATGAGTTTCTCAGGCGACTTCTATCACAAACGGCGTTATGTACTTACAACTTGTGCGTACGTGTCTTTTGCACGTAGCGTCTTTCGCATTTTATCTGAACAATTTTGTGCACATATATATGGTCACGGCCACGAGAAATTAAACCAAGCAACAATTTTTATTTTTTTGAATTTACCGCTGCTATGTTAATTTTTAGAAAGAGTACATCTAATAGTAACGGTTAATACCAATTTCAACAACAAGAACATTTCTAGTTTGACTTTAGCCGCAGTCTAACTTTGATCCTTGTTCTGTTCCATCATGGCCGGAAATTCAATTTCTCGAAAAAAGGTACATTTTACTAATTGTTACAATATTTTTTGCGCAATTTCGCTATAATTTTCATGGAAAAGTGTTACTTTAATTAAACACGCCGTTTATTTGGTAAAATATATTTACAAACTTGTATATTTAATAAAACAAACGCGCTCTACTTTGTGTAGCGTTATGAGACCGAATTTTTTAAAAAAATTTTTTTCTTATGATATGAAGGTCTTAGGATTTGAATATTATTGAGTATTTTATATTAATTGATCATAACTGTAAAAAAATCATTTAAATTCAGCAACCATTTTAATTTTAACAATCTTAAAAGATGTGTAACGTTAAAAGACATTTTCACCTGAAACTATTGAAGATGGAGTTCTAACTGTCAAAACTCTATATGCTTATAAGAAACCTTGAGCAGGGCTCAAGTACATAAGAAATACTTTCAGAAGTTGAAGACAACCAAGAAATACGAAGAAGTAAAAAAAAACAAGCTTTGGCTCAAAAAAGGTAAAGACTAAAGAAGAAATAAACGAATTAGAAGAAGAACGCAAAAATATAATAAAAAAACGGAGAGAAGCCTGTTATAAACGAGTACAAAAATAGATAAATAATAAAAAAAACTTCTATAAAAGAACTCTTACAGTGCCAAAAAAGTAATTTATTACTATATTTAATTTGAGTACAAAAATATAGAGAGCGAGTTAAAACAACTCAAAGTGACGTCCAGACCGCTAATAGACCTTCAACCAGCTTGAGTGAAATTATTTCTTCAAGTTATTCCAGTTCACAAACTCTTGGAAAAGCTCTTAAAAGAGCATCGAACTCTCTTCCACGCTCACCAAGGAAAAAGAGGGCAGTTTTGGCAAGTTTTTTGACTAGACTTGATAGTTCTGAGAAAGACGAACTGACTTACATCATGACATCACCTTCAACAATAAAACAAAATAATTGCAAATAGATCTTCGTTGAAATAAACAGCTCTGTTCGCAGTTTCTTGGAAAGAGATGATATCTCGCGAGTGTCACCGAAAAGCAGAGATGTTAAGTCTTATACTTGCCCAGAAACTGGAAATGAAATTCATATGCCAAGCAGACACATGGTTTTATCCATGAAAGAAGCCTACGCCCTATTTGTCGACGAGAGAAAAATGTCAGAAAAAGGTATTCAAATAATATCACTGCTGTAAACGGACGTACATAATTTACTATTACAACTTATGTTTCAATTTTCTTTTTAAAGGGATTTGTGGTCTCGCACATTTTAAAAAACAACGACCACCAAACGTAAAACTTTTTAATGATCTTCCACACAATATGTGTATGTGTTCATACCATTCGAACTTTATTGAATCTGTTGGTGCCCTTCATAAGTGTGTACCGAATGTGATGAACTATGAGAATGGTTTCGTGAGTCAGTTCCTTTGTAAAGATTCATCAATAGACTGCTGGTTTTCAAAATGTGACAAGTGCTCCGGGATATCTTTTGACAAGCTAAAAGATTTAGTTGACGAAAATCTACTCACTTCGGAACTATCATGGAAAGTTTGGAAAAAAAAGACTTCAAAACAAGAGAATCGAAAGACACGAAGAAATTGGAACTCTATCTGATCTCATTCGACACATTGTCACTTTCTCTACACAATTTCTGAAACACAGCTTTGTCAAACTTGAACAATCAGAAACTTTCAACAAATACGATCGACCACGATCTTCAAATACCGAATGTGGTGATTAAGGCCTACTGCAAATCGAATTTGCTGAGAATTTTGTATGTGAAAGCCAGGATGAGAGTTCAGAGCACACATTGGAATCAAAAGCAAATTACTTTGTTTACTTCTGCTTTTAATTACAATGAAGTTTTTCAATCGCGGGTCTTTGTATCAAACAATTTGACGCACACTAAAGAAACTATTGTCCCGTTTTTGCACAAGCCGCTTTTAACACTTTTTTTATTTAGTACGCGCACTCAAGAGGTTTTTGGTACCCTTAAATTGTTAAATTAAACATAGTGCGAGCGTTAGGCAAACAGGGAAGGATTAAAGAGTAGATGCCGATGCACATCGGTTATGAACCTTTGAATATCGGAATGGAAGTGAAAAATAGAGTCGGGTAAAGCATTCCACATTCGGTTAGTTCGGCTAAAAAAAGAATCTCTATACTTGACAGTACGTCCGAAGTTGGGCTCAAGGGTAAACTGATGTGCGTTCCTGAAAGTACGAGTATTACGGTTAAATTATTTTAGGGGCGGAATGCAACTGGCTATTTCAGTAGAGCACTGCTTATAAAAATAACGGTAAAACAACGAAAGACATGAAACATTGCGGCGGTGTTCGAGAGTTGCAAATGCTTCCGTTATATTTCTGTCACCTATCATTTTCATAGCTCTTCTTTGTATCCTATCCAAAAGACACAAGTTGGTTGATGGAGCACCTGGCCAAACATGGGAATTGTACTGGAGTTTTGGACGGATAAAGGCTTTATATATAACAGCCAGATCAGATGGGGTGAAAAATTTCTTGCATCGCCGTAGAAAACCCAAACACTTAGCAGCATTTTTGGCGGCATCAAATATGTGATCATTCCACACAAGGTGGTCTGTGATACACATACCGAGTACTGAAAGCATTTCGGTTTCCACAATGCAAGTGCCACTCATGGATAGTGGCATGGGGGTGGGTTTCGTTTGGACGAAAGAAGACAGCATTGAGTTTTAGAAGCTTTAAATTCCACTCAAACGCTTTAGAAATATCAAGCGCAATAATCTTACTTTCTCCAAAACTGCCGGTCATTAAGAAGCTTTCGTTCTTCGAGATATTTCTTGAGCTGAAAATTGATCAGCGTTTCCATGACCTTGGAAAGAACGGACGTAAGTGCAATTGGACGATAATTTGAGGGTGAAGAAGATACACCTTTTTTAGGGACTGGCTGGACAAATGCTGTTTTCCATCCACTCGGAAAGAGACCAGTAGAATAGAACAGATGGAAAAGCTTACGCAGTGGTTTTGCCAGCGTTGAAGAACACCTCTTCAGAATAATGGGAGGGATACTATCCGGGCTAGCGGATTTGTGTATATCAAGATCTTTTAGGACTCTGGCAACTGCACGAGTGCGAAAGAACATTCGTCCCATAAAATCGTTTGCGCTCTCAAGTACGGGAGGAGTCATAACACTTTCTGGCAGCGTCGAAATAACAGCAAACTGTGCTGCAAGCAAATTGGCTTTCTCTAACGAGCTGACAAAAGGGGTGTCGTTGAAGACGAGCGTTGGAACCGACGACGAAGTGGCATTTCGTATGTTCTTTGCAAATGACCAGAAATGTTTACTACTATTGGGACATTGTAGAATTTTTTGCCTTAATTTTTGGTCATGCAAAAATTTGGTTGTTCGTTTAAACTTTTTCCGGTTTTCCTCAGTAGGGTTGGCTTTGTAACTACGGAAACTTACTTCTCTGGCCCTAATAACCTCTTTACAGCTCGAATTAAACCACGAGTTTTCTTCGGGTTTGATAGATTTTACCCTATTCGGGATAAAATTACTCATTCCTTAAAGAATTAAGTTTGTGATCATATCTGCGTTGGAGTTTACGTCACTATCGAGGAAGCATAGTGACCACTTAAAGTTACTGAAGAAACCGTTGAGACCGTCCCAGTTGGCTTCCAAGAATGTTAAGAGTTTTGAAAGTTTTGAGCGATGGGTCATCTTCCCAGTTCAAAAACAAATACATCGCAGCCTTCATACGTGTCTTAGAATCAAAATTTAGCATCAAAATTGTCTGGAACTATTTTGCCACTTCCCATGGGATAGGATGTGTTGATGGAATTGGTGCTATCGCAAAAACTGTCGTTCGAAAGCACATACGGGCCCGAGACTGTATCGTCAATAATACATCCGATTTTGTGCAGGCGTTTACGCGCACTTCATGTACAATTTGCGTTGAAGAAGTCAAAGATGAAGAAATCTTTGACATAAATAACAATGGCAATAATGACATAAATTGATGGCAAAATACTGACTTACGCTACTTCAAGACAAGGATACAATAATTGAAACTTCTTGTAATTTATTTCAAGTTAAAACTAGTAAGTATCTCATATTTATGTATATTTATACCTTTATAAGTTTTGTTTTATCAATTTGCTTCCTTATCTTAATAAACTGTACTGGATTTTTTTTTCCTTTCGGCCATATTTTCCCATTTTTCGTACAAAAATTCGCAAGCTAGCGTTATAAGACTTTTTTGTGTAACGTAATAACATTTAAACTAAAACATCACAAATAATATAACTGTTTAAGGTACACATTTAAACTAAAACATCACAAATAATATAACTGTTTCCCGAAAAAAAAAACTTGTAAGCTATTATTTGGAATTTCATTTTAATTCTCTGAAAAAAATAAATTAAGTAAGCTCACTAGATTCGCAGGGTTTTCAGAATATATTCAGCAACCTCAAAATCGACTTCCAAAAATGTAACGTTATCAGTCACTTTGAAGGGCTATATTTACAAATCTATAGGAGATAAATAAAAACTTTCTTTTACAAAAATTAGGCTCTAGAATAATCTATCAGACGTATATTAAAAAGTTCAACTCGCATTGCGGTTTTTCGATTAATGAGCAAAAAGCCTGTACGATGAAACGTTATAAGACCATGGCCATGACATATACGCTTCACTTACTGCATTTTTAAATGCGTCTTTAACAATTTGTAGGTAATAATTTTGATTTTTAGGACTTTTTCACATTTTGTATAATCAAATTTATGCACATATATCTGTATGTAGCACATTAACGCTTCACTTGGTGCATTTTTATATGCTTCTCTCACGATTTTATGTGGGCGAATTTCTTAAATTTGGCTTCTTTCAAATTTTGCATATAATTTAAATGCCACTTTCACACTTTCCACTCTTTCAAACGCGGGGTTCTTTACTCTAATAAAAAACAATATTTTTTTTTAAAAGAAAACCGCACTTTATTTCTCATTAATCTATCGCGTCGTGGGTCAAATTTGGCTCGAATGACCAAATGTATTGATGGCTCAGTGGAGAGCTATATAAATTCCAACTTCTTTCCAAATAAAAATACCAAACGATTTAAAGTGGAAAATTTAAACAAAAACCACACGACCGTCTCGGTCAAAATCTATCCAAGCTCTGTCTTTCCTTCTACTTTCAATCTTTCTTATTGGCTCTTTATTCTCTTATATATTTCCTATATATCTCAGAGTTGCCAGACTCATGCAGTTTGATACATGGGTGTTAATTGAAATGCCTCATGATTTGTAGAAGTTGTTGATTAGGAGGATATGCTTTTCAAGGTGCCGAATGGCGTGGCGAGGGGACGCATGACTAGAGTAGACTATGGTGTCGTCTGCGTATAGCAGATCCGTTGAGGTGGAATTGTTATCCGTGAGGATGTGTGGGAAATCATGCAGAAAAAGGTTATATAAGTGGGGGCCCAGGATGGAGCCCTGAGGAACTCCTCTGTCACAGGGACGTATCTCGGATTAAGTTGCTTGGATTTGGGTGTAGAATTGTCGGTTGCAAAGGAAGCTTTCTATTATATTTATTAAGTGGGGTGGGAGATTTAGCGTGGACAGTTTCGCAATAAGTCCGTCTCTCCATACGCTATCAAACGCTTTTTCAACGTCGAGCGAGCAAGCGATCGTACATTTTTTTCTCGTAGGTTGAGGGAGATGTCATTCTGTAATTTAAGACGGGCGTGGACGGTTGAGCGGCCTTGGTGGAAACCGAATTAATGATCAGGGATGGGGTCAATGGGAGTAGCTTCAGGAGAATTTAAGTTATTTAATATAATACGTTCAAGGACTTAATTGTGTTAGAGAGTAGTGAAATAGGTCTGAAATTGTTTATTTAGACAGACTAAGTTTTTTTTTATGTATGGGGAGAATCTTTCCTATTTTCCATGGGGTTGGAAAGTAACCATTGCTTATGCAGTTGTTGAAGATCACGGTGAGGAAACTAATTGAGTAGGAGGTTAATTTTTTGATTGCGAAGTTTGAGATGTTGTCTGGTCCCGCCGATTTCCTTGGTTTTAGTTAACTGATTATTGAGGAGATTTCCTCGGTGTCCGTAAAAAAATGAGGGGGGAAGGGATTTAGGGCAGAGTTGAGATAGTCGAACGAGAAGATCCGTTCGGGCTTAGAGATACGGATTTGGTGGGCTGTGACCAGCGCCGAGGCAGTAATATTTGGGTTGAAGTCAGGGATTTGTTGTTCGTAAATCTCTGTGAAGTGTGATTCAAATGCTGACACAATACTGATATCGCTTGTAAGGGTGCAGTTATACACTACTTCTTTGTTGCAGGAGAAGGATTTCATTTTTCCAAGGACCCTAAAGGCTTCTTTAAAGGCCTGGGGTCTAGGTGAGTTCAGCCATCTTTTGATCTTGTCCTGAATGATATTGATCAGTAGGGCGATTTTGTTTGCAAGCAAGATTTTTTTTATAAGCAGAGTTTATACGATTGTTAGCGTTGTGAAAGATGTGTTTTAGGCGTCGTTGTCATTGATGTTTGATCTTGTAGAGTTTTTCAATGTCCTTGGGAAGGTTGTTGTATTTTTTGAAACAGGAAGTGATTTTGTTTGAGTCAGTATTGAGGGTGTTGTTGAGGGCATAGTTGAAGAGAAAGATGTGGTTGTCGATTTCAGTGTTTGAGCGACAGCGGTTGCGGGGAGGAAAGATCTAGGTCTTCCCAGAAAGAGTTCCAATTTGTGTCCTTGAAGGAGTTGTAGGAGGCAGGGTTGGAAGTGAGTATTTGTGCTTCCTCAATTTGGATTTTGAGTAGGACCAGACACTGTTCGGTGAAGGTGGGGAGGGTTTCAATGGAATAGTAATTGTCAAAGGAGTTGGTGAGATGCGTGGAGATCAGGAAATGGTCCAGGAAGGATCCGCTCCTGGGGAAGGAAAGCGTCGGTGAGGCATGGTTTACTAGAGTAGAAGGCTGTGAGTTGATCCATTCAGAGCTGGTTTTACTGTTTAGGTTAGTAGTGGAGACGCCCCAGGTGGGGTTTCAGGCATTGGAGCCTACCTACCGTCGTAGGAGCTCGCTAGAGAATCAATTTTTACCAGTTCAGTCAAGAGAGAAGAGGGGGGCTATTGGTAGGGATATATACCGAGCCCAGAAGTAGTTTTTTGTGGGTATGGTTGGATTTGATTATGATGGTTATAAAGAGTGAAGGGAATTCGGAAGCGTTCCAGTTCACGATTTCATAAGGGATGTTTTTTTTTGATGCAGATGGCGACTCCTTGAATATGGTCGTTGCGAGCGACATGGTAGGAGTCCAGGCATATTATGTGATGGCTGTTCAGATGCGTTTCTTGTATGAACGCAAATGTTACATTACTTGCAAGGAGAATTTTTTGTAATTCTACATATGCATGATGAATGAGCGACGAAATGTTAAATTGTTAAAGGTTAACTGCCATTATGTTGAATTTATCAATAATTGATTGACTAGCACAAGATAAGCGCGTCTTTTTTGCATTATAGAGGGGAAATTATTGATGTTTAGTTTAGTTTAATTTAATTTATTTCATCAATCAAAGTATAATATACTGTTACAGACTAAGATATTAACATTTTTGTAGGTGGGTATAATACTCACATACATTATAGAATATAAATAATTGTTAACAAAATTAAGATAAGAGATGAGTTCTTGACTTTACAACGTTTATATATTTTTAAGAACTATGGATTTAAAATATTCTCTGGTACAACCCATATAAAAATCAACTCCAGAGCATAATAAGTTACTTTCTCTAATGCAACGAGAGATAGGCTCATTGCGGCCGTAGTAACTGCGATGAAACTGCTCATAAATTACAAACCGTTCTCGTGTTACTCTTGAAGGTGCATTACCCTCATTGATTGAAGCAGCTAACAGATGACATTTAATGTGATCAGTAATGATTTCCCGGATAAACATAACTGAAAAGTATTTACGCCGCGTATCCAACGATTTTATTCCAAATAGAAGACATCTGGTTTCATAAAAAGGTGTTACTATTCTCCAATTCAACTTAAAAAAAGCATACCGCGTAATATTTCTCTGCACTCTTTGATTTCTATCAGATGAGTAAGCATAGTAGGGATTCCAGACCGTGCAGCAATACTCAAGAAAAGATCTTACCAGAGAGTTAAAAAGGAATAGTAAAGTATAGGAATCAGTAAACTCTTTGGTATACCTTTTAATAAAACCCAGCATCTGATAGGCTTTGTTGATCATGAAGTTATAGTGGGGAAGGAAGGAAAGATAAACGTCTAGGATTACTCCCAAGTTTTTTTTCTGATTTACTCTTTCAAGATGCATGGAATTAATATTGTATTGAAAACTAATTGGATTAAGAATTCTAAAACACGACAGGATTTGGCACTTTGCGACATTTAAGTGAAGATAGTTTGCCTTGTACCAAACTACCAATCTCCCAAAATCTTCTAACAGAAGATAACAATCCGATACACAGGTAAATCTTGAGATCGTCCACGAAAAGAAGACAGTGAGAATCTGTGAAAATGGCGGGAATATCATTCACAAATATGAGAAAGAGTAATGGTCCCAAATGGCTCCCTTGCAGAACCCCCGATGAGACCTTAATATCACCAGAATGGTGGTTTTTAATTTTGACAATTTGTACTCTTCCAGTCAAGTAAGACTTCAACCATTCTAAACGACATGAATTTATACCATATGAAAACAATTTGTGGAGCAAAATTTTGTGATTGACTCTGCGAAAAGCCTTTGCAAAGTCCGTAAAAATAATATCAGTTTGGCAATCTTTTTCCATATTATTTACTATAGCATTAACCATTATTGTTAAGTTTGTTGCAGTAGATTTACCCACTACAAAACCGTGTTGAAAAACTGATATTTTTTCTTGGATTAATGAAGAAATTCTATTATAAACTACTTTTTCAAATAATTTCGGTATGGCAGAAAGTTTACAGATCGGTCTATAGTTTGTGACTTCCTGCTTTGATCCAGACTTAAAAATAGGAGACAAAAACGAGGTTTTCCACGTTTTTAAAAATAGACCTTAAGCTATCGATAAGTTAAAAATAAGGGCTGAGCCAATGCAATTGCACATTTCCTAAGAAGAATAGGCGGAATATTGTCTGGACCTTCGCTTTTATTCATATCTAGGTTTAATAACGCCTCTTCTATCTCCGCTTGGCATAAAACAATTGAACCTATGTCAACTCATTTATTAAACGCTGATGGAAGTTCAACATTAAAGATAGCTTCAGGAGAATAAACAGAGTGAAAGTATCTGGCACATAAATCGCAAATTACGGAAACATCACTAGTAGTTGTGTCTAGATATTTCATAATTTATAAGCTTTGTTCTTTTGATTTTTGCGATTAGATAGTAAGTCTTCTATTATACCAGGCAGGATTTGAATTTGATTTTAAATATTTTGTTGGTACATTTTTTTGTACTGCACCATTTAAAATGCTCGTAAAAATAGCATAATTGTTATCTAAATCTGAATAATTAATAATTTGAAGCCACGAAAACGATAACAAATACTCAACCATTGCATCAAAGTTTCCATTTTTATAGTCATAAATAATTGTGTTATTTACATTTTTATTTTTTAAATAACTATCAATTATAAGTTCACCTTCAATTGCTAGGGGGTGCATTGAATTTTCTATAAGAGGAAGGATAGACTTTTCAACATATATATAATATTCCTTTTCCACAAATATAAGGTCTAGAATACGGTTAAGATTATTTAAATGATAATTTATTTGAATGAGATCATACTGACTTAAAAAATCGATAACTTTTGTTTCAATTTCACTTGTTACATTAAACGGAATTAAATACTTATCATCTAAGTCAAGACTCCAATTAATATTTCCAATTTTAAAATCACCAGCAAAAATAACATGCTGTAAATCTAAATTATCCAAAATATCTTAAGAATTTAACAAATGTAAATTATATATCTCTAAGCTTCTCTTAGGAGGTATATAACTAGCTATAACATTCAATTCAGAATCATCTATTTTAATACAAACGATAAGCTGATCTATGTCTTGGTCAGGCGAAGTAATGTTTGATTTTAGTTAAATTTCTTTGCACGGGTACAATGACCGTACTGCAATTAGAACTCCACCACCCCTTTCCATCCCTGTCTTAAGCTTACATCTTTCCTTTCGGAAAACAGTATACACATGCGAAAAAATTTCAGATGTCAAATAATTTTCAGATAACCAAGTCTCAGTAAGAATAATAATATCATAAAAACATGTAGATAAGGAAATAAATACAGAATCTAATCTAGTTCTTAACCCACCTACGTTTTGATAGTAAAATGAAAGTTTAATTTTTCCATAATGATGAATAGATCTTTAATTTGAAACATTTAAAGACGAGTGTAGAGATGATGATGATTCTCCTTCAGGCTCAGCAACAAAAGCATCTTCAATATTATTGTTTATGTTGTTTTCAATTGAGGCGAGATTTTGTCGTTTTTTGGGTAGTTAATAAATTGTTTAACTTGGACAGAAAACGGCCATAAAGACTCGTCATTTAAAATTATATTTATGGAGGTTAAAGGAACACTAAGTTTGAAGTTAACATATTTCACTTCTGATTGAGGCATATTTGTCTTTACTAATTTGAAGCACTTTAACAGGTTTGTGGGGATGTTTGTTTTAGTTGAAAAATAGTTAATAACATCTTCACATTTTGTTTGTTTATCGAATTTCGAAATATGTAGCCACTTGGACTTCACAACAATATTCAGAGAAGAGTACATATCTGATCCAATTATAGCACTAGGTTTATTTTTGTTTGATTTATTTTTAAAACTTTATGCCATTCCTGGTTTTTAATACCAATAACATTGCTGCTTTTTTCTATAATTTCACTATCACCCTTGTGTATGAAATCCATAGTACTATCATGGTGAATGTCGAATGGACTGACATCTTCATTCAGTTGGCAAAAGAATTGCAATAAATTTCACAACCCTATCTCACGGAGACATTTGAATTTTGTGGAGAATTATTTGCAAGAATAGGAAAGGAATATCCTTATTTATAACAGTTAGAGTGAAATAGGTAGAAGGGATGTTTTTTGTTGGTTTACATTTTTTTGTCGGTTACTTTTCTATGCAAAGGTGCAGAGAATTAAAAAGTGTGAAATAAAATTTTGGGTATTCTCCTTGGTTTGTTGGGTTTTGTGCGGTTAAAGAGGAAGGGGTGTTTTTTTTTATAGTTTTGGGTGTCTTGTGTGCAAGAAGACAACGGTGACGGCGGCGCGGCGCGTGAAGGTCAAGGCATAATAGGTAGGTAGATTGTTTTGTTTGCTTTCTAGATATTTAGGTCTGTTGGTAAGAATATGAGTGATGTTATAATTTATGAGTTTGATGGCGATTATGTTTTTTGATGAGTATGGCTCGTGGTAGGTAGTTAGCTATGTATGTCGCTTTTTTATTTTAACCTAGAAAAGTAGGTATGGTTGTATATAATTTGTATTAATATCTAGGTAGAAACTTGTAGGTAGGGAGGTTCCTAGACCTACCCAAATTTTAATTGAATGTTTATGATTAATTTTCGCTGATTTTTGTCTTTTTAAGGTATTAGTTTAGAAATTTGAAATTAATAAGAATGATGGCTACCATTATTTAGGATTTTCAGTGAGAAATTTGAACTTATAACTTACCACTATGTGACCATGTTGTTGAGTCTTAAGAGCATCTAGGTATTACCTAAATCATTACTCTTGATAATTAAAAATTGGTGAAATTTCTTTCAAATTCTCTGTTTGGTTCATGGTCGACAATCGCCTACCAATTTTCTAATTGGAGTTTTAAAAAATCCTAACTTCATTTCTGCTGGAAAGAATTTTCAAATTAAGATATCTTTTAAAATAAGCCTTTAAATGTGCCTTAATTTTTGTTTAAAATTTATTGAGAAAAAAAAAATAACTTTTTTACAAAAAAATTAACTTATTTACAAACAAAAATTAACTTGTTTACAAAAAAATTAACTTTTTATAAAAAAAAACTTTTTTACAAAAAAAAAAAAATTAACGTTATTAAAATAATTAAATTTTGTACAAGGAAAAAATTAACTTTTTACAAAAAAAACTAACTTTAATAAACCTAAATTGAGTAACATTTTAAGGGTTGCCACATCTTTAAGATAACTTCTTTTTTTAAGTGAAGCGTGAGGTAGTCAACTAATTTATATACATGTTAAGGTATTTACGCTCAGCCCTGACTCACATTAAATAAAGTGCCTTTGGCGACCTGCGACCTACTAGTAAGTATGTAAATAATTTTCTATTTGTTAATCTAACGGGAACAAAGTGGGGCGTTTGAATAAAAAAATCAAAATTTGATTTTTATCGCTTTAAAAAAATTAAAAAAAAAAAACTAGTGATACATAATGATATACCTATACATAAAATACTCGTAAATGGCCATAACTTGGGCAATTATTTTTTGATATTTATAAAGGAAGTATCAAATGAAAGGTTATAAAATACAAAAATTATATACAGGGTTTTTGTTTTTAAATCAGCTTTTTTATGGTGTTATGAATTTTTGAGTAGAAGTCCCCATCGATCCTAGCTCCGCGTCTATTAAAAAGAGGGGTTCAAAGGTCACGAAGCATGGTATTTCGCTGATTTTGATCAAACAAAAATCGTCGACTAATGAAACATGATGTAAATATTTCAATTTATCATTGGAATATAGGATCAAAAGTGTGCTTACAAATATCTGGGGTGAAAGGTGTTTTATAGGAGGGGGGGGGGGTTGTAGATTAAAGAATGGGGTGTGGACTTATAATGAATAAGTATATAAAATAGTGTCAGTGAAATTGTGCAAAACAGTGGACAAACGATGTGCCATATGCGTAGGTTACCTCAAATTAATTTTTTGTGGTTTGAATATCCCCTGACCCCTCCTCAAAAACCACCCGTCTAGCCTCTTCATGACTTTGTTATCATGACAAATATCACATTTTTTCACAATTTCATTGACACTATTTTATAAACTTTTTTCAATATAAATCCACACCCCATTTTTCATTCTGCAACCCCCCTCACCTACCTTTAAAAAACCCTTTCACCCAAGATATTTGTAGGTACGCTTTTGATCCTATATTTCAATGATAAATTGAAATATTTACGTCATGTTTCTTTAGTCGGCGATTTTTGTTTGATCAAAATCAGCGAAATACAATGCTTCTTGACCTTTTACCCCATCTTTTTAATAGACGCGGAGCTAGGATCGATGGGGACTTTTACTCAAAAATTCATTACACCATAAAAAAGCTGATTCAACAACAAAAACTCTGTATATAATTTTTCCGAACTTTGTAGGAATTCATGTCTAATTTTCCTGGATTATAATGTTTAAATGATCTTCTAGTTTTAATTGTTTGACTAAAAATTAATTGAAGCAGTTTATAAAGAAAAAAATAGTATTTAGTCAAGTAAAATTTTGAAAAAAAATTAATACATTTTTCTCCAATTTTTGTCCTCTAGTTTAAGGTAATTTTTAATAAAAAGGTATTTTTAAAATTGATTCAATATAGCTTTTAACGGTCTTTAGTCCATTAAAATTGGCGTTTCATCCCGGCGTTCTCATTTTTAAAAATTGTTTTTCAGAAAAATTGTTTTAAGATTTTTAGTTTTTAAAAGTATAGATATACCTAAGGTCCTGTACCAAAACGACCGGTACAGTACCGAAAATTAACGCTGTGTACCGCGTACCAAAGAAAAGCCTCGGTAAACACAAATATACCGAAATCAAATCCGTCTACCAAAATTTAAAAATAAATTGAGATAAAGTCTGATCTGTATAAATACCTACCTAGGTACATATACAGGGTGTCCCATTAACAATGGTCCAAACTAAGAACTGGTAAAAGGCCAGGGCATACCCAATGAGAAATTTGGTAACTTTTCCATACCGAATCATAGCAGTTTTCGAGTAAGGGCTATTTTTTGAATTTTGAAAAAAAAAATCATACTTTGAACCAGTTTTTAGCTCACCCTGTCCACAATTGATTTTTGTTTTTTTTTTACAAATTTTGCATTAAAACATTGACTTATAGTTCCACTAACTTAACTGAGTAAAATATTTTTCATTGGCATCACCATTTACCTAAAATTCATATGGCTCAATACAGGTTTTATATTTCAAAAATTGTCTATATTTCTGTTGTTCTTAAAAAGGTATAAAACTTGCCAAAGCTATGTTTAAATAGACAGTTATAACCGTTTGAACCCTATCAAACAGGTGCTGCAATAAAAGTAGGTAAAAAACCCAAAACTCGATTTTTTACGGGGTTAAGATTTTCCCCAGTATCATAAAATGTATGGGTTTTTGGGTGCACTTATTAATGAGTTTTTTTTTATTATTGTTTTGTTCAGTTTAAAATAATAAAACTTTATGTTATTTTGCATTTTTTGAAAAAAATTTACCTCAAAGCCAAAATTTTGCTCGGACAAGAAAAATTGAACACCATTTAAAATTGAATGGGTATCTGCCAACCCTAAACACATATCGGCTTAACTTAAAGGTATGTTCCCTGTGCAAAAAATGGTAGGGCGCTTAGAAATTGTTAGATAACTTCTACGTTTCAATAGATATTTAATTGAAATAAAATGTATTATTTACTTAATGAATACAGCTAAAAATTGGCATTTAAAAAAAAAATTCCAAATTTTAATTTGGCTATGAAAATAAAAATACCGAACAAAATTTCATAAACCTAGGGTGACTTTCATCGTAAGAGTGATATTTCTTAACCACGCACTTTTTTATGTTTTTTATTTTTATTTAAAAACAAGAGTGAATAAATAAAGAGACCTATTATCTTAAAAAAAATTTAAAACAATTTATTCATGCAAAAAAAAAACTTCATTCTGATGTAATTTTTCGTTTTTGGACGTTGAAAACCAAGGGTAGCTCCTTCAATTTTCAACATAATTTAACGATTTAAAAATATTTATAAAGCTTATGCTTAGGGTTTTCAAGTTCCATAAGAATAATCAACGTTTTTTTAAATTGAAAGCTTTACAAAGGGAAAAATCTCAAAATGTCACACATTTCAGTATTTTAGAAAACCATGGCTACCAGTTTTAATTTTTAAATTTTTTTGTATTTTAATTTAATAGTTTACTTCATTGCCTTGGGACCAATTATCTTTAAAAAATTAAAAAAAAAAAATTTATCACTTCAAATGATGATTCAAAGTTACCAAATTGGTAATCATTTTTCTAAAGCGGAAAAGCCTATTCAACATTTATTATATTTTATTATTTTTTTTTGTTGTTTTTTAAATCAGATTCAATATAAAAAAAAAATATTGCACCCACAGGTTCTTTAATTTAAATTTTAGAAAAGAGGTCTATTTTGCGTTTTTTAACAATAAATTTCTTTCCCACGCACACAAAGAAGTTTGAAGTTCAGAAGAAATCCACTGCAGTATCAGCACCAACTCTCTTTGTTCTATCTCTAAAACAAATATCGCACATGCGCTCTCATATTTTTGTGTTCTTGTTTTTTATAGTTATGTAGTTTTTTTTTCGATTCCGATTCTCGCGACATGAATAGAATACAAATAAAGTTATTTTATTATTTTATTATAAAAAAATATATTTTTTTGGAGGAAGAACCTCTTTATTTCACATTAAAAATTTAACTGAACTTACAATAAGAAAGAAACTTATATTTTACTTAGGCTATCCCAACTCCTATCCCACGACATGCCGGCGTGTTGCGAATCTCGTGTGACTGACCATCCGTTGTTGGTGCAGCAGACGCGCTGTCAGCACATTCTCTCACGTATGTTGAATGTTAGGCAAGACAATGATGTAGGTGTTTTGCATCCGTTGCAAATATTTCGTTAACTCCTCCCCGCTTAAGTTCGAACGCCCTCGTTCGACGTTACAGCTGATGATGTGTTCATGAGTTGTGTTAAATCTCTGATTCCAATTTTAATTGATTTTGATGAATTTTCAGGTGAATCGGCAGTTTCATGTATTGCAATTTTACGTGATTTAAATTTTGAGAAAAGGTAAGCTATAATTCCGATGGCCAATATTATAACCAATAGTATATTGATCCCCATGTTTCTCGTGTTCTTATCTTGGAGAATGCTTATTTGTTTTGTACTATTGAATTCTAGTTCTTTGATCATCTCTAAAGAAAGTACTTCTTCAATGTCTTGTCCTGATGACCTAAGTTGGAGTATTGCTGGTAAAGGTTGGTATTTGGTAGTCTCATTTGTCTTGAATAACTTTCCGTTGGCCAAAATTGTGGTATTGGTGAATTTGATGACATAGGTGCCTTCTAACATGATGGTTTCGTTGTTGATGGTCACTGAATCGTTGAATTGGTTGAAAAGAAGCACACCAGTTGAGATTTTTTCGATTGATGGGACATGTCTATTGTTGGTTGTGACACAGGTGGGTATCTGGCTTTTTAGGAGGTTGGGAATACATGTAGTATTACTTATATCTTTAAGGTTGTTATGGTTACAAAGTGAATGATCGTTAATTTTCATACAATTTTCTTTAATTCCGAATATTTTATTTTTGCAATTTAAAATTTTTTCAAATGGAATTTTATTTATTTTGGATCCGAATTTAACAGCTTTAATTATTAGAATATTACAAATTTCAGAATCGGTTAGTGGTAAACTTATTATATAAATTAGGTTTTTACTGTCAGAGGCAATTTTTATATTGGAAACGTCGAGCGCTTCGTCAATATTTACAAAAGGAAAATTTTCTTTTTTCAGTATATTTTCTGTCATTTCAATTTCTTTATTTGATAGGATATATGAGTTAATTACATTAGCTTTTGCACAATGGATTGCGTAAGCTATGTTTAATAGTTCTTCTTTGATTACATCGAGTTCATATTTAATTTTGAATATTCTTGAGTCTTTTTCTTTTATTTCTTTGTTTACAGTTTTTAAAATTTCGTTTGTTGTATTTGTAATCTCATTAATTTTTGCCAAAGACATTCGATTTATAATTACTTGCCTATTGTTATTTTCTAGAACATTATTCATTTTTTCAGTTAAAATTTCGTGATCGTGGCGATCTGGATTTCCCGCAATCCACTTCCACGCACTACCAATGAAGTCCAATGATCTTTTATTTTTTCTTTTATTGATTCTGAGCCTTGAAAGCTGATCTTTAATTTTAGTTACTTCATATGAAATAATGGGATAGAGTGGGTGGTCATGATTTGATTCCTTAAGGGTTTTTTCTATTTTCGTAACCAGATCATTATACTCTTCTATGTTAATAATGTGGATGATCTTGAAGAATCCTGTCTGAATTTTTGCGGTGCCTGTATCTATTTTTATCAATTGGGATTTCGAATAATCCACAATTTGTACATTTGCTGCACACAGGGGTAGTAGTAATAGTAACCTACGGAAGAATTAATTTTTTATCAGATTTTTGTGGACAGTTTTGCCGGATTCTGTGATAACTGTGGAATTGTTGTTTTTAGCTACTATTTCTTTTTTATATTTCGGGGTAAGCTTATTTCCTATTCTCTTATTTATCTTAACGTAAATGATATCTTTTTCTGCATAATTTTTAAATTGATGCTTTTTTTTGTTGTGATATGCTAAGTCTATTTCCTGCTTATTTTCTATTTTGTTTTTGATAATTTCCCTTTCTTTTTTAAGTTCTATGGGATTGTTGGAGAGCTGTCTCACGAAAAATACATCTAACGGTTTTTTGCCTGTAGTTGTGTGAATTGAATTATTATATTCAAAAATGGATTTATCCAATAGTTCTGAAAATGTGCTGAATGTTCGTTCGGACTTCAGACAACGCATCACTTCGGATAGGGTTGAATGAAACCTTTCAACCTGTCCGTTCACAGAACTTACGTAGGGTGGTGCTTTGAATATTTCTATATTGAAAAAGTTTTCTACCATGAAAGATATTGAGTTAGAACTCAAAGCTTTTTCGTTGTCAACTATAATATATTGCGGTACGCCGAAAGATAATATAAGCTCTCTAAGGGGTTGTTTAATATCTTCAGACGATCTAGATGGTATAATCCTCGCTAGGGCGTATTTGGAAAATTTGTCTATTGCCGTAAGGATAATCTTTTTGTCTGTAAAATAGAGATCTAAATGTAAAATTTGACCAGGGAACTGAGGAATAGGGGTCGGTTGGAGGATTATCTTGTTGGGGTGTCTATCATATTTATGCTCTTTGCAGACTTGACACATGTCAGTTATTTTTTTTTATTTTTTCTTGCATTTTGGGGAAGTACCATTTTTGCAGTAATTGGATTTTATTCTCCCTGTTGTTTCTGTGAGCTCGGTTATGCTCTTTTATAATTTCAGCTTCCTGACGGTCTGAATCTGTTAAATCTATTACCATTTTCCTTGTGAATCGTACTCTATATGATCGGAAATGTGAAGGAAATATCTCTTGAATTTTCCCTAAAATAGGCTCTTCTGTTTTTATGCCATTTATTATAGAGGGATTTAGATATTTTTTGAGAATTTCTTTTAGTTTTTCTTGGGTGAAGAATGGTTCCACGATGGTATGACGATGGTACGTCGGAAAGATTATTTCGAATTTGTAGTCCGGTGTGTCTCCTACACTAAGAAAAATTTGATTTTTGAACACGTTTATAGGTTCATAAGCGGTTTGAATAAGGGTTTGGGTGGAGCTCTCGTTGCTATGTTGGGTTGCGGTAAGCGCATTAACTTGATCATTCTGCGGCGGTCTGGACAAGGCATCTGCAATTACGTTAGCTTTGCCAGGAGTATACTTTAACTCGTAGTTATACTCTTCGAGTATAGCCTTCCAACGTTTCATCTTGTTGTTAGTGTTTTTATTGCTTAAAGCATATGTTAGCGGTTGATGGTCAGTAAATATGAGGACTTTCGCTGAACCGTATAGGTAGTTCCTCAGAGAATTTAATGCCCATATAATGGCAAGCATTTCTTTCTCATTTGCCGCGTATCCTTCCTCCGATTTACTCAGTGTTCTTGAGATGAACGTAATGGGCTTCCCATCTTGAGCTAATACAGCTCCTAGAGCATGATTGGAGGCATCCGTAGTAAGATAAAATTCCTTACTGACGTCTGGATAGCTGAGGATTACGTCCTCAGATATGAGTGAATTTTTTAATTTATCAAATGCCGCTATGGCTTCTTCGTCCAAATGTATAAGTTTTTTGTTCGAATTTTGCTTAGAAATTCGACCATCCTCCCCTCTTAAGAGGGTTGTCAGGGGTTTTGCCAGCTTGGCATAATCTCTAATAAATCTGCGGTAAAAGCCTGACAGACCAAGAAAAGACCGCAAATCTTTTAGTGTAACTGGGTATGGGAATTTAGCTATTGCTTCCACTTTGGTTGGGTTTGTTTTTATCCCTTCAGCAGAGATAATAAATCCCAGAAATTCGATATAATTTTTCAAAAATTCACATTTATCAGCCTGTACTTTTAAATTGGCATCTTGAAGTGTTTTAAAAATTGTGGACAAATTTTGGAAATGGGTTTCTGTATCTTTGCTGAAGACAATTATGTCATCAATGCAGACAAAGCATATTTTGCCTATGTGGTCTCGCAAAATATCGTCTAGTGCCCTTTGGAATATTGATGGGGCATTTTTTAGACCAAACGGGAGTCTAACGAATTCGTATTTCGCGTTATTAACTGAAAACGCTGTTTTTTCTACGTCCCCTTCGTATTAAGGTATTTGGTGAAAACCGCTTTTAAGATCGATTACTGAAAAACATTTATTTTCTCCAAGTTGCGCTAAAACAGAATTTATTTCTGGAATGGGGTATCGATCAGGTATAGTTTCTGCGTTTAGCTTCCTGTAGTCGATTACCATTCTATATTTTTTTTCGTTTGAAGCATCCGCCTTTTTTGGCACAACCCATATGGGTGCGTTGTATGGTGACCGAGATGGTCTGATGATACCATCACCAAGGAGTTGATTTATTTGTTTTTCTACCTCTTCTTTGAGACTCATCGGATAGGGGTAGTATCTTGAATATATGGGATCTTGGTTTTTTGTCCTTATTCTACCTTTCACACTGGTGGTAAATGTTAGTTTCTCATCGGGTTCAAGAAAGAGTTTTGGGTAAGAGTCTGTTAAGCTTTGTAACTTACTTTTTTGATCTTCCGTTAAGTGATCGTTTCTGATTGCAACATAGTTAATAGTGTTAGAAGCTTGTTGCTTTAGTCGAAATTTTTTATTATTAACTAATATATAATTTTCTTTTGTATGGATAACGGCCGATAGTTCCTTAAGACTATCATTCCCAAGTATTCCATGGAATGATTTTAATAAAGGAAGTAGGAAAAATTTAATTTTATTCTCTCTGTCACCGAAAAGATTGACAAAGGTGTGGTACTTAATTTCTACATTACCTCCTATTGAGGTGGCCAGGAAACTTTTTGAATTTTGTAGTGGCTTTTCAACCAGGCCAGGTTGAATATAATTTCTGTTAGACCCTGTATCTATAAGTATTTTCAAAATTTGACCATTCTTCGCTTTACATTCTACGTAAGGTAGCGAAGAATCTCTTAACCTAAAAAATGTATGTCCGAGAAATCTTGTGTTTCTTCTGGTTCATACGAGCATTGATTAATATCAAGAGTATTCATATAATCCTGTAGAGTTTCATCTGAAACTTTGTCAGTCTCATTTATGACCTGTTCATATTGATTTATTTCTTCCTGTGTTTCTATGTTGTTAGCCTGCGTTATTATTCTCCTAGTTTGTTGGCTGGGGTTTTCTTTTTTCACTTGCGTTCCTATAAAAGGCTGCATATTTTTTTGCCAATTTTGTTGGTGTGGTTGTATGTCTCTTGCCTGATTGTATGAATTAAAGTTTTGATTACCCGAGGTTTGAGGTATCTGAGCTCTAGGATAGGAATTTTGATTATGATTGACCGCTCCTGAGAAAGAAGGATATTGTGGTTGTTGAAGGTTGTTGTTTGGCATGCTTTGGGGAATGTATCTGGAATTTTGGGGTTGAGTCGGTCTGGATGTTGTATTGTGGGATGATCTGTAGAAACGTTGAGGCTGGTTTTGGGGTGCAAAAACAGGGTTCGAAGGTTGTGTCTTTTTTATGGTCACATTATTGTTAAAATGGTTTGCTCTAAGATTCTGATTTTCTAATTTAAGGCATAAATTAAGGACATGCGGTAGATCAACGGGTTCTCTTGTTGCTAACAGTCGTGGTCAATCACCCCTTAGACCTCTTATAAAAGTGTCCAGGGCCTTAGCACGATATGTTTGGGTGAGTACCTTAATCGCGTCGGGACTTACGTCCATACAAGCTACTTTATTCAGAATGAGTGATAGGTGAGAATAGATTGATTGGTAAAATTCATGAACCGTTTTATTTCCTTGTATAAGGGATGACATTTGATATTCTATAGTTGTCGTATCTCTCCTGTCTGCGTAATGCATGATCAGGCATTTCGAGATGGAGTCCCAATTCAGAGGGGTGTTGTAAGACTCTAGTGCAATATCAGCATTGCCTAGAATTTTATTACGTATTACACTTAATATGGCATAGTATTTAGGAGTTCCCCTCAAGTGCTCGTATAATTCGAGCGTTCGATCTACGCTCTTTTTCCAGGATCCAAATTCGTTTGGATCTCCAGAAAAGTTTTTTAGACATTTGACTAAATCAGGGATTTTGTCCATGTCAGAAATATTCGGGTTGTTTCTTACAATATTAATTTCATTTGCTTCGTCATTATTAAGATTATTAACTCCTCTACTAGGACTATGTGTGTTTTGTAAGATACTTGCTCCTTGGGTTTCAAGGACGCGACTAACAATTGAAGCAATTAATGATTCTAATTCAGGGGTTGCCTCTACGTTCTGAGGATGCGACGCATTTGAATTTTGTGGTGGTGTATTTGTACCACCTGAATTTTGCTCATTGGGTATTCCCGGTTGCTCTTCATCTTGGTTAGCGGTGGGAGCCGGCTGATTAACCAGTTTTCTAGGGGGCATTTTTATTGTATTTTCGTAAAAAATGAATGATGTTTAGGAAAAATATTCAAACTTCCTTTTTCTTTTCTTTTAAAAAAATAGCTTTTTTCACACGAATTATTAATTAATTACTTAATATTATTGACTGACTTTAGTTCTTGGTAAAAAAAAAATTGTTTTACACCTTGTTGGCAAGATTTGATATTATATGTAGCTTTTAAATTTATCTTACACTATAAACATTTTTCCAGCGCTGGCAGGGGAAGTTGGTTCCGTTTGCTTTACTACTAGGGCCTTCTCGTCCTGCACTCCCTCGAGTGAGTTTTTTCTTCAAAGTCTTTACACTCGCGGCGAGGTGCTTTACATCGGCTTTCGCGCTTTTTTTCTTTGATTTTTTTACTACACGGCGATGTACTTTACGTCGACTTACGCGCACTTTCCTAGATATAACGAGCACGGCGAGGTACTTGACGTCGTCTTTCGCGTCGTTTATTTACACTAGGTTTTTTTCTTCACTCACAAAGCCACACTTAGTTGGGCGCCAATTAAGTTAGTTTATTATTTTATTATAAAAAAATATATTTTTTTGGAGGAAGAACCTCTTTATTTCACATAAAAAATTTAACTGAACTTACAATAAGAAAGAAACTTATATTTTACTTAGGCTATCCCAACTCCTATCCCACGACATGCCGGCGTGTTGCGAATCTCGTGTGACTGACCATCCGTTGTTGGTGCAGCAGACGCGCTGTCAGCACATTCTCTCACGTCTGTTGAATGTTAGGCAAGACAATGATGTAGGTGTTTTGCATCCGTTGCAAATATTTCGTTAACTTACATAAAAAAACATGTTGTTGGATATCCATTGATAGTTTTTATTTAGCTGACAGGTCTTTTAGGTGGTTGGTCGGCATTATTTTGGATGGAGGGAGGGATATAGGTTTGTATAAGTGGAAGAAAATAATATGACACATGCGCTCGTGTATATTTTTTTGTGGCTTTGTTGGCCAGACATTTTTTGGATGGAGCAGGAATATACAAGTGAAAAAAGTATATGGCACATGCGCTCACATGCATTTTTGTTTTTATGTGTCTTCTTTTCTCGCAGTAAACTAAGTAATGTATGAAAAACCTCTTCTTCAATATGCAATCATGTTTTTTTGTCAACTGGTTGGAATTTCTATTTGGTGCAAGGTCATGAATCATGATTTGAGTTTTGTTGATGATTAGAAATATTGCAAAGGATAGGGTGGGAGTGAGAGGGCATTATTTTGTTTGTTTTAAAAATTTATATGTATTGTAGAATTTTTGGTAGATATATAAAAACCTGTTTTTCAATATGCATATATAGGTACGTACCTATTTATGTAGATGTTTGTATATTCTATTGTCTTATACGTTGCTGTTTTTTTTTTCCAGTTGGTTGTTGTGCTATATTTTATTACCTGAGAAGCACGATTCTCAGTTGGGTTTTTACCTGTATTTTCGTGTATTTTTCTTTAGTGTCTAGTGAAAAAAGAATAAAAGTAAATAGTTTCTTTCGGTAACTGAATTGTACCTTTAAGTTTTATTTTATTTTTGAAAAGCTTATATTTAGGTCTTATGGTTATTCTTAACAATTAATTTTACAATTAAAGAGATTTAGTAAAGAAATAGAATATAAAATATTTTAAAGAAACCGTCCGACTGGTTCGATATCAAGAAACAGAGTATCGCCTTGATAGCTCGTCACCCGACACGAAGAAAAAAAAGGAAAAAGATGCAACATCAGCACAAGTGTGCCTGTGTGTAGTTGCGATACTAAATTTGGGATCAATGCACGTTTAATGGGTTTAAAGAGTGTGTATTGGAAAGGGAGTGCATTGATTGTTGGATATAGAAAAATGGAAAAATGATGATCTGGGAATTATGGGTTTTATTTCAATGGAGCAGGCAATGAAATTGGAGAAGTTTAACGGATTGGAAAAGTGAATGGGTTTAAGTTGAGTGATCGTTGACTGCGTGGTTGACGACTTTGGAGTGTGATAGAATTTGTAAGTAATTAAAAGGAAATGATGATATGGGAATTTTAAGTAGCTCGGATATTGGTAAATCAAAAGAAATGATGACCATGGGAATTTGAAGTGGGATTGATATTGGTCAATCAAAGGAAATGATGACCATGGGAATTTGAAGTGGAGTTGAATGGATGGATGGAGAAATGGCCGTTGGAGGTTGTGAAGTGCGTACTTTACAACACCTCCCCCCTTAAGAACGAAACTTGTACCTTGGAATGGTGCGAGTTTCGGCTTTAGAAGATGGGATCGGAAGTGAACGAGAAAGATTAGATGGAGCTAGACGAGGTGTAGGTATTGGTAATGGTTCTTGAGTTTTTACGTTGATGGTTTGAACTGGATCTGAGGTTTTTATTTCTTTTAATGGTAAGCAATTCGATATTTTGTTTGTGTTTACGAAGGTTTTACTTTTATGTCGCATGAGTAATATGATTATAACCATAAGTATGGCGGAGAACATTGCAAGAAGGAACACGACTACCATATTTTTATTTTCTTGGTCGACTTTAGAATATATGAACCGTGATTTTTGTATGTTTTCTATATCTTTACTTATAGAATTAAATTCATCAATTTGATCATGTATGTTAAAGGACTTTGTCGCGTAGTTAGGAATTTTCTCAAATTGTGGCAGTGTTATATTTAAGGGAAGATTTGGATTTGGTGAAATAAAGTTCAAATTGGTTTTTGTTTCGAAGTTTGTTTTAGAGTTTAAGGATTGGTATTTTGTATTTGCTACGCAGTTTTGTTGGATTTTAAGAATACCAGTTGCATTCATTTGTATGTGAGAGTTAAAGTTTTTGCATTTAATCATAAGATTTTCTGGATTTGGAGAAACAAAAATCCAAGAGTTAGTGTCAGCTAACTGCAGAAAAATTGGGTGGTATATTTGTATTAACTGAATATTGCAATTGCTGATTTCACTTGGTAAAATTGAAAGTAAATTCAATTCGCAAGCGTTACTAGAATGTGTGAAAAGAATTGGCGCGTTTCGTTCGCAAAGATAGTTATTTTTTATTGTTCTTTGGCATTTATCCAAGTCATGTTTATCAAAGAGAAAATATGATTGTTTTTCTGAGTCTACTAAAAGAAAAGGTTTTTCGGGGATTATGATTGTATAGGTTTTGTTTTCAAGGAGATTTGGTATGCTAGTCATTTTATAAATGTTATAGTTTTTAGAAGAAGTTAAAGGAATCTTTAATACAAAATTAATTTGGTTGTCAATGTAGTAAACATGAGTTTCTAAGAGATTGAAAAGTGTATCTATATATTTTTCTTGTAAAGGTAGTGGTTGGCGATTTTCTTCTGGAAGAAGTAATTGTATCTTTTTAATTTCCTCGGTGAGTTTAGAAGGATCAATAAGGTATGGATGAAGTTTTCCATGAGCTGCGGAGTAAATAGCATCAAGGAGGTGATCTTTGGTCGAATAATAATATTCTGATAAGGAGTTAAACATCGTGAAAAGTTCGTTTAGTTGAAGAAAGGATTTATTTATTATGTTGTCATTATTTGTGTTTTTGCTTATCTGATTAATGATTTTATCGGTTTCTTTAATTTTGTCTTCTATTTTAATAATTTGGTCGTTTGTAAGGTTTAATTGATGTATAATGTTTTTTGATATGGAAATTTGTTTATCGTGTAAATGGGATGCATAATCTTGTTGTTGCTTAAGTTTATCGATATGTTGTGAAAAGATTTTGGCATCTTCGTCGTCGAGGGTGCCGAATAGTTGTTTTGAAATAGAGCCAATAGCATTTATTAGTCCTCTCTTTTGTATCCTCGGTTTTATAGTAGTTCCTAAGTACTTATTAATAATTATATCTTGGGATTTAATTCGATCTAGTAACATGGTAGTTAGGGTAGGAAGGGATTCGCATTGACTAAGGTATTCGTTAGAGGAAAGAAGTTTTTGGCATGTAGATAAAATTTGTTCATAGGTCAGTAAAATAGATTTATATTGTGAGTCTAACTCAGTGAGATTAGTGTATATGACTAAATTCCATTGATTAGAAAATAATTTTAGGTTACCAACGTTTTCGTAGTATAGTCCTGATTTGTTATGTAGATCGATGATTTCGTGTAGTTGGGTTTCGGTGTTTATAGCCATTTGGGAGGTTAAAACCATGTTGCTTATAAAGATGAGGATTAGTAGTTTATCCATTTCTGGAAAGAATATTGAAGTTGGGGTAAATTAGTTAGGTTGAATAAATTTTTAGTCTGTTGTTATGAACTTTTGTTATTTTGTTCTTTATTTTAATGTTTGAGTTTACTCCTGACGTAGATATGATTTCGTATGGTCCTGACCAAAGGGGAAGTAATTTTTTATTTGTATTTATGGGATTGCTTTCATTTTTGAGTAAAACTAGGTTTCCTATTTGAAAATCAACAGGGTTTAGTCTCTTATCGTATTGCTGTTTTGAGGATTCTTTACTCTTGATGAGATTATCTCTTGCTATCTGATGGCAGTGTTGAAGTCTTGATTTAAGTTCATTGGCATAAAGGTCGCAATTGTAACAAATTTCTGGATTTTTAGTTACGCTTGAAGGAAGTTCAACCTGTCTACCATACATGAGTTCGAACGGGGTAAATGACGTTGAAGTGTTCGGGGTCGTGTTATGGACGAAAACGGCATATTTTATCCAATTATCCCAATCATCTTGAGATTTATTGATAAAACAACGCAAATATTCTACAAAGTTTCTGTGGCTTCGTTCGCAAGATCCATTTGACTGTGGTCGGTATGCAGTGGTTTGTAGTTTAGTTATTCTGAGAAGTTTACATACATTTTTAAATATGTCGCTAAGAAAATTTTGTCCTTGATCTGACAAAACGTATTTGGGTGAGCCATAACGAAATATTATTTCTTTGACAAATGCTTCTGCGATTGTTTTAGCCTCTTGATTTGGTAAAGGTATTGCATCAGTATATTTTGTAAGGTCGTCAATGAAGGTTAAAAGATATTTGTTATGATTGTTAGTGATAGGATATGGACCAACGATGTCGATAGAAATTTTCTCAAAGGGTTCCTTAGCAGTAGAAGTAATGACCATTGGTTCCATTGTGTACTTAGTAATTTTGTTCTTTTGACAGAGTTCGCAATTTTTTATAAAGTTTTTTATATCCTGGAACATATTTTTCCACTTATGATAAAGTCGTATGCGTTTAAAAGTACGGTTGACACCACAGTGTCCTCCGATAGGGTTTAAATGAAATTCTTTGAGTATAGTTTTAATTTCATTTTGAGGTAGTTCTCGTCTTGTTGAAGGGTTAGAAGAAGAATTAGAATTCATGTCTGAATATGAAGGACTAGGGTTTGTATTCAAAGTAGTAGAGCAAGAATTAGAACTTTTATTTGAAGATATAGGATGAGAACTAGATTTAGGAATTGGAGATGTAGGACAAGGGTTAGTATTAGACGATGTAGTACAAGGATTTGTATTTGAAGATGTAGAACAAGAGTTAGTATTCGAAGATATAGTACAAGGATTTGTATTTGAAGGTGTGGAACAAGAATTAGTAATTGACGATGTAGTAGCTGAGATAGAAGACGACTTTGGAGATGATTCAGAAGATGAATTTTGAGAAGAAGTAGAAGGAGATTTTGTGTCTGAACGAAGAGTCATTTTTGCAATTCTGCTTAGGCAATCAGCATTTGTATTTTGTTCACCTTTTTTGTGAATGATTTCATATTCAAACTCTTCGAGCTGTAAACGATATCTCATCATTCTAGAATTTGTATCTTTACAATTATGGATATAAACTAGAGGTTTATGATCCGTGTAAAGTTGAAATTTTCTTCCATACAGATATGGTCGGAAATGTTTAACTGACCAAACGATAGCCAAAAGTTCCTTATCTGTAGTAGAATAATTTTTTTCACTTTTATTGAGAGTTCTTGATGCATACGAGATAGGAAGGTCATTACCAATTTCACCTTGGGAAAGGACGCTTCCAATTGCAACATCGCTAGCATCTGTTGTTAAGATAAAATTTTTAGTGAAATCAGGATATTGAAGAAGGGGTGGATTTATTAGTTTTTCTTTTAATCCATGAAAGGAATTTGAACAAAGAGGAGTCCAGTCAAAACGAACATCCTTGCGTAAAAGATTAGTAAGAGGTTTGGAGATTTTTGCAAAATCTTTTATGAAACGGCGATAATATCCAGCGAGTCCCAGAAAACTTTTTATGTCTTTAGCGTTTTTGGGTTGAGCGAAATTCTTTACACATTCGATTTTTTGTGGATCGGGTTTGATACCTGATTCATTTATCACGTGTCCTAGGTATGTGAGTTCTGTTCGCAAAAACTGGCATTTATCGGGTTGCAATTTTAGGTTATGCATTTTAAGGCGTTCAAAGATTTCTCTTAGTTTTGAATTGTGCTCTTCTAAAGTCTTACCATAGACCACTATGTCATCCATATATACAAAAGTTTTTATACCTTGATGAAGACCAGTCAATACATTATTCATTAACCTTTGGAAGGTGGCTGGGGCACCTTTTAATCCGTAAGGCATTCTAATGAATTCGTAATGACCAAATGGTGAGGAAAAGGCGGTCTTCTCTCTATCTTCCGGTCTAACTTGGATTTGATGGAATCCACTGGCGAGATCTAAGGTGGAAAAAAATTTAGAGCTTCCTAACTGGTCTAGAATATCAGTTATGTTGGGTAATGGAAATGCATCACCGACAGTTTTGTCGTTGAGTTTGCGAAAATCGACGACGATTCTCCATTTCTTATTACCGTCCTTATCAGGTTTTTTTGGAACAACGATAAGAGGGAAATTCCAAGGACTATTCGATGGTTGGATTATGTTATCGTCCATCATCTCATGGATTTGTTTGTCAACCTCTTGTCTTTGAGCTTCCGGCAACCTGTAGGGTTTAATATATGTAGGTGAAGCATCAGGAGTAAGGATTGGATGTTGTACAGAAGAGGTATGAGTTAATTTGTCTCCTTTTAGATAGAAGAGTTCGCTATACAAGATACACAGATTTAATATCGATTCTTTTTCGTTCTTCGACATGTGATCTGTCACCACTAGGTCTTTTATAGCTTGGATTCTATCATATGATTCAAGATAATTTTTAATTCGTAAAATGTTGTAGTTGCAGACTTCATCGAATATAAGGTCTTCGGTATTAAGTTCAATAGGAGATTCTGAAGAATTAACGACAGATATGTAAGAGATAGAACTATTGGCAGGAGTAATACTATTGCCAATATATAATCCATTGGGAAACTGTTGGGAGAGACATATACTGTCCACATTAACTTCTTTAAGAACAGGGACTACGACTTCCGATCTTGGTGGGATAGTGACTAAGGCTGGTATTCACCGATCGCTCATAAACTGTTCATAACTTTATGAGCTTCTTAACTTGGAAATTATTTGTGCTATTCACCAACCACTCATAAGTATTTTTCCATGTTCGAAAAAGAGAGCCAATTTTTGCTTATGAGAGCAAATGTTCGAAAAACCAACCAAACATTCCCAATTGGAAACGAAAGACAGCTGGCTAGGCAGACGCCAGGAGAATAGCAATAAACTAAAAACATTTTTTACTTTTGTCTGTAAATAGGTATAATCTCTGAACAAAAATAATAGGTAGTAGTTTTTTTAAGAATTTAACATTACAATATATGTTTTTCTATTGTCATCTAAAAATAACTCTTTTGAATGCTTTAATTTTGACTTCTTTAAACAAAAAATAATAACAAAAGATGATTGTGAGCTGTGACGTCATATAAATACCCAGAAATACCATGATGGCGAATTGGGTGTATCAAATGAGCATACTTTTTTCTGTTTAGGGAGGTTTTATTGCGAAAGTTTTCGGACAACCTTTCGAAGAGAGCGCTCGTAACTTAGGAGTGCTCGAGACCACTCATAACTTTTGCGAGCGCTCGTAAATGTCCATTAATATTGCTTGGTGAATAGGTTTATGAGGCTCTTAAGTTATGATCGCTCGGTGAATACCAGCCTAAATGTGAAGGGATTAAATCATATTCGATAATGAATTTTTGAAAAGAGAATGTTAGCATTTTAGTCCTATAGTCGATTTGAGCTTTATGATCATCTAGAAAATTGTTACCTATGATTCCGTCAGTGCTTATAGGGAAGTTTTTATCTACAACGTGAAAGGGATAAGAAATAGTAATATTTTTGGGTAAATTTATGCGTAAGTATATAACACCCTTAGTACGAATCACGGAATCAGTAATACCAGATAATGAATGAATAATGTTTTAGTCAATGGGTAGTCCTGGTTTTAATTTATCTATTTTAATCAGACTAATTTCACTGCCACCATCAATGAGAAATTTCGAAGGTTGAGGATTTAGCAAAGTTTCGGATGAAATTTTTATAGAATCTACTCTAGAAATTTTATTATTTAAGTTTATATGAAAGATGTGGCGAGAAGATATTAGGTTTGGGTCCGAAGCCTGCCACTGGTTTCGGCCTCTGAACGGTTTTCCGAATGTTTATTTACAGTCGAAGGGGAATTAGTATTGTTTTTTTTATTATTATTATACTCCCTTTTTCGACATTCATTTATATGATGCCCAAGGTTCTTACAGTAACTACAAGTAATAGTTACTTTCTTAACTTCACTTTTGAAAGAAGGAAGCTGTTCCTTATTTTTCCTTAAGTAGCATTATTCTATGTTATGTCCCGACTTTTGGCAGTAATAACATGAAATTGAATTTCTGGATTTGCTTTGTGATGAGCTAGTAGAAAAATGTGTAGGATGTGACGAACTAGTTTTCTCTTCTAGGACGGCTGCTTCAATGGCATCCGTCAATGTATTAAATCTTGATGCTTTTATAATAAGACCTACTCGATAATTAAGCCCTCTTTCGAACGCTTTCAACGCAGTCTTACGATTAAGACTTATGATTGTGTCAGCTTTATCTGAGCCTTCACTTCCAATGCAAGCATCATTCAGATGGGATAAAGTTTTTTCTAATCTGTTTGAAAACTGACGAACAGATTCGTTCGTTCGCTGTTTCATTTGGATGAGATCCACCTGTAATTGAGATAGAGATTTAAACTCTAGGAATTGCTGGAGTAGCTTTTCTTTAAGGGGCTTCCAATCTTCGAAGTCAGTGTACTTAACTACATTATATGCGCTTCCAGACAATTTCGTTTTTATTATAAGAAGAAGAATGGGTAGATCTGAAGAAGAGGTCTCTTCTGCGATTAAGTCGCAGGCATTTATGAATTTATGTAGGATCGATCTGTCCCCGTCAAACTCCGGGATGAGCTTGAACGCAAAAGACCTATCTAACTTAGGAGCCATATTCAGTAATTTATTGGGAGTAGAATGAGAGGAAGGAGAAGTATTGTAAGGGGTGTCGGATTCTGTATCACTATCTGTTTCGGACGAGTTTAACGTTGATTCGGATTCGTCGGTTTTATTTATTTCACCTTGAGACATGTATACAATAATTACTTACATATATGTATATATATAAAAAAAAATCTTAGGGCTACGCAAGAATTAAATTAATGATAAGAAAATAGTCAAGAAAAATAATTAAAAGATAGCTTACTAGTAAAAAAAAATTGTATTTGAAAATTCTGCTTTGTAAAATGATGATAATAGGTTGTTGGTGGATGCAGCGGGTTAAAGATGGATGCGGAGGGTTACAGATGAATGTGTAGTCCTTAGTTCTCTCAGATTTTGTTTTTCACTGATTGTTGTTTTGTTATGAGTTTTTTTTTATCACTGATTGTAGTTTTTTTTTTTTGTTTGTAATATATATTTTTTTTTTCACTTGGTTTTGAGTTTCTTTTGCTTGATTTGTTTTTTTTTTTTTGATTTGCAGAAGGAAGGTATCACTTATTTATTTATTAGTTATTTTTTTGTTTCCACTTCTAGTTATTATTTTGTTTCACTTCTTGTTGTTTTTCTTTTTTAACACTTTGCACTTGTCACTTTTCAGGCAAACCCCACATCTGACACCAATTTTTGTTGTGCTATATTTTATTACCTGAGAAGCACGATTCTCAGTTGGGTTTTTACCTGTATTTTCGTGTATTTTTCTTTAGTGTCTAGTGAAAAAAGAATAAAAGTAAATAGTTTCTTTCGGTAACTGAATTGTACCTTTAAGTTTTATTTTATTTTTGAAAAGCTTATATTTAGGTCTTATGGTTATTCTTAACAATTAATTTTACAATTAAAGAGATTTAGTAAAGAAATAGAATATAAAATATTTTAAAGAAACCGTCCGACTGGTTCGATATCAAGAAACAGAGTATCGCCTTGATAGCTCGTCACCCGACACGAAGAAAAAAAAGGAAAAAGATGCAACATCAGCACAAGTGTGCCTGTGTGTAGTTGCGATACTAAATTTGGGATCAATGCACGTTTAATGGGTTTGAAGAGTGTGTATTGGAAAGGGAGTGCATTGATTGTTGGATATAGAAAAATGGAAAAATGATGATCTGGGAATTATGGGTTTTATTTCAATGGAGCAGGCAATGAAATTGGAGAAGTTTAACGGATTGGAAAAGTGAATGGGTTTAAGTTGAGTGATCGTTGACTGCGTGGTTGACGACTTTGGAGTGTGATAGAATTTGTAAGTAATTAAAAGGAAATTATGATATGGGAATTTTAAGTAGGTCGGATATTGGTAAATCAAAAGAAATGATGACCATGGGAATTTGAAGTGGGATTGATATTGGTCAATCAAAGGAAATGATGACCATGGGAATTTGAAGTGGAGTTGAATGGATGGATGGGGTCATGAAAGGGCATGAGAAATGGCCGTTGGAGGTTGTGAAGTGCGTACTTTACAACATGGTATTTATTTGTGCAAGGTCATTTATTTGAATGTTTCGCATCGTTGCAGAATTAATTTTTTTTAGGTGGGAGCACAGGGTAGCACAGGAAAATTGTTTGAAGAGGGGTTAAAGGGTTACGTTGGTAAAAAAAATATATATGTAGGTATCTATAACTCTTTTTTTGTTAGAGATAATTGCGTACTATATAAAATGAGACATGAGAAGTAAGTATATAAGCTTAGATTTTTGTGGGTTTGTTGTGGGTGTGGTATTGATATTCTAGTTACCTAGTTTGCATTCGAACCGTATAAACTCAAATGATGCAAGTTACTATTCGTTTTGTATCCATATGATTCGGACATTTTTTCCTAATGAGGAAGTTTTTGGAGTGATCTTAAAAAAAATTGTTAAAAGTGTGTTAAAGACTGTATCGTTGAATACTTGATTTGTTTTTAAATTTTTAAAAACTGTATTACAGACTGTATCGTTGAATACTTGATTTGTTTTTTGAATCGTTCTTAAAATGCCGTGATTTATTATTGATATAGATAGTAAATATATTAAAAATAAAATTGTGCAATAGACAGTGTTCTATAAAATTTATTTTGAATTTTATTTGCATAATCAGTTTTAAAAATGCCGAAAAAACTATCCAAAGTTTTTGGCGTCAAATAAAAGAAAATATTTTTTTTAAAAAAAGATTGGAGAAGGTGAGTACCTATAGATACCAGTAACATATTGTTCATTTACATAGGTGATATGATTTCTACCAAATAGCTTGTACCTATATAATTTTATCTTATAGTTTTATTAATTTTCTACGTTTTGGTTTAACATGTTTTTTCACCGTTTTAAATAATGAATAACACTAGGCAACAAATATTGACTTTTTTACGGTATACTTACCTACTTACCTTGCCGTGGTGAAGATGCTCAGTATGTTCCTTCTTACCAGAGTTCAGACAAACTAAGTTGTGAGCTCTCTGGTCAGAGAACAGAAGCCAAAAAGTAGTTAATTCCTTATAAAAACGTAAGTGAGTAGAAGTTGTTAAAATATTTCATGATATCTTTTAACGTAGGTACCTATAACCTATTTGACTTTAATTTGTATTCCAAAATTTTGAGTTTGTAAATAATTTCTCAAAAACTATTCGCTAAAAAAATTTGATTTAAAAACTTATTTTAGTAATAAAATTTTTTATGAATATGTAAGTAGGAAAAATTTGTGAAAAAGTTTGAAAAAAATTATTTTCGTTTTTATTTGATGATGATGAAACAATTTTTAAAATCAATGAGATGCGTTCCTTGAATAATTTTTTTGACTTTGACCATTCTTAACGTGCTATTTTTAGTGATTGCGCAGCGACGTTATCTTAAAAAAAAAATTACTAAAAAAAATAATTGAAAACTAGAAACATACATATCTAAATCTTAAATTTGTTTTACTTATAGATAAACCTAACTACCTAGCTACCTAAATTGAATTTGAAAAAATCCCATCTAACCTAAAAAAAATTAAATTCCATACCTACCTACATGTTCATAATTATCTTCCAACCTACAAGTCCAAAAATTTTCAAAACAAAACTTACATTTTTCGTAATAATAATAAATAGATACCTAATTTATAAAGAATCTTTTTTGTTTTGCAATAAGAAGAACATGACAAACAAACAAAAAATAATGCAAAGATGAAATTAAAATCAAAAAAATTGAAAAAAAAAAATCACCGCCACCAAACCGCCAACCGATCTCTAACATTTATTGTTTCCTAGGTACATATATACAAACATAGGTACCTACTTATTCTTATTTCTCATACCTATCCAAAAGACAAAACGACCGACGAAAGGAAAAAAAATATACAAAATTTCATTCGCGCCATGCCGTCACGCGCTGCCGCGCCGGCCACCGTGTTTGTAAGTGTCAGTAGGCATAAATTCTTTCTGCACATAAATGTATATGTATGTATACTTGCGTGCGCTTGTGCAACTATCTGTCTGCTATGTATAGCATATTATCTATGCATATTATAATATTATGTCTCTCTGACTCTGAGAAAAGAAAAGCACAAGAGAGAATCACAGCACATGTCATTTTGGTAAAGTAGAGAATCATCGTTCATATTTGTTCACTAATACATTCAGACGCATTTACATGAACTCTGAGTTCGATAAAAAAGGGAACCCAGCCAAGGGTATGTTCCCTGTGCAAAAAATGGTAGGGCGCTTAGAAATTGTTAGATAACTTCTACGTTTCAATAGATATTTAATTGAAATAAAATGTATTATTTAGTTAATGAATAAAGCTAAAAATTGGCATTTAAAAAAAAAATTCCAAATTTTAATTTGGCTATGAAAATAAAAATACCGAAAAAAATTTCATAAACCTAGGCTGACTTTCATTGTAAGAGTGATATTTCTTAACCACGCAACTTTTTTATTTTTATTTAAAAATAAGAGTGAATAAATAAAGAGACCTATTATCTTTAAAAAAAAACTTCATTCTGATGTAATTTTTCGTTTTTGGACGTTGAAAATCAAGGGTAGCTCCTTCAATTTTCAACATAATTTAACAAATTAAAAATATTTATAGAGCTTATGCTTAGGGTTTTCAAGTTCCAAAAGAATAATCAACGTTTTTTTAAACTGAAAGCTTTATAAAGGGAAAAATCTCAAAATGTCACACATTTCAGTATTTTAGAAAACCATGGCTACCAGTTTTAATTTTTAAATGTTTTTTTTTGTGTTTTAATTCAATAGTTTACTTCATTGCCTTGGGACCAATTATCTTTAAAAAATTAAAAAATGACATTATCACTTCAAATGATGATTCAAAGTTACCAAATTGGTAATCATTTTTTGAAAGCGGAAAAGCCTATTCAACATTTATTATATTTTATTATTTTTTTTGTTGTTTTTTAAATCAGATTCAATTTACAAAAAAAAATTGCACCCACAGGCTCTTCAATTTAAATTTTAGAAAAAAGGTCTATTTTGCGTTTTTTAACAATAAATTTCTTTCCACACGCACACAAAGAAGTTTGAAGTTCAGAAGAAATCCACTGCAGTATCAGCGCCAACTCTCTTTGTTCTATCTCCAAAACAAATATCGCACATGCGTTCTCATATTTTTGTGTTCTTGTTTTTAATAATTATGTAGTTTTTTTTCGATTCCGATTCTCGCGACATGAATAGAATACATAAAAAAAACCTGTTGTTGGATATACATTGATAGTCTTTATTTAGCTGACAGGTCTTTTAGGTGGTTGGTCGGCATTATTTTGGATGGAGGGAGGGATATAGGTTTGTATAAGTGGAAGAAAAGTATATGACACATGCGCTCGTGTATATTTTTTTGTGGCTTTGTTGGCCAGACATTTTTTGGATGGAGCAGGAATATACAAGTGAAAAAAGTATATGGCACATGCGCTCACATGCATTTTTGTTTTATGTGTCTTCTTTTCTCGCAATAAACTAAGTAATGTATGAAAAACCTGTTCTTCAATATGCAATCATGTTTTTTTGTCAACTGGTTGGAATTTCTATTTGGTGCAAGGTCATGAATCATGATTTGAGTTTTGTTGATGATTAGAAATATTGCAAGGGACAGGGTGTGAGTGAGAGGGCACTATTTTTTGCAAACAATTAATTTGCACATTTGTGTAGCTTATTATACGTATGCATGCATATTTTTTGTTTGTTTTAGAAATTTATATGTATTATAGAATTTTTGGTAGATATATAAAAAATATAAAAACCTGTTTTTCAATATGCACATATAGGTACGTACCTATATATGTAGATGTTTGTATATTCTATTGTCTTATACATTGTTGTTTTTTTTCCAGTTGGTAGGTATTTGGTGCAAGGTTGCAGAATCAATTTTTTTAGGTGGGAGCACAGTGGTAGCAAAGGAAAATTGTTTGAAGAGGGGTAAAAGGGTTACGTTGGTAAAAAAATATATATGTAGGTATCTATAACTCTTTTTTTGTTAGAGATAATTGCATACTATATAAAACAAGACATGAGAAGTAAGTATATAAGCTTAGATTTTTGTGGGTTTGTTGTGGGTGTGGTATTGATATTCTAGTTACCTCATTTGCATTCGAACCGTATAAAATCAAATGATGCAAGTTACTATTCGTTTTGTATCCATATGATTCGGACATTTTTTCATAATGACGAAGTTTTTGGAGTGATCTTGGAAAAAATTGTTAAAAGTGTGTTAAAGACTGTATCGTGGAATACTTGATTTGTTTTAAAAATTTTAAAAACTGTATTACAGACTGTATCGTTGAATACTTGATTTGTTTTTTGAATTGTTCTTAAAACGCCGTGATTTATTATTGCTATAGATAGTAAATATATTAAAATTAAAACTGTGCAATAAACAGTGTTCTATAAAATTTATTTTGAATTTTATTTGCATAATCAGTTTTAAAAATGCCGAAAAAACTATCCAAAATTTTTGGGGCCAAAAAAAGAAAATATTTTTTTTTTAGAAAAAGATTGGAGAAGGTGAGTACCTATAGATACCAGTTACATATTGTTCATTTACATAGGTGATATGATTTCTACCAAATAGCTTGTACCTATATAATTTTATCTTAAAGTTTTATTATTTTTCTACGTTTTGGTTTATCTTGTTTTTTTCACTGTTTTAAATAATGAATAACACTAGGCAACAAATATTGACTATTTTACGGTATACTTACCTACTTACCTTGCCGTGGTGAAGATGCTCAGTATGATCCTTCTTACCAGAGTTCAGACAAACTAAGTTGTGAGCTCTCTGGTCAGAGAACAGAAGCCAAAAAGTAGTTAATTCCTTATATAAACGTAAGTGAGTAGAAGTTGTTAAAATATTTCATGATATCTTTTAAAGTATGCGTCCTAAGATCTTCCGATTTCCAATAGGTACCTATAACCTATTTGACTTTAATTTGTATTCCAAAATTTTGAGTTTGTAAATAATTTCTCAAAAACTATTCGCTAAAAAAAACTTGATTTAAAAACTTATTTTAGTAATAAAAACAATTTTTTAAAATTCACTTTTTTAATGAAATTTTTTATGAATATGTAAGTATGTAAAAACTGTGAAAAAGTTTGAAAAAAATTATTTTCGTTTTTATTTGTTGATGATGAAACAATTTTTAAAATCAATGAGATTCGTTCCTTGAATAAATTTTTTGACTTTGACCATTCTTAACGTGCTATTTTTAGTGATTGCGCAGCGACGTTATCTTAAAAAAAAAAATTACTAAAAAAAAATAATTGAAAACTAGAAACATACATATCTAAATCTTAAATTTGTTTTTGTTTCATCTCAATGTTTTTTTCTTACTTTACTTATAGATAAACCTACCTACCTAGCTACCTAATTTGAATTTGAAAAAATCCCATCTTACCTAAAAAAAATTAAATTCCATACCTACCTACATGTTCATAATTATCTTCCAACCTACAAGTCCAAAAATTTTCAAAACAAAACTTACATTTTTCGTAATAATAATGAATAGGTACCTAACTTATAAAGAATCTTTTTTGTTTTGCAATAAGAAGAACATGACAAACAAACAAAAAATAATGCAAAGATGAAATGAAAATCAAAAAAATTAAAAAAAAAAAATCACCGCCACCAAACCGCCAACCTATCTCTAACATTTATTGTTTCCTAGGTACATATATACATACATCATACATAGGTACCTATATATTCTTATTTCTCATACCTATCCAAAAGACAAAACGACCGACGAAAGGAAAAAAAATATACAAAATTTCATTCGCGCCATGCCATGCATGCCGTCGCGCGCTGCCCCGCCGGCCACCGTCTTTGTAAGTGTCAGTAGGCATAAATTCTTTCTGCACATAAATGTATATGTATGTATACTTGCGTGCGCTTGTGCAACTATCTGGCTGCTATGTATAGCATATTATCTATGCATATTATAATATTATGTCTCTCTGACTCTGGGAAATAGAAAAGCACAAGAGAGAATCACAGCACATGTCATTTTGGTAAAGAAGAGAATCATCGTTTATATTTGTTCACTAATACATTCAGACGCATTTACATGAACTCTGAGTTCGATAAAAAAGGGAACCCAGCCAAGGGTATGTTCCCTGTGCAAAAAATGGTAGGGCGCTTAGAAATTGTTAGATTACTTCTACGTTTCAATAGATATTTAATTGAAATAAAATGTATTATTTAGTTAATGAATACAGCTAAAAATTGGCATTTAAAAAAATAATCCAAATTTTGATTTGGCTATGAAAATAAAAATACCGAAAAAAATTTCATAAACCTAGGCTGACTTTCATTGTAAGAGTGATATTTCTTAACCACGCAACTTTTTATTTTTTTTATTTTTATTTAAAACAAGAGTGAATAAATAAAGAGACCTATTATCTTTAAAAAAATTTTAAAAATTTTATTCATGCAAAAAAAAATTTCATTCTGATGTAATTTTTCGTTTTTGGACGTTGAAAATCAAGGGTAGCTCCTTCAATTTTCAACATAATTTAACAATTTAAAAATATTTATAAAGCTTATGCTTAGGGTTTTCAAGTTCCAAAAGAACGTTCAACGTTTTTTTAAATTGAAAGCTTTAGAAACGGAAAAATCTCAAAATGTCACACATTTCAGTATTTTAGAAAACCATGGCTACCAGTTTTAATTTTTAAATTTGTTTGTATTTTAATTCAATAGTTTACTTCATTGCCTTGGGACCAAATATCAATTACAATTTTTTGAAATTCACTTTTTTAATGAATTTTTTTATGAATATGTAAGTAGGTAAAAACAGTGAAAAAGTTTGATAAAAATAATTTTCGTTTTCATTTGATGATGATGAAACAATTTTTGAAATCAATGAGATTCGTTCCTTGAATAATTTTTTTGACTTTGACCATTCTTAACGTGCTATTATTAGTGATTGCGCAGCGACGTTATCTTAAAAAAAAAATTACTAAAAAAAATAATTGAAAACAAGAAACATACATATCTAAATCTAAAATTTGTTTTTGTTTCATCTCAATGTTTCTTTCTTACTTTACTTATAGATAAACCTACCTACCTAGGTACCTAATTTGAATTTGAAAAAATCCCATCTAACCTTAAAAAAAATTAAATTCCATACCTACCTACATGTTCATAATTATCTTCCAACCTACAAGTCCAAAAATTTTCAAAACAAAACTTACATTTTTCGTAATAATAATAAATAGATACCTACAGCCGAATCTATAAAGAAATTTTAAAGGCTTCTTAACTCTAAACTACCTCTAAATAACACTTAGGTGTGAAAGCGGTATCTATAATCAATTTCCACATTTAAGCAACGTAACTTAAACCCCTCTTAACTTAAACACCATCCAAAGCGTTTAAAGGCTACGCAAAGCCAACTTAAATATATTTTGACACATGAGAATGGTTTTTTTTTATCAAAACAAATTGTGCGTAGGTTGAGTAAGGAAATATTTATGTGTGTACTGTGATGGCCGGGTTTAAATTGTTTTTTTTTTTTTTGTTTTTTTTTGTTAAAGAAAAAAATATACTTTCTCACGAATACAGGAAGGAAATTTCTGAAAACAAAATAAAAAAAAAACTAAAGTGGAATGGTTTCATTTCTTCTGTCTTCTGTGTTTGACGATGCATACACACATACACCCATTTGCTTCTCTTTCTGTCTTATTATTTGTTCACTCTTTTGTGTATGCAAATTTTTTTGCAATCTGACAGAAATAGCCTGAGAGTGAAAAATGTACTAGAAATTTGTATCAGATTTGTCAACTTTCTTGCGTTACGTTACATTACGGTTGTTTAGTTAAGTATGAAAGGAATATTGATTATAGATACAAATTTAAGTAACGTGATTTAAAGGCAACTTTAATATTTAAGCAAGCTTAACTAAATAACCTCTAAGAGGCATTTTAAGATAATTTTATAGATACGGCTGCTAATTTATAAAGAATCTTTTTTGTTTTGCAATAAGAAGAACATGACAAACAAACAAAAAATAATGCAAAGATGAAATGAAAATCAAAAAAATTAAAAAAAAAAAAATCACCGCCACCAAACCGCCAACCTATCTCTAACATTTATTGTTTCCTAGGTACATATACACAAACATAGGTACCTACCCAGTAGGAAATCTCGACGTCGATGAAATTTTTTGGTGAATTCATGCATGGATTCACCGACTGTTTCCATCGCGGAACGGTATGTAATGATTTCATAAAAAAAAAGGTTATGCATTTTTCCATCAGTTAACTAAATTCAAATGAATTGAATGCTTACAACTCACTAAAATCTCAGTTACAAAATCATAAACTGTGATTCCACTGATGAAGAGTAATGCATAGGATCATGACTTCGTAAATGATGTTTGGTTCTCTGCTTTGGTTGTTCTGTCTTCTTGCCGAGAAAGAAAAAATACAAACAAAAAGCCTTTTCTCTACTTGCCATGACGATTTCAAAGATGGGAAAAAAAATACACGAGTTTTTGAACCAAATAGAGAAATATTCTTCTTAACATAATGTTTCCTAATAAAATAATAATAATTAATAAAACAAATAATAACTGCCTTTTCTCTACCTATTCGAAGTAGGTACGTTAATATGATAATTAGTTTCTGAGTGATAATCGAAATTGGGTTTTATGCATTGTTGTGGTTTTTTTTTCTTAAATAAAAAAAAACATACCCATTGCCTATTTTGTACCTAACCCGAGAAATGCGAACATTTCAGGGGTGGATGGTAATGTACAGAGTCATGCACATGCTTATGACAAGAGTTCGTGGTTTTTTTTTAGAGAAAGAGAAAAAAAATTAAACCAGAATTTCCAGTTTTTTTCGCGATCATTAAATAGCCTTTTGTTCTAGAAATTGTGTGTCATTTCAAGTTCATTTTATTTTTTGTACCTACCCCGAGAAATGCAAGGATTTCAGGGGTGGATGGGAATGTACAGAGTCATACTTATGACAAGAGTTGGCGTTTTTTTTTAGAGAAAGAGAGAAAAAACATATAAACCAGAAATTCCCGTTATTTTTAGCGATCATTAAACAATAACCCTTTTGTTCTAGAAATTTGTTGTCATTTCAAGTTCATTGTCTTAAGTGAAAGCAAGTGTAATTAAATACGTATTGAGTGAAAAAAAGTAAACAAATAAGTTTATATGCCATCAGTTCAGCTTTACAAAAAAGCTGTCCAGCAAGGCCTGAAAAGGATTAAGAACCTGCATTATAAAAAGATATGCCAACAAAAGAAAGAAGTAGCGACAGTATCAACAAAAGAAAAGGAAATCGAGGACCTATTCATGCAGACTTCAGCATTTTGAAATTTTTTTTTATTACATATCTTAATGTAAACATCTATGCGTTTATTTATTTTTTTTTTTATATTATTTTTGTTTTCTTTGTTTAAATTATCTTAATGTATTTTATTAGACATGTTTTTCCTGAAGTATCGTTTTTCATTTTTTTTTTCATAATAAATGTTTTATTAAGTTATCTACATACATATAACTTGTTACACGAGAGCAGTTTTTTTATTTTGTTCAAAGGGAGAAGATATATACATACATACATTACTGATGGTTATGATTTTATTATATAATGAACTTTCACATATTATTCATTATAAATCATGCAGTGATGTATAACCCAGTTTCTTTCCATTATATTTTTCATCCAATATAATTCATTTGTGAATGACATTTTTGATTCATGGTATTTTTCACCCTCTGAATAAGCAACTCTTGCTTACCTAGTGATTTCATAATTGAACGTTCATGGTATTTTTCAGCATATTTAACTCATATATGAATTAACGAGTTACATTTACAAAGTGAATTAATGGGTGAGCATTCATGTCATTTTTCACTCGGTGAATAAGCAACTCTAAGCTATCGAGTGATTTCACAGCTTAAAGTTCATGCTATTTTTCATCACATATAATTGCTTATGAATAAACTAGTTACCCCTACTTCGTGATTTCACTGGTAAATATTCACCTACAAAATCACTAGGTGACCGGCCTATGACAGCCCCATGTTAAATTCACCGCTGTTTTCATGCCAAAAGTCATGGGTTGTAGCTTCCACTCACCGATGAAAAAGCTGGTGATTCCGACATGAATTTTTTGAAATTTCCTACTGGGTACATATTCTTATTTCTCATACCTATCCAAAAGACAAAACGACCGACGAAAGGAAAAAAAATATACAAAATTTCATTCGCGCCATGCCGTCACGCGCTGCCGCGCCGGCCACCGTGTTTGTAAGTGTCAGTAGGCATAAATTCTTTCTGCACATAAATGTATATGTATGTATACTTGCGTGCGCTTGTGCAACTATCTGTCTGCTATGTATAGCATATTATCTATGCATATTATAATATTATGTCTCTCTGACTCTGGGAAATAGAAAAGCACAAGAGAGAATCACAGCACATGTTATTTTGGTAAAGAAGAGAATCATCGTTCATATTTGTTCACTAATACATTCAGACGCATTTACATGAACTCTGAGGTCGATAAAAAAGGGAACCCATCCTTAAGGGTATGTTCCCTGTGCAAAAAATGGTAGGGCGCTTAGAAATTGCTAGATAACTTCTACGTTTCAATAGATATTTAATTGAAATAAAATGTTTTATTTAGTTAATAAATACAGTTAAAAATTGGCATTTAAAAAAAAATCCAAATTTTAATTTGTCTATGAAAATAAAAATACCGAACAAAATTTCATAAACCTAGGGTGACTTTCATTGTAAGAGTGATATTTCTTAACCACGCACTTTTTTATTTTTTTTTATTTTTATTTTAAAACAAGAGTGAATAAATAAAGAGACCTATTATCTTAAAAAAAATTTTATTCATGCAAAAAAAAAACTTCATTCTGATGTAATTTTTCGTTTTTGGACGTTGAAAATCAAGGGTAGCTCCTTCAATTTTCAACATAATTTAACAATTTAAAAATAATTATAGAGCTTATGCTTAGGGTTTTCAAGTTCCAAAAGAACGTTCAACGTTTTTTTAAATTGAAAGCTTTAGAAAGGGAAAAATCTCAATATGTCACACATTTCAGTATTTTAGAAAACCATGGCTACCAGTTTTTATTTTCAATTTTTTTTGTATTTTAATTCAATAGTTTACTTCATTGCCTTGGGAGCAATTATCTTTAAAAAATTAAAAAATGACATTATCACTTCAAATGATGATTCAAAGTTACCAAATTGGTAATCATTTTTTGAAAGCGTAAAAGCCTATTCAACATTTATTATATTTTATTATTTTTTGTTGTTGTTTTTTAAATCAATTAAAATTCAATTTTCAAAAAAAAAATTGCACCCACAGGTTCTTCAATTTAAATTTTAGAAAAGAGGTCTATTTTGCGTTTTTTAACAATAAATTTCCTTTCACACGCACACAAAGAAGTTTGAAGTTCAGAAGAAAACCACTGCAGTATCAGCTCCAACTCTCTTTGTTCTATCTCCAAAACAAATATCGCTCATGCGCATTTTTGTGTTCTTGTTTTTTATAATTATGTAGTTTTTTTTTTCGATTCCGATTCTCGCGACATGAATAGAATACATAAAAAAAACTGTTGTTGGATGTCCATTGATAGTTTTTATTTAGCTGACAGGTCTTTTAGGTGGTTGGTCGGCATTATTTTGGATGGAGGGAGGGATATAGGTTTGTATAAGTGGAAGAAAAGTATATGACACATGCGCTCGTGTATATTTTTTTGTGGCTTTGTTGGCCAGACATTTTTTGGATGGTGCAGGAATATACAAGTGAAAAAAGTATATGGCACATGCGCTCACATGCATTTTTGTTTTATGTGTCTTCTTTTCTCGCAATAAACTAAGTAATGTATGGAAAACCTGTTCTTCAATATGCAATCATGTTTTTTTGTCAACTGGTTGGAATTTCTATTTGGTGCAAGGTCATAAATCATGATTTGAGTTTTGTTGATGATTAGAAATATTGCATGGGATAGGGTTGGAGTGAGAGGGCACTATTTTGTGCAAACAATTAATTTGCACATTTGTGTAGCTTATTATACGTATGCATGCATATTTTTGGATTGTTTTAGAAATTTATATGTATTGTAGAATTTTTGGTAGATATATAAAAAATATAAAAACCTGTTTTTCAATATGCACATATAGGTACGTACCTATATATGTAGATGTTTGTATATTCTATTGTCTTATACATTGTTGTTTTTTTCCAGTTGGTAGGTATTTGTTGCAAGGTCATTTATTTGAATGTTGCGCATCGTTCAGAATTAATTTTTTTAGGTGGGAGCACAGTGGTAGCAAAGGAAAATTGTTTGAAGAGGGGTAAAAGGGTTACGTTGGTAAAAAAATGTATATATAGGTATCTATAGCTCTTTATTTGTTAGAGATAATTACATACTATATAAAACAAGACATGAGAAGTAAGTATATATGCTTAGATTTTTGTGGGTTTGTTGTGGGTTCACACCCATGATATTCTAGTTACCTAATTTGCATTCGAACCGTATAAACTCAAATGATGCAAGATACTATTCGTTTTGTATCCATATGATTCGGACATTTTTTCCTAGTGACGAAGTTTTTGGAGTGATCTTGAAAAAAATTGTTAAAAGTGTGTTAAAGACTGTATCGTTGAATACTTGATTTGTTTTAAAATTTTTAAAAACTGTATTATAGACTGTATCGTTGAATACTTGATTTGTTTTTTGAATTGTTCTTAAAACGCCGTGATTTATTATTGCTATAGATAGTAAATATATTAAAATTAAAACTGTGCAATAAACAGTGTTCTATAAAATTTATTTTGAATTTTATTTGCATAATCAGTTTTAAAAATGCCGAAAAAACTATCCAAAGTTTTTTGCGCCAAAAAAAGAAAATATTTTTTTAAAAAAGATTGGAGAAGGTGAGTACCTATAGATACCAGTAACATATTGTTCATTTACATAGGTGATATGATTTCTACCAAATAGCTTGTACCTATATAATTTTATCTTAAATTTTTATTATTTTTCTACGTTTTGGTTTAACTTGTTTTTTCACTGTTTTAAATAATGAATAACACTAGGCAACAAATATTGACTTTTTTACGGTATTTTAAATGAAAAATAAGTTTTCGTATAGATTAAAATGCGCCGATTTCAAAAATCAACATTAAAAATATAGGGGAGTTCAGGTTTTCGTAAAACTGTTTTATTTATGTATATACTAACTGACGCCATAATTTATTTGAATTTAAATTGAAGGAAATGTAATAGAAGTGATTTGCAACCTGCAGTTGTAGTGCCACCTGAGGAAGCAGTACTATCCGAGCTTCAATCCGTAATAGCTGAAGAAACGGACATTTTGCAAGACACTGTCGATACTTTTGAGCTGCCAGTTGAAGTCGAATCGACACCAAATACCCATGAATTTGTTCCTGAAAGGCGAAGAGTTGTTGACCTTGATTTTTTTCTTAAAAGTTTAAAAGAAATATCAAGTCATGGTCAATTATTTGGTTGCACATTGAAAAATCTTGTGCTTACGCATGAAGTTAAGAAAGGTTCCTACTTCAATTACTTTTTCTAATTATGTAGACTAAAGCTAATACAATCAGTGTTGCCGAATATCAAGATTTATCATGATTTTTGATCCTCATCTCATAAAATCATGAATTCATTTAAAATCTCATGATTTTCATTTTTCCTTTAAAAAATACATGAAGCAACTAAACTCTTAATAAACCCTAAATAAATAAGGTAAACAGTCAATTAAACTATTTAAAAAATACTTTAAAATGTATTATATATTTAAAAGACCAGCAATAAAATGTAATTTAATTTGTTTTTAATTTCTGTGAGTAGTGACTTTTTGAGGCGAAACAAATCTTACGATCAAACATAAAACATGATATTTTTTTCAATCGGCAACACTGAACACAATACAATCACAGTTCTGCTACGATTTCGATCTTAGAATTTTAAGAATTAATTTTTCCAAACCTGGAATCTATCTATTCCTGTGTACCTAATACCTCTTTCTATCTGTATGTTCTAGGTCTTAATTCTAAATTGGTTTTCCGATGTGAAATGTGCAATATAGAGAAAACAGTGTTTACATGCAATATTGAGGAGAGTAAATTAGTAGCTGTAGACACGTTTATAAATAAGGAAGTGGTTGCAGGAACAATGCTCTCCGGGAATGGGTTCACACAGTGTAAGCGGGTGTTTGAATCCATTAGTGTTCCATTTATGACATCCAAAACCTATCAACAAATTGAAAGCCAAAGCAGAAAAGTTTGGAAAGAGACTGCAGAAATTAAAATGAAGGAAGCTATAGAAGAAGAAAAACAAATAGCTAAAGAAAATGGAAATGTTGACAAGGAAGGTCACGCCTTGATAACTGTGGTTACAGATGGAGCATGGTCTCACAGGTCGTACGGCTGTAAATATTCTTCCCTATCTGGAATAGCCACCATTATTGGATTTAACACTAAAAATGTATTGTATTATGACGTCAAAAATAAGTACTGCCATACCTGTCGTTTAAACGAGGCCAAAAATAAACCTATTTCAGATCATGAATGCAATAAAAACCATAGAGGACCTTCGACTCAAATGGAGTCCAATATTTTAGTTGAAAGATTTAATGTATGGTGTCGTATTTGACAAGTTTATTGCAGATGGCGATAGCAATGTTCATACGAAGCTGCTTGAGGCCAAACCATTCCCTGATCAAACAATACAAAAAATAGAGTGCGTCAACCATTTGTATAGGAATTTAAGAAAAAAGCCCAAAGATCTGACCAAAAACACTAAACACAACATCTTAGGAAGAAAGACGTTGGGGTCGAAGATTGACAGCATAATCAAAGGAGTTAAAAGTGCAACACAATATAAAAAAAAACAGTGAAATTGCTTTCCAAGAAAAAATAAAATTACTGCAAAAAGACATAGAAAATGTGCCATATCACGTTTTTGGCTCCCACAAAAATTGTGCCAATATTTTTGCAACGGAAATGCTATTGAAGGCACAGATATGATAGAGCAATTAAAAAAAGATGGTGTTTGGATTGCATTAACTTGTTCCTTCAAAGAATGGTGCGCAATTCCATTAGCCTAATCCACGGATACGACTCAAATGTATGCGAGCAATTCAACAGTGTTGTATGCCAATTTGTAGGAGGGAAGAGAATCAACTTTTCATTAGGGCAGTCATACAGCATAGATGTGCTGCTGCTGTTGTCCAATTCAACACTAGAAGAGCATTCACGGAATATACAAAAACAAACAACCATACTGTAAGAACACCAAAACAAAATCTTTTGGTAAGGACCGAAATGAAGAGACAGGCATCATTAAATAAAAGAAGGCTATTTTCGAACAAAAACAATCCAAGAAAACGCAAAAGAAATGCTACTGCCGATTCTCATTATGGCAATGTGGAGATACCTTCTGATATTCCGGATAAGACAGCAGAAAATATGGAGATTGAAAAGAATACTAAAAGGCAGTTCATTGAAGAAAATTTCAAAAGGAGAATTGAGATAGAAGAAGAAACAAGAGAACAGTCACGTAATGAAAAATGGCTGGAGATAAGACGTCAAATGGTTACAGCGTCTAATTTTGGACGAATTTGGAAGGTAAGAAGTGTATCCAGTTACCACAACATTGTAAAAACATGTTTGTATAGCAGTTTATGTTCTACATCAAGCATGCTATGGGGTCTCCAAAATGAAAAAAATGCGATAGAAAAATTAGAAGAAGTAGCTGGAATTGCTGTTGAAAAATGTGGACTTTTCATAGATGAAGAACTTCATTTCCTTGGCGCGACTCCTGATGGATTAGTTGGTGAAAATGATATTTGTGAAGTGAAATGTCCATCTTCAATTAAAGACATCAAAATCAATGATGCTGTAGAAAACAAAAAAATCAAATACTTGGAGAAAAAGGGAGACTCTTATGAGCTGAAACAAGGGCATGATTACTTCTACCAAGTCCAGGGTCAACTTCATATAACTAAAAAGTCATTCTGCTATTTCGGAATCTGGACAAGATGTGATTTTGTATTTTTCAAAATCGAAAGAAACGACAACTTTTGGGAAACAAAAATGAAAAACAAGCTGGATACATTTTACCAAAACCATTTCTTTTTAGAATTATGTGATCCACGTATTCCCAGAAACATGAGAGTCTGGGACACATTAGTTCAGTAATAAAATCAATTCCTACATCAACAACAACACACAAACATATACCCAGTCCAGAAGGTTTGGGGTGAGTTTTAAAATAATAAATTACAAACAAAAAAAAATTTGTCATCTTCTAGTACTACTTACCTTGCCGTGGTGAAGATGCTCAGTATGTTCCTTCTTACCAGAGTTCAGACAAACTAAGTTGTGAGCTCTCTGGTCAGAGAACAGAAGCCAACAAGTAGTTAATTCCTTATATAAACGTAAGTGAGTAGAAGTTGTTAAAATATTTCATGATATCTTTTAAAGTATGCGTCCTAAGATCTTCCGATTTCCAGTAGGTACCTGTAACCTATTTAACATTAATTTGTATTGCAAAATTTTGAGTTTATAAATAATTTCTCAAAAACTATTCGCTAAAAAAACTTGATTTAAATACTTATTTTAATAATAAAAACAATTTTTTAAAATTCACTTTTTTAATGAAATTTTTTATGAATAGATAGATAGATAGATAGATAGATAGATAGATAGATAGATAGATAGATTTGATTTTTATTGTGTACATCAAAGATAAAATACAATTTCTTTCTCAATTAACACACAAATAAAAAAAAATAATGAAAGCATGGCTGTGCCGTCTGCTTGTTTGACAATAATTGTTTAACACCTTAAGCATCTTATTTAAATTATATTACACTATTGGCTTTATTATCGAATACATACATTTTTTTTATCAAGATGGAATTCCCTTAATTTGTTGTGTTACTTAAAAATTTTCGTTTTTTATTTTCTCTCTGTAGGCTAAGGATATCTGGCAATACCGGAACAAGGTTGAGATGTTGGCATCATTTAATAGGCCAAGGACATTCTCTTCCGACAGGAAGTCACTTCCTAAAACATGTCTCCTTATTTCTCTTAGTGATGGGCACTTACCCACAAAATGAAATGTGTCTTCTCTTTCTTTCGTATTACATATATCGCAAAGTATGGGTAGATCATCTCTGTGTGGGATAAAGTTTAAACTTAGCAGTTCACCGCGAAGTTTCGCTACCATGGTTATTTCTTCAATCTTGTTTTCATCTCGGAAATAATTTTTGGGGCCTAAGTTATGATCCAGTCGACTGTATATTGCCCTGTACAGAGAATTGGCCGCTTCTGCTTGAAAATTACTCATGCACTTTTCATCTAATTTTTCTAGTAGTTGGTATAAGCTTCTTTTTTACCTCAATAACATCTAGCTGATCTATATTAATGTACAATCCACAGCTATCTGCAAGATCCAACTACTCACTGTACCAGCTATTCCGACAGTTGATTGCATTAAGAGCAGCTTTTTTCGATAGACGCTCATTAGGTAAGCTCAACACTCGCACAATATAATCTATTTGCATTTTAAACGTCTTGATGAACAGAGGTGATAATCCTGTTTCTAACATAAGAAAGTAGTTAGGAGTTGTTTGTGGCAATCTAAACAATCTTTTAATGTAAAATCGGAGTAGTTTTTCGACTGTATCATAGCTTCTGTGTCCCCATGTTTGAGCCGCGTAAAATAAAATGGATTCAGCAACTGCTTCGAATACTTTAAATTTAGTACTATGTGCCACATGTTTGTTCAAAAAACAAGTCCTCCACGTGGAATTTATCGCAGCTTTAGCTTTGGTGAGTTTTTCCTTCAGATGCGTTTCCATGTTCAGATTGCTGGTAAAATACACACCAAGGTACTTATACTGTTTAACAGTCTCGATATTTTCCCCATCTAATTTCCACTTTTCGTTGGCTGCACTCCGTCCGCTTCCTCTTTTGAATATAAGGACTTTTGTTTTGTCCAGATTTACTTTTAGGTTCCACAGTTTACAATACTCGTTTAATTTATTTATCATGAGTTGAAGAGACTCGGGGGAGCTAGCTAGCATCACTATATCGTCCGCAAAGAGAAGAGCCTTGATACGCACTCCTGCAAAGTCAATACCACCTGGGAGAATGTCCACAATGTCCTCAATGAAAAGTGCAAAAAGTACTGGGCTAAGGGTGCACCCTTGTCGCACTCCAGAGTTGGTACAAAACCAATGTGACTGCTCTTCACCATTCCATACTGCTGCCTTTGTATCCCTATAAAGGTTTTCGATGATTCGGCCAAACTTTATCGACATACCTAGTCCATATAATTTGTAGAATAACGCGTTTCGGTCCACGGTATCAAATGCAGCCTTAAAATCGACGAACAGGGCATACAGTTTCGTTCCTTGCATCTGGAAAGTTTCTACCACGCTTCTCAACACAAAGATGTGGTCGACTGTTGAATAGCCTCTTCGAAAACCAGCTTGAAACTCCTTGAGCAAAATTTATTCTCATCTACCCATGAGATGATTCGCTTTTGCAGGACTGCTGTGAATATTTTATACGAGCTGTTGAGAAATGATATGCCTCGGTAGTTATCAGGATCAGTCCTGGCGCCCTTTTTATGAATGGGGAAAATTAAGCCCTCGCTAAATTTGTCTGGAATTACTCCGCTTTCCATAATCGCATTGAATAAACTTGATAGATTCTTAATTAGATCGGTAGTTCCACCTTTGTAAAACTCTACCGGGATTCTATCAGACCCTGCAGCCTTCCCATCCTTCAGACTCTTGAGAGCATTAGAAACCTCATCAACAGAAAAAAGAGCATCTAAAGTTCTATTTGTGAACCCTGGCGCGGCATATAAAGGGGTCACTAATGTAACGGCTGGGTTAAGCAAATTCTCAAAATGTTCACCAAGATAGCTGGGAGTCAAATTCATACTTATAGTATATTTTCTGCCATTAATTTTCCAAGCCAGCTTCCAAAAGTCTGCTGCATTGCTACACTTAGACAATTTCTTAGCTTCCTCTTCATAATATTGACTCTTTTTTGTTTCACAGAGTGCTTTGTAAGCACAATTCGCTGCTATGTAACTATTTTTGTGAAACTCTTCACTTGATTTTCGAAACAGCTGGAGCCACGAAAAAGAAACTTGTCTCGCTCTTCTACACTCTTCATCGAACCACGGGTCTTTAAATTGCTCTTGTTTTTTCCCTTATTGCTTGTAGGACAGAAAGCTTTTATTATTTGTTCCAACTTTTGGAAGTCTAAGTCATGATGCAACTGCATGTTTGTATCTAAAAAAATTCTGTATGCATCAGCTTTTTCCTCTTTCCAAACCAGCTTCGGTAGAAGTTTCATGCTTCGAACCTCCTCATCGTCAGATTTGCTGAACTGGAATGTCACCACTATTGGTAAGTGGTCAGAATAAGGGACATGCTTAACTTCGAAATCGTTCACATATTCATTCCAGTTGCCACCCAAAAGACTATAGTCGATGACTGATGTGCCTTGTCGGCCAACAAAAGTGAATTCTCCATCTGAATCGCTTTCGCTCGTACCATTTTGAACCCTCAGACCATATGAATTGCAGAAATCCAACAACTGTTTTCCTTTTGAGTTCAAAACACTGTCTTTTGATTTTCTTCGTATTCCAAATAACTTGTTCTCCACTCCTTCTTCCTGTCCAATTCTGGCATTCAAATCACCCAAAATCATCAAATTCATGTTATGGTTTCCAATCATACATTCCTTAAGTTTTTTAAAATCGTTTTCCCAATCGTTGCAGTTCAGATACGTTGGTAGTATACAAAACGTTTCATTATTCAGGACCAGAGTGACGAAAGTAGTTCCCCCCTGTATTTTGAAATCGCATTTTAGAATTTTTATAGATGTTTTGAAGCCAAAATAGCACCCTCCACTTGCCCTGCCCATTGTGTGTACTTTTATTGCAGGAATCCAACTGAATTGGAAATTCAAAAATTTATTGTCAATAGATTCAGCAGCATCTTCCGTAACATAAGTTTCATACAAAAAAACAATATCGAAATAATTAACAAATTTATAAAAATCAGGATATAAAATCTTATTTTTCAAACCAGCTACATTATACGATAAAATTTTATACGTTTTCTTTTCTCGATGACGTTGTTGATGTTGCTGTTGGCGGTGCTGTTGATTTTGTTTTTGCTGCTGTTTTTGTTGATGTTGTTGGTGGTGTTGATTTTGTTGTTGTTGATCTTGCTGTTGTCGTTGTGGTTGCTGTTGTTGTTGTTGATTTTGTTGCTGTTGTTGTTGTTATTGCTGTTGTTGCTTGTGTTGGTGTTGCTGTTGATGCTGTTGCTGCTGCTGATGTTGTTGCTGTTGTTGTTGATGTTGTTGTTGGTGCTGCTGGTGTTGTCGTTGTTGTTGTTGCTGTTGGTGTTGTTGTTGTTGCTGTTGTAGTTGGTGGTGTTGTTGTTGTTGTTGATGATCTTGTTGTTGTAGTTGGTACTGTTGCTGTTCTTGTTGCTGTCGTTGTTGTTGCTGTTGATGCCGTTGTTGCTGCTGGTGCAGTTGATGTTGTTGATGTTGTAGTTGGTGCTGCTGCTGTTCTTGTTGTTGTTTTTGTTGTTGTTGTTTTTGTTGTGGTTGTTGTTGTTGTTGCTGTTGTTGCTGTTGGTGCTGTAGTTGTTGTTGCTGTTCTTGTTGTTGGTGTTGTTGTTGTTGTTGTTGTTCTTGCTGCTGTTGATCTTGTTTGTGTATGGGTTTATAATTGTTTATTTTTGTTTGAGCAGGTGATTTTGCGTCTTGGTTGGGTGCGTGGTTGTTTGATATTGTTTGCTATTCCATATTCTTTGATTTGCTACAGCCAGGCTCATTACCTTGACAGTTATAGTTAGGCGAGAGTGTTTTGCTATGGAATTCGTTTACGCTCTGTTGCGTTAGAAACTTCCTTATAGGGTTTGTGGATTGCTTTTTTGGATTTAATTCCGTTGATCCAATTATAGTAGTTTTGGATTTGTTTTTACTTGGATTCATAACTTTCATTTGCGCTGGAGAATTTTCGGTCGAACGAATTCTTTTTCTGGGGTTTTCTGGATCGAAGTCTGTCTTTTCATTCCATACTTTCCCCTCCACTACTAATTCGTCCAGTTTGAAGTAGGCTCTCTTACCTTGTTTTTTAAATTCTAGAAGTTTTGGCACTAGCGGTTTTCTTGCTTCAAGAAGAGTTCTCGGTAGATCCTCTGATATGCTAATGTTAGTGAGTGTTTTCTTTGACATGAGTATCTTTTGTTTTTTCTCGAAACTCTTAAAGGTAAGGCGTATTGGTCTATTTTTTCCATCTGCACTTTTTCCTAAACGACAGCAGCTTTCAATATCATCTGAGGTTAATTGAAAGTACTCATTACTGTTATTTAAAATAGTAATAATTTTTCCTTCGAGATCCTCTGAATTTGTTTGAGATTCCTCTACTTTAAATATAATAATATTTTTTTGCCTCGCTCCTAATTCCAACTGCGAAATTCGTCTTTCCTGCTTTAGACATATAGCTTCCTGTTTTTCTATTAAAGCACCCTGCAATTCCACAACCTTCTCAAGCTTCTCCACCTTTTCGGAAATAATTCCTACTTTTTCATCTGTGTTCTTTATCACTCGATCTGTGGCTTCATTAATGTTCCGGAAGATCTCTTCTTTTTGCTCCATTAAAAGAGATTTTAGCACGTCCAAAGTAATTGCCATTTTTCCTCCAGTTATACTTTTTGGTACTTTTTTGGTTTAGTTGCCAGCCCTGGTTGTTTTGCAGTACTATGTGCTTGCCACTAGATGGCTTTTTTAGTGGTTGTAGCTTAGGAGTAAAACTGCCAGATGATCTTTTTGACGTTTGCAAATCGTGTCTTGATTTTCGGAATTATTTGGTTTTAATTGTTTTTTTTTTTATTTGTAAATATTCGCTTTAATACCCCTTATATTCCTCTCTTGAGTGATTTGAACTACCGTTTTGTTAAATTTGTTTCTTTTTTGTGAAATTCAATAATTTTTAAATGAAAATTCACGGGAAAATACCTTATTATTCGGCAAAGTGCTGGCGTTTTCCCTTCGTCTTGCCCTGTTTCCAAGTAATTAACGCAGCCTCAGTTCTCTTCCCAAATTATTTATGCCAAAACGATTTATAAAAACCCGCACCAAAAAACTTCTTGCACCACTTCCAATATCTTCAGCTCACCCATTTTTTATGAATATGTAAGTAGGTAAAAACTGTGAAAAAGTTTGATAAAAATTATTTTCGTTTTCATTTGATGATGATGAAACAATTTTTAAAATCAATGAGATTCGTTCCTTGAATAAATTTTTTGACTTTGACCATTCTTAACGTGCTATTATTAGTGAATGCGCAGCAACGTTATCTTAAAAAAAAATTACTAAAAAAAATAATTGAAAACTAAAAACATACATATCTAAATCTTAAATTTGTTTTTATTTCATCTCAATGTTTCTTTCTTACTTTACTTATAGATAAACCTACCTACCTAGCTACCTAATTTGAATTTGAAAAAATTCCATACCTACCTACATGTTCAAAATTATCTTCCAACCTACAAGTCCAAAAATTTTCAAAACAAAACTTACATTTTTCGTAATAATAATAAATAGGTACCTTACTTATAAAGAATCTTTTTTGTTTTGCAATAAGAAGAACATGACAAACAAACAAAAAATAATGCAAAGATGAAATGAAAATCAAAAAAAAATTAAAAAAAAAAATCACCGCCACCAAACCGCCAACCTATCTCTAACATTTATTGTTTCCTAGGTACATATATACATACATAGGTACCTACATATTCTTATTTCTCATACCTATCCAAAAGACAAAACGACCGACGAAAGGAAACAAAATATACAAAATTTCATTCGCGCCATGCCATGCATGCCGTCGCGCGCTGCCGCGCCGGCCATCGTGTTTATAAGTGTCAGTAGGCATAAATTCTTTCTGCACATAAATGTATATGTATGTATACTTGCGTGCGCTTGTGCAACTATCTGTCTGCTATGTATAGCATATTATCTATGCATATTATATTATTATGTCTCTCTGACTCTGGGAAATAGAAAAGCACAAGAGAGAATCACAGCACATGTCATTTTGGTAAAGAAGAGAATCATCGTTCATATTTGTTCACTAATACATTCAGACGCATTTACATGAACTCTGAGTTCGATAAAAAAGGGAACCCAGCCTTAAGGGTATGTTCCCTGTGCAAAAAATGGTAGGGCGCTTAGAAATAATAACTTCTACGTTTCAATAGATATTTAATTGAAATAAAATGTATTATTTAGTTAATGAATACAGTTAAAAATTGGCATTTAAAAAAAAAATCCAAATTTTAATTTGGCTATGAAAATAAAAATACCGAACAAAATTTCATAAACCTAGGGTGACTTTCATTGTAAGAGTGATATTTCTTAACCACGCACTTTTTTATTTTTTTTATTTTTATTTTAAAACAAGAGTGAATAAATAAAGTGACCTATTATCTTAAAAAAAAAATTATTCATGCAAAAAAAAAAACTTCATTCTGATGTAATTTTTCGTTTTTGGACGTTGAAAATCAAGGGTAGCTCCTTCAATTTTCAACATAATTTAACAATTTAAAAATATTTATAGAGCTTATGCTTAGGGTTTTCAAGTTCCAAAAGAACGTTCAACGTTTTTTTAAATTAAAAGCTTTAGAAGGGGAAAAATCTCAAAATGTCACACATTTCAGTATTTTAGAAAACCATGGCTATCAGTTTTAATTTTTAAATTTTTTTGTATTTTAATTCAATAGTTTACTTCATTGCCTTGGGACCAATTATCTTTAAAAAATTAAAAATAATGTCATTTTTTAATTCTTCAAATGATGATTCAAAGTTACCAAATTGGTAATCATTTTTTGAAAGCGGAAAAGCCTATTCAACATTTATTATATTTTATTATTTTTTTTTTTGTTGTTTTTTAAATCAGATTCAATTTTCAAAAAAAAAATTGCACCCACAGGTTCTTCAATTTAAACTTTAGAAAAGAGGTCTATTTTGCGTTTTTTAACAATAAATTTCTTTTCACACGCACACAAAGAAGTTTGAAGTTCAGAAGAAATCCACTGCAGTATCAGCGCCAACTCTCTTTGTTCCTTTGTGCGCTCGTGTATATTTTTTTGTGGCTTTGTTGGTCAAACATTTTTTGGATGGAGCAGGAATATACAAGTGAAAAAAGTATATGGCACATGCGTTCACATGCATTTTTGTTTTTGTGTGTCTTCTTTTCTCGCAGTAAACTAAGTTATGTATGAAAAACCTGTTCTTCAATATGCAATCATGTTTTTTTGTCAACTGGTTGGAATTTCTATTTGGTGCAAGGTCATAAATCATGATTTGAGTTTTGTTGATGATTAGAAATATTGCAAGGGATAGGGTGGGAGTGAGAGGGCACTATTTTGTGCAAACAATTAATTTGCACATTTGTGTAGCTTATTATACGTATGCATGTATATTTTTGGTTTGTTTTAGAAATTTATATGTATTGTATTTTGGTAGATATATAAAAAATATAAAAACCTGTTTTTCAATATGCACATATAGTTACGTACCTATATATGTAAATGTTTGTATATTCTATTGTCTTATACATTGTTGTTTTTTTTCCAGTTGGTAGGTATTTGTTGCAAGGTCATTTATTTGAATGTTTCGCATCGTTGCAGAATTAATTTTTTTAGGTGGGAGCACAGTGGTAGCAAATTGTTATAAGAGGGGTAAAAGGGTTACGTTGGTAAAAAAAATATATATGTAGGTATCTATAACTCTTTTTTTGTTACTAAAAATGATTTATTGACCAATTTGGAATTATTTATTGTGATTGGAAGTGATTAAAAATAATCTTTCCGTCGGCTTTTTTTGGTCACTGTAGTTTTTGCAATGAAACAATTAAGTTACATTAGCTTTCCCGACGTTTCGGCAGGGGTTGCTGCCTTCTTCAGGGGAACTTTATTTGGACAACAAGAAAAAAATATATTGTTTACATTATAATAACAATAATTGAAACAATACAAAATACACTCACTTTAATAAAACTGTGTTTAAATTTAAACTGACATTTAAAATTATTGTATCTAATAATCGTAATATTATTTACAAAAGTAAAGAAATAACCACTTCAAACGAAGTTTAGTCTATGGAATTTAAACAAGGAGTAAAGAAACTGAAAGAATACTGTGTTATGATGAGACAAGAGAACAATAGATGGCAGAGCTGTTTTGGGTGTCTTGTTTTCTGTTCATGTTGTTGTTGTTGTTGATGATGTATAATGTTTCTAGGGTGTATCGTTTCGAAACATGTTTCTCTGTCTGTAGGACTTTGACACCTTCAAAATCTGGAGAGTGGCCGTTTTCGATACTGTGGCTCGCCAGGGCTGTCTTTCCAGGATTGTTTGATTTGATATCCGATTTATGATTAGAAATTCGCTGTTTAAGAAATTGTTTTGTAGTTCCGATGTAACACTGGTTGCATGGTTCATTGGGTTTACCCTTACAATTTATTTTGTAAATGACATCAGTAACTTTATCCTTATCCGCTTTCGTTTTAAGTTTAGTGAAAAGGTGACTCAGAGTTTTATTTGATTTGAAGGCCAGGCGAACATCTGTTAGTTTTTGGTTTATCACTTCTTTAAAATTCTCAGTCAGTCTTGGGATGTAAACCATACTTTTGTAGTAACCATTATTCGGGTCTTTAGTGTCTTCGCTTGGAATTTTGCAATTGTGTTTCTGAAGTAGACCACGAATTATAGAATTTGGAAAACCATTGTCACTCAGGATTTTTTTGATTTTTTTCTCATTGGCAGAGTGAAATTGTTCATCGCTGAGTGCGAAAACTTTACTGACGAGATTGGATGCAGTGTTCATAACTATGTGCCTCGCTTGGTTAGACCGAAAGTGGACTAATCTTCCCGATGCAGTATGTTTTTGGTACCAGTCAAACAATAGACGGTTGTTTTCACGATGGATTTTTACGTCCAAAAATGCTAATGACCTGTTATGTTCCATTTCCACAGTGAACTGGATTTTCGGGTGGAATCCGTTAAGGATCAGCTGCACTTTTTCAATGTTGCGTTTGTCCATCACGGCAAAAATGTCATCTACATACTTAGCAACAAAAGTTGGCCTTTCTTCCATTCCACTAAAACATTCATCTAGTACGTGATCAAGTACTAAATCTGCAATCGTGTGACAAAGGGTTGCCCATAGGCATGCCAAAAATTTGTTTGAAAATGTCATCTTTAAATTGTAGATAGTTATTTTCCTTGAGGCAGAAATCAAGGATTTCAAGAAATTTGTTCAGATTAATTCTAGTGTTTTCACTAATTATTTCCCATTTCTTTTTTATAATGGTGATGGCTAGTTGTATGGGAATGTTTGTAAAAAGTGACACTGCATCATACGAAACTAAAACATCATTGTCTTTTAATTTTATTTTTTTAGCCTTCTCAACAAATTCAAATGAATTAATAACCGAGTAGCTTGATTTTGCCGTCGCGCACTGTAAAATTCTGCCAATAAACCTCGAAAGCTCATAACATGGTAGTTTCATTGATGACGTAATGGGACGCAGGGGCATGTTTGCTTTATGAATTTTTGGCAGTCCGTATATGGATGGAAGCTGCGATGTATACGTTGTCATCTTCGCCTTTTCCCTATCATCAATGCAATTGTTGTTGTTTAGCCATTTGACTAGATCGTTGTTGCGAGTTTGTAAAGTTGTTGTTGGGTTATTCCTTACCCGTCTGTAAGTATTGCGATCTGACAACAATTCAATCATCTTATCGTCATACTCCACACGCTCCATCGCCACGGTGACGTTACCTTTGTCAGCTGGTACAATAACAATGTTTTTGTGCTGCCTAAGAAAATGGATTGTTTGCTTATTTACATTAAGCAAATATTTGGCAAATCGATCATTTTGTTGGTGGCGTTGAAACGAGTGTAGCATGTTGCTATATTGTGCCCTCATAAGCTCTTGCTCTCTTTCGTCTTGCACACTTCGAATTATTTCTTCTCCATCAGCTATCAATTGAAAAAGAGGAAAGCTATGTTTATCCACTGGGAGTGCAAATTTCTTGCCCAACGATAAAAGCCATTTGACCTCTAAAGGGAATTCAATGTTAGTTCGATTTTCAAACCATTTTTCATGCATTTCTATATTGAATTCCTTCCAAAGCGATGATTTTAGGCTGTCAATTTTATGTGCGTTCGATTGTTGTTTTTTATTATATGTGTCTTTAAACATCTGTTTTTGTTTTGTTGTGAATTGTTTGTATTCGTTTTGGGATAAGTTCTCTTTGATATGTTGGTCGTGAAGGCGAATTAAATTGTTAGTGCGCTTGACCTTATGGTGCATCTCTGTTATTTCTACGTTGAGAACTTTTTGATGGAATTTAAGTTCGATTTTTTCATAAACATTTATCGATTCTTTATTAGAAAGGAGTTGTTTTGTGCTATTTGTGGACTTTTTTAAATGGTTAGGAATAAGTCCGGTTTGTCGGCATATTAGTAGAAATTTTAAGTTCTGTTTTTGTAAAGCTAAAGTTTTTTGTGAATTGCTGTATTGTTTTAAATTGTCACACACTTGTAAACCATATTTGTATTTAATGTGTTGGTAGTAGTTCTTCATTTTGATGGATTGTTGATTCTGCTCGGCTAGCCGTCCGATGATTATACTAAAAATGATTTATTGACCAATTTGGAATTAATTATTGTGATTGGAAGTGATTAAAAATAATCTTTCCGTCGGCTTTTTTTGGTCACTGTAGTTTTTGCAATGAAACAATTAAGTTACATTAGCTTTCCCGACGTTTCGGCAGGGGTTGCTGCCTTCTTCAGGGGAACTTTATTTGGACAACAAGAAAAAATATATTGTTTACATTATAATAACAATAATTGAAACAATACAAAATACACTCACTTTAATAAAACTGTGTTTAAATTTAAACTGACATTTAAAATTATTGTATCTAATAATCGTAATATTATTTACAAAAGTAAAGAAATAACCACTTCAAACGAAGTTTAGTCTATGGAATTTAAACAAGGAGTAAAGAAACTGAAAGAATACTGTGTTATGATGAGACAAGAGAACAATAGATGGCAGAGATGTTTTGGGTGTCTTGTTTTCTGTTCATGTTGTTGTTGTTGTTGATGATGTGTAATGTTTCTAGGGTGTATCGTTTCGAAACATGTTTCTCTGTCTGTAGGACTTTGACACCTTCAAAATCTGGAGAGTGGCCGTTTTCGATACTGTGGCTCGCCAGGGCTGTCTTTTCAGGATTGTTTGATTTGATATCCGATTTATGATTAGAAATTCGCTGTTTAAGAAATTGTTTTGTAGTTCCGATGTAACACTGGTTGCATGGTTCATTGGGTTTACCCTTACAATTTATTTTGTAAATGACATCAGTAACTTTATCCTTATCCGCTTTCGTTTTAAGTTTAGTGAAAAGGTGACTCAGAGTTTTATTTGATTTGAAGGCCAGGCGAACATCTGTTAGTTTTTGGTTTATCACTTCTTTAAAGATAATTAGATATTATATAAAACAAGACATGAGAAGTAAGTATATAAGCTTAGATTTTTGTGGGTTTGTGTGTGTAATTTGCATTCGAACCGTATAAACTCAAATGATGCAAGATACTATTCGTTTTGTATCCATATGATTCGGACATTTTTTCCTAGTGACGAAGTTTTTGGAGTGATCTTAAAAAATATTGTTAAAATTGTGTTAAAAACTGTATCTTTGAATACTTGATTTGTTCTTAATTTTTTAAAAACTGTATTATAGACTGTATCGTTGAATACTTGATTTGTTTTTTGAATTGTTCTTAAAACGCCGTGATTTATTATTGATATAGATAGTAAATATATTAAAAATAAAACAGTGCAATAAACAGTGTTCTATAAAATTTATTTTGAATTTTATTTGCATAATCAGTTTTAAAAATGCCGAAAAAACTATCCAAAGTTTTTGGCGCCAAAAAAAGGAAATATTTTTTTAAAAAAGATTGGAGAAGGTGAGTACCTATAGATACCAGTAACATATTGTTAATTTACATAGGTGATATGATTTCTACCAAATAGCTTGTACCTATATAATTTTATCTTATAGTTTTATTATTTTTCTACGTTTTGGTTTAACTTGTTTTTTCACTGTTCTAAATAATGAATAACACTAGGCAACAAATATTGACTTTTTTACGGTATTTTAAATGAAAAATAAGTTTTCGTATAGATTAAAATGCGCCGATTTCAAAAATCAACATTAAAAAATTATGGAAGTTCAGATTTTCGTAAAACTGTTTTATTTATGTATATACTAACTGACACCATCATTTATTTGAATTTAAATTAAAGGAAATGTAATAGAAGTGATTTGCAACCTGCAGTTGTAGTGCCACCTGAGGAAGCAGTACTATCCGAGCTTCAATCCGTAACAGCTGAAGAAACGGAAATTTTGCAAGACACTGTCGATACTTTTGAGCTGCCAGTTGAAGTCGAATCGACACCAAATACCCATGAATTTGTTCCTGAAAGGCGAAGAGTTGTTGACCTTGATTTTTTCCTTAAAAGTTTAAAGGAAATATCAAGTCATGGTCAATTAATTGGTTGCACATTGAAAAATCTTGTGCTTACGCATGAAGTTAAGAAAGGTACCTACTTCAAATACTTTTTCTTATTATGTAGACTAAAGCTAATACAATCAGTGTTGCCGAATGTCAAGATTTATCATGATCTTTGATCCTCATCTCATAAAATCATGAATTCATTTAAAATCTCATGATTTTTATTTTTCCTTTAAAAAATACATGAAGCAACTAAACTCTTAATAAACCCGAAATAAATAAGGTAAACAGTCAATTAAATTATATTTAAAAGACCATCAACAAAATGTAATTTAATTTGTTTTTAATTTCTATGAGTAGTGACTTTTTGAGGCGAAACAAATCTTACGATTAAAAATAAAACATGATATTTTTTTCAATCGGCAACACTGAACACAATACAATCACAGTTCTGCTACGATTTCGATCTTAGAATTTTAAGAATTAATTTTTCCAAACCTGGAATCTATCTATTCCTGTGTACCTAATACCTCTTTCTATCTGTATGTTCTAGGTCTTAATTCTTAATTGGTTTTCCGATGTGAAATGTGCAATATAGAGAAAACAGTGTTTACATGCAATATTGAGGAGAGTAAATTATTAGCTGAAGACACGTTTATAAATAAGGAAGTGGTTGCAGGAACAATGCTCTCCGGGAATGGGTTCACACAGTGTAAGCGGGTATTTGAATCCATTAGTGTTCCATTTATGACATCCAAAACCTATCAACAAATTGAAAGCCAAAGCAGAAAAGTTTGGAAAGAGACTGCAGAAATTAAAATGAAGGAAGCTATAGAAGAAGAAAAACAAATAGCTAAAGAAAATGGAAATGTTGACAAGGAAGGTCACGCCTTGATAACTGTGGTTACAGATGGAGCATGGTCTCACAGGTCGTACGGCTGTAAATATTCTTCCCTATCTGGAATAGCCACCATTATTGGATTTAACACTAAAAAAGTATTGTATTATGACGTCAAAAATAAGTACTGCTATACCTGTCGTTTAAACGAGGCCAAAAATAAACCTATTCCAGATCATGAATGCAATAAAAACCATAGAGGACCTTCGACTCAAATGGAGTCCGATATTTTAGTTGAAGGATTTAAATATTGCTTCAAAGAGTATGGTGTCGTATTTGACAAGTTTATTGCAGATGGCGATAGCAATGTTCATTAGAAGCTGCTTGAGGCCAAACCATTCCCTGATAAAACAATACAAAAAATAGAGTGCGTCAACCATTTGTATAGGAATTTAAGAAAAAAGCTCAAAGATCTGACCAAAAACACTAAACACAACATCTTAGGATGAAAAACGTTGGGGTCGAAGATTGACAGCATAATCAAAGGAGTTAAAAGTGCAACACAATATAGAAAAAACAGTGAAATTGCTTTCCAAGAAAAAATAAAATTACTGCAAAAAGACATAGAAAATGTGCCATATCACGTTTTTGGCTCCCACAAAAATTGTGCCAATATTTTTGCAACGCAAATGTTAATGAAGGCACAGATATGATAGAGCAATTAAAAAAGATGGTGTTTTGGATTGCATTAACTTGTTCCTTCAATGAATGGTGCGCAATTCCATTAGACTAATCCACGGATACGACTCAAATGTATGCGAGCAATTCAACAGTGTTGTATGCCAATTTGTAGGAGGGAAGAGAATCATTTTTTCATTAGGGCAGTCATACAGCATAGATGTGCTGCTGCTGTTGTCCAATTCAACACTAGAAGAGCATTCACGGAATATACAAAAACAAACAACCATACTGTAAGAACACCAAAACAAAATCTTTTGGTAAGGACCGAAATGAAGAGACAGGCATCATTAAATAAAAGAAGGCTATTTTCGAACAAAAACAATCCAAGAAAACGCAAAAGAAATGCTACTGCCGATTCTCATTATGGCAATGTGGAGATACCTTCTGATATTCCGGATAAGACAGCAGAAAATATGGAGATTGAAAAGAATACTAAAAGGCAGTTCATTGAAGAAAATTTCAAAAGGAGAATTGAGATAGAAGAAGAAACAAGAGAACAGTCACGTAATGAAAAATGGCTGGAGATAAGACGTCAAATGGTTACAGCGTCTAATTTTGGACGAATTTGGAAGGTAAGAAGTGTATCCAGTTACCAAAACATTGTAAAAACATGTTTGTATAGCAGTTTATGTTCTACATCAAGCATGCTATGGGGTCTCCAAAATGAAAAAAATGCGATAGAAAAATTAGAAGAAGTAGCTGGAATTGCTGTTGAAAAATGTGGACTATTCATAGATGAAGAACTTCATTTCTTTGGCGCGACTCCTGATGGATTAGTTGGTGAAAATGATATTTGTGAAGTGAAATGTCCATCTTCAATTAAAGATATCAAAATCAGTGATGCTGTAGAAAACAAAAAAATCAAATACTTGGAGAAAAAGGGAGACTCTTATGAGCTGAAACAAGGGCATGATTACTTCTACCAAGTCCAGGGTCGACTTCATATAACTAAAAAGTCATTCTGCTATTTCGGAATCTGGACAAGATGTGATTTTGTATTTTTCAAAATCGAAAGAAACGACAACTTTTGGGAAACAAAAATGAAAAACAAGCTGGATACATTTTACCAAAACCATTTCTTTTTGGAATTATGTGATCCACGTATTCCCAGAAACATGAGAGTCTGGGACACATTAGTTCCGTAATAAAATCAATTCCTACATCAACAACAACACACAAACATATACCCAGTCCAGAAGGTTTGGGGTGAGTTTTAAAAAATAAATTAAAAACAAAAAAAAAAATTTTCATCTTCTAGTACTACATACCTTGCCGTGGTGAAGATGCTCGGTATGTTCCTTCTTACCAGAGTTCAGACAAACTAAGTTGTGAGCTCTCTGGTCAGAGAACAGAAGCCAAAAAGTAGTTAATTCCTTATATAAACGTAAGTGAGTAGAAGTTGTTAAAATATTTCATGATATCTTTTAAAGTATGCGTCCTAAGATCTTCCGATTTCCAGTAGGTACCTATAACCTATTTGACTTTAATTTGTATTCCAAAATTTTGAGTTTGTAAATAATTTCTCAAAAACTATTCGCTAAAAAAACTTGATTTAAAAACTTATTTTAATAATAAAAACAATTTTTTAAAATTCACTTTTTTAATGAAATTTTTTATGAATATATATGTAGGTAAAAACTGTGAAAAAGTTTGAAAAAAATAATTTTCGTTTTCATTTGATGATGATGAAACAATTTTTAAAATCAATGAGATTCGTTCCTTGAATACATTTTGTGACGTTGACCATTCTTAACGTGCTATTTTTAGTGATTGCGCAGCGACGTTATCTTAAAAAAAAATTACTAAAAAAAATAATTGAAAACTAGAAACATACATGTCTAAATCTTAAATTTGTTTTTGTTTCATCTCAATGTTTCTTTCTTACTTTACTTATAGATAAACCTACCTACCTAGCTACCAAATTTGAATTTGAAAAAATTCCATACCTACCTACATGTTCATAATTATCTTCCAACCTACAAGTCCAAAAATTTTCAAAACAAAACTTACATTTTTCGTAATAAGAATAAATAGGTACCTAACTTATAAAGAATCTTTTTTGTTTTGCAATAAGAAGAACATGACAAACAAACAAAAAATAATGCAAAGATGAAATGAAAATCAAAAAAATTAAAAAAAAAATCAAACCGCCAACCTATCTCTAACATTTATTGTTTCCTAGGTACATATATACAAACATAGGTACCTACATATTCTTATTTCTCATACCTATCCAAAAGACAAAACGACCGACGAAAGGAACAAAAATATACAAAATTTCATTCGCGCCATGCCATTCATGCCGTCGCGCGCTGCCGCGCCGGCCACCGTGTTTGTAAGTGTCAGTAGGCATAAATTCTTTCTGCACATAAATGTATATGTATGTATACTTGCGTGCGCTTGTGCAACTATCTGTCTGCTATGTATAGCATATTATCTATGCATATTATAATATTATGTCTCTCTGACTCTGGGAAAAAGAAAAGCACAAGAGAGAATCACAGCACATGTCATTTTGGTAAAGAAGAGAATCATCGTTTATATTTGTTCACTAATACATTCAGACGCATTTACATGAACTCTGAGTTCGATAAAAAAGGGAACCCAGACTTAAGGGTATGTTCCCTGTGTGTTTCAATAGATATTTAATTGAAATAAAATGTATTATTTAGTTAATGAATACAGCTAAAAATTGGCATTTAAAAAAAAAATTCCAAATTTTAATTTGGCTATGAAAATAAAAATACCGAACAAAATTTCATAAACCTAGGGTGACTTTCATTGTAAGAGTGATATTTCTTAACCACGCACTTTTTTATTTTTTTTATTTTAAAACAAGAGTGAATAAATAAAGAGACCTATTATCTTAAAAAAAATTTTATTCATGCAAAAAAAAAACTTCATTCTGATGTAATTTTTCGTTTTTGGACGTTGAAAATCAAGGGTAGCTCCTTCAATTTTCAACATAATTTAACAATTTAAAAATATGTATAAAGCTTATGCTTAGGGTTTTCAAGTTCAACTTTTTTTAAATTGAAAGCTTTAGAAACGGAAAAATCTCACACAAAATGTAACACATTTCAGTATTTTAGAAAACCATGGCTACCAGTTTTAATTTTTAAATTTTTTTGTATTTTAATTCAATAGTTTACTTCATTGCCAATTATCTTTAAAAAATTAAAAATAATGTCATTTTTTAATTCTTCAAATGATGATTCAAAGTTACCAAATTGGTAATCATTTTTTGAAAGCGGAAAAGCCTATTCAACATTTATTATATTTTATTATTTTTTTTTGTTGTTTTTTAAATCAGATTCAATTTTCAAAAAAAAAATTGCACCCACAGGTTCTTCAATTTAAATTTTAGAAAAGAGGTCTATTTTGCGTTTTTAAACAATAAATTTCTTTCCACACGCACACAAAGAAGTTTGAAGTTCAGAAGAAATCCACTGCAGTATCAGCGCCAACTCTCTTTGTTCTATCTCCAAAACAAATATCGCACATGCGCTCTCATATTTTTGTGTTCTTGTTTTTTATAATTATGTAATTTTTTTCGATTCCGATTCTCGCGACATGAATAGAATACATAAAAAAACCTGTTGTTGGATATCCATTGATAGTTTTTATTTAGCTGACAGGTCTTTTAGGTGGTTGGTCGGCATTATTTTTTAATGGAGGGAGGTATATAGGTTTGTATAAGTGGAAGAAAAGTATATGACACATGCGCTCGTGTATATTTTTTTGTGGCTTTGTTGGCCAGACATTTTTTGGATGGAGCAGGAATATACAAGTGAAAAAAGTATATGGCACAGGCGCTCACATGCATTTTTGTTTTATGTGTCTTCTTTTCTCGCAATAAACTAAGTAATGTATGAAAAACCTGTTCTTCAATATGCAATCATGTTTTTTTGTCAACTGGTTGGAATTTCTATTTGGTGCAAGGTCATGAATCATGATTTGAGTTTTGTTGATGATTAGAAATATTGCAAGGGACAGGGTGTGAGTGAGAGGGCACTATTTTGTGCAAACAATTAATTTGCACATTTGTGTAGCTTATTATACGTATGCATGCATATTTTCTGTTTGTTTTAGAAATTTATATGTATTATAGAATTTTTGGTAGATATATAAAAAATATAAAAACCTGTTTTTCAATATGCACATATAGGTACGTACCTATATATGTAGATGTTTGTATATTCTATTGTCTTATACATTGTTGTTTTTTTTCCAGTTGGTAGGTATTTGGTGCAAGGTTGCAGAATCAATTTTTTTAGGTGGGAGCACAGTGGTAGCAAAGGAAAATTGTTTGAAGAGGGGTAAAAGGGTTACGTTGGTAAAAAAAATATATATGTAGGTATCTATAACTCTTTTTTTGTAAGAGATAATTACATACTATATAAAACAAGACATGAGAAGTAAGTATATAAGCTTAGATTTTTGTGGGTTTGTTGTGGGTGTGGTATTGATATTCTAGTTACCTAATTTGCATTCGAACCGTATAAACTCAAATGATGCAAGTTACTATTCGTTTTGTATCCATATGATTCGGACATTTTTTCCTAATGACGAAGTTTTTGGAGTGATCTTAAAAAAAATTGTTAAAATTGTGTTAAAGACTGTATCGTTGAATACTTGATTTGTTTTTAAATTTTTAAAAACTGTATTACAGACTGTATCGTTGAATACTTGATTTGTTTTTTGAATTGTTCTTAAAACGCCGTGATTTATTATTGATATAGATAGTAAATATATTAAAAATAAAACTGTGCAATAGACAGTGTTCTATAAAATTTATTTTGAATTTTATTTGCATAATCAGTTTTAAAAATGCCGAAAAAACTATCCAAAGTTTTTGGCGCCAAAAAAAGAAAATATTTTTTTAAAAAAGATTGGAGAAGGTGAGTACCTATAGATACCAGTAACATATTGTTCATTTACATAGGTGATATGATTTCTACCAAATAGCTTGTACCTATATAATTTTATCTTATAGTTTTATTATTTTTCTACGTTTTGGTTTAACTTGTTTTTTCACTGTTTTAAATAATGAACAACACTAGGCAACAAATATTGACTTTTTTGCGGTACACTTATCTACTTACCTTGCCATGGTGAAGATGCTCAGTATGTTGCTTCTTACCAGAGTTCAGACAAACTAAGTTGTGAGCTCTCTGGTCAGAGAACAGAAGCCAAAAATTAGTTAATTCCTTATATAAACGTAAGTGAGTAGAAGTTGTTAAAATAAAAAATAATGCAAAGATGAAATGAAAATCAAAAAAATTAAAAAAAAAAAATCACTGCCACCAAACCGCCAACCTATCTCTAACATTTATTGTTTCCTAGGTACATATATACATACATAGGTACCTACATATTCTTATTTCTCATACCTATCCAAAAGACAAAACCGACGACGAAAGGAAAAAAAATATACAAAATTTCATTCGCGCCATGCCATGCATGCCGTCGCGCGCTGCCGCGCCGGCCACCGTGTTTGTATGTGTCAGTAGGCATAAATTCTTTCTGCACATAAATGTATATGTATGTATACTTGCGTGCGCTTGTGCAACTATCTGTCTGCTATGTATAGCATATTATCTATGCATATTATAATATTATGTCTCTCTGACTCTGAGAAAAGAAAAGCACAGGAGAGAATCACAGCACATGTCAGTTTGGTAAAGAAGAGAATAATCGTTCATATTTGTTCACTAATACATTCAGACGCATTTACATGAACTCTAAGTTCGATAAAAAAAGGAACCCAGCCTTAATTTACCGCGTTACTGCTCAACCCAGAAACTACATGAATTAGCCAATATCAACTTTTTGGATACTCTCATAAATAACTCTAAACTGAATTTTTTTCAAAATTGTAACTTATCTGATAATGAACTAATCTGTCAACTTCTTAAAAATATTTATATGTAAATAAATAAAAAATTAATTCAACTCAAAATTTTGAAATGGGAGTGTTGCAATATTAGGTTTAAGTGTTGTATATGGGTTTTTGTTTGTTGCTTTCCCTTGATCAAAATACTTTATTTACTTTAAATGATAATTGTTATAATTTTATATAGATTATAATTGTAAAGGAATCATTTATATCCTAAATCTCTAAAAAAAAAAACAGTTTAAATAATTAAAACATTGTGTTTACTGCTTCTGAATAAATAAATAAATAAATAAAATACATTTTATTTTCGTAACTCTCCAGCTAAAGTGTCGGGATCAAACTCGCGCCAAATGAATTTGTATTTTCCCTTTTTTGACATTTAGAATAGCTACTTGTTCCCCGGAGTATTTTTTTTCCCATTCTCGAACTTGTTTAGAATAAGGGAAATTGAAAAAGGGAACAAAATCCCTGGGAAATTTTCCATTTAGAATGAGAGAGAAGGGAAATGGGAAATATTTTCCCGGGAATTATCATTTAGAATTGGGCTAATTCTATATATAAAATAAAAAATAAAAACTTTTAGTTCATCTCTTACTATTATTTTTATACTAACAGCCCCGATTCTCCCCCTTGTAAGGAACCACAAGTCATAAGCCCTTGTGACTATTCATTGTGAGGATTGTTGTGACTCGATAACAATATCGAATTCTCCCCCAATTCTCACTAGAAATGTCACTGGATGTGCTAAACCGACAGCAAATTCCATCGGATTACCATTCCAAGTGAAACGCGGCACTAACCGCCACCACACTTTCATCATACTAGCTCTGTCCGTGCTAGTCTTCCTGCCAAACTAAATGTGCTTTTGGTAACATGAGGCATAAAAAGGAGCCCATTGTTATTCCAAATAAAACCCACTCAAGCAAAACAACCAAACCGACGCTGCCAATTGCTAACCAAACAAAACTGGCAGCTGCGCAACATCTTCTATCGCTGAGCCAGCGAGGCATCCACCACATTGCTGAGCAAAGCACCAACAGCAACCAACAGTATGACCATCATACACGCCCACCACCACCGACACCTCCACAAACAGCCATGCATCTAACGTCCAGTGATCATCCCGATCCTAGCAGAACCACCACCAATGACGCCGCCTCCACACAAGAGGCGCCTTTAAATCTAAATGACAGTTTCGAGACGCAGCAAGTGTCCCCATCAAACAAAATCCCTTCATTCTTCAACGACCATAGTTACTTCCCGACAAAACAACGAAAACAGATTCTCGATATTTCAGAATCTGAGGTTTGCCACTAAGTCGGAAACCACAAAACAACGTAACATACAAAAAAACGATAACGAACCGCCTGCCGACCAAAGTGTCCACAACAAACAACACCACACCTCAAGCCAAGCCACTAGTTCCTGCAACGAGGGACTCCACAACAACGGAGAAAATTCTACTAACAACATAAGTAAGAATAAACTGCTCCAAAGTAAGTACTGCCCACCCATAATACTCTTTAACGTAGATAGTCACAAATAAGTAAAGGATCTCCGAAATAACGGAGCCAACTGTGTGTTTAAAGTCGTTAACCGTGGCCAGTCCACTGGATTATATGTAGACAATCCTGAAGCGCATCGGGAGCTCATGCAAATCCTCAAGGAGTCCCCAGACGTGAGGGCTCACTCTTACACCCTAAACGGGGACAAAACCACGAATGTGATTCTCAGAGGCCTCACCTCTGACTTCCCTGCATCCGAAATTCAGGATGAACTCAAAACTATCATCAAAAACGTTGATAGTGTTTCCAAATTTGACACCATCCGCTCAAAGCAGCACAACCTAGACTATAATATCTTCCTCGTCCGCCTCCTCCCGGGCACAAGCTCTCAGGAGCTATTTAAGATTAAACTCCTATTTAACACCAGAGTAAGCTGGGAAAAACCTAAAGGGAACCACGGGGTCCTCCAACGCCGCAGGTGCCAAAAGTTTGGCCACTTCGCAAAAAACTGCGCAAACGCATATAACTGCGTTAAGTGCACAGAAAAGCATAAACCCAACTCATGCCCCTCACCAGAACTGAATTCAGTAAAACGGTGTGCGGCAACTGCAGCTAAAATCATACAGCCAACTATAGAGGCTGTACAGCTTACAAAAAATATTCTCTCAAACGCAGAAACCTTATCAAGGACGCAAATGAGCGAAGAATCCACAATTTAGCCCTCTCAAAAGTACTTTCCTCTGGCAACCTGACTCCAGGTGTAACCTACGTCAGCCACTTTAACGATCCCTCCTCAGGGACAGCTCCAGCCAGCGAAAAAAGGCTACCCCCTATCCCTCCATACCCCCTACTTCAAACAGCAATGCCCTAAACATGTTCACGCGCTCATCTCAAAAATAGAAAACTTCATGAACAACACCATTCGAAGTTCAACTCTCATTAGTGCCAGTCGCTCTTCTTATTATCTTTTTACCTATATCATTATGATCAATTGTGTAAATTGCAAAGTTGTAGTACCAATAGATATTTCAATCAAATGTGGCATTTGCAATGCTCTTACTCACATTAATTGTGCTAAAATAAAACAGTCAGATCTATCAATTATAAAATCAAATAAAAACATATTCTATCATTCTGATCAGTGTAATTCTAAGCCCATTTCAGTCTGTCTAAATAAATTAAAACACACTGTAATAATATATGCTCTGATATATAATCTGATTTTTCCCATATTATATTAAATACTAACAATGAGTCGATAAATCATGAAAATAATATTTCTAATATTAATCGAAGTGTGCGCCCATCAACTCTTACGCAAAGAGTAGATAAAGTCATTGAACCCTTCAAATTATCATCAGAAAAATCTAAACCAAAAGTTCCACTAAGCTCCAACAAAAGTTCTTCATTGGGTATACAAAGCAGTTTAAATCATTCTGCGAAGTCTACTCAAAATATCCCTTTCTCCCCACCTGGGAGACCCCCGTCGCAAATACCAAAAAGTGTTTCTCATTCTCAAACTGATCATCTCGACAATACACCAGAGCCTGTGAGTTCTCCTGCTGAAACTGCGATCGCAGAGGATGCCATCATAGACCCAATCGACGAACAAATAGACGAGGCTCTCATCTCCCCTTCAGTTCATCCTCCATCAAACGATTCTACCAAATGGCAAATTTCTAAAATAATAGACTCAATCTTCTCCCCACCTTCTGTTCATGTATCACCAAATGATGATAACACAAGTCGTCGTGAAATATTAACAGATAATACCCCCTTAAACCCTCCTATGCTACCACCAACCCCCTCGCCTATAAATGCAGTAGAACATTCCCAAATAGAACAAACAATAGAATACTCTGAGAATGTTACTGCTGGCACCGCTTCATTGAATTCGATTGCAGTTGATATAAATAAAGCTCTTTTTTCGTCTAATGGCTTAGATGAGGTAATGAGTAATGGTAAATTATCAACTCCACAAGCAGAGAACGATATCATCGCCACTACACCTGCGATAACTGAAAACAACACTGATGAGGGAAGCAAAGCATCATCATCTCAATCTACTCTTGATGCTGCGCTGCCGGTCGACGTCACTGATATACCACTAACAAAAGCTATCAGTGATAGCATTGTATAAGAAAATCATAGTACTATCATGGACAAACATTTTTAGGGCGACCCACTGCCTGTGGTCGCGCCACTTTAGCTCAAGGAGAAATCCATTTTTGGGAGACAATTTTTGGCGGAGACCTCCGTTTTTGGGAGACTTCCATTTATCAGAGAATCGAAACTAGGTAGTTAGAGCAAGAGGAGTGTATTTTTATCGATTCTGATAAGAATCAAATGGAGTAAGCGAGATTACCAATCGAAGGTTTTTCTTAAACGTCTATGATGAGAAAAAGGTGAAGAGAATGACAAAAAAATGTTCGTATCCTCTTTGATTGAATGTGCAAAATAATTTTTTTTGCTTAATTTACTGATTTTATATATGCGAGAAGAACAAGAGAAGTAGACTAGACATGTGTTAGTCGTTAGTCGTCGTCATCAACCTCGAAGCAAGGAATACCTACATACATATATTTTTTTTTTTTTTGGGAAAGAATAATGCGTACAGGTATACCTACATTCGTATATCATCAAGGGTAGGTTGATTTTAATGCGGGAAAGGAAAATATGGTCATGTTGCGTAAGTATATTTGCATAGGTATGCCATCGTATAGGTATTATTGAGAGTAGTTTTTATATTAAATTGTCTGGCAAAGATTTCTTATTTGCCGTGAAATTTGTGGCAAGTGCAAGATTTTGAGCATATTTTTTTTCCGGGAAAGGAAAATACAACTTAATAGGTAGATATATTCGTATAAATAATGAATGGTAGGTTTTATTAACTAAATTATTGCATGATTTTGAGTTTGACCTGAAATTTTTTACAAGAAATTTACAATTTATTATGCCGACGAATACCTATATAAGTTAATGAAAAAAAAAAGAGAATTTGTATGCAATGTTGAGGCAGGTAGGTTCTTGGTGGTAGGTAGGTTGTATACCTAGGTACAGAAAATAAAAAACAAATTCCCTGTTTTTGGCTTGAAATTTGTTTGTTTGATTTTTAGGGTAGGTACCTACCTAGCTAGCAATTTTTAAAATATATACATACCTACACTTATTGTACCTACAACATCGTTCGTTTAATTAAAACTACCTATAGGTATGTAGATAGGTATGTAGCTAACATTTTTATTTTTCAAATTAACCAGAAGGCGAAAATGAATGTAAATTACAAGAAGGCCAGTGCACTGAAAATTGAATTATACACAGCTATAAGTAGGTATGCTCATACTTATGTTATATGTATACAGGGTGTCCGTTAATTCGTGTGCCATACTTTGGCATGTGATTTTTGTTCATATTGTAAGAAAAAAATTGTTCTACAGTAAAGTCTGATTTTCAACTTTGACATAACTTTTTGAGGATTTAAAAAAGGTAAACTTTGATGTACCCTGACCCCTGTTGAGGTTAATTTCTCTGTGAGTGCTAATGGTTGGGACCTCATTTTGGACTTTTTTTTTAGTAGAAATGCTAGCCTTTAAAATGACGTTTAAGGCTGGGTTTCCCTTTTTATCGAACTCAGAGTTCATGTAAATGCGTCTGAATGTATTAGTGAAAAAATATGAGCGATGATTCTCTTCTTTACCAAAATGACATGTGCTGTGATTCTCTCTTGTGCTTTTCTTTTCTCAGAGTCAGAGAGACATAATATTATAATATGCATAGATAATATGCTATACATAGCAGACAGATAGTTGCACAAGCGCACGCAAGTATACATACATATACATTTATGTGCAGAAAGAATTTATGCCTACTGACACTTACAAACACGGTGGCCGGCGCGGCAGCGCGCGACGGCATGCATGGCATGGCGCGAATGAAATTTTGTATATTTTTTTTCCTTTCGTCGGTCGTTTTGTCTTTTGGATAGGTATGAGAAATAAGAATATGTAGGTACCTATGTATGTTTATATGTACCTAGGAAACAATAACAGCCGTATTCATTAGAATCCGCTGAACAGATGAATAGTTATGCACTGCATAAGGATTTATGTAGCCACTATACAACGTTGCATAAATTGTTATGCATAAAATATTTTTCATACCATTATAATTATAATGAGCTTGTGTCAAAACTAGTAACATAAAGGAGAAATCTGTTACGTTTTACTTTCAAAACTGACAAAGGAGACCCAGCTGTGTGTGTGCTGTGTGAAAAATCAAAAGAAGTAATTCTGCTGGCGATTGGATTCATTTTGTTTTTTTTATTAATTTCTTTTATTATTATTATAATTAGCCAGTTACTTTGTTGGTGTTTTGTTTTTGCAAATAAAATTAAAAATATTTGAAACAAAAAAAACGTCGTTTTTGATTTATTCCATGAATTGTTCCATTCACTCACATCGTGATGTTTTTGTTGAGGAGAAAAATAAAAGGGTGGTGCTTTTTTTGTAATGTTTAAAATGTATTTGTATTTAACCGTGAAAGTGATGAAGGTGAATCTTTGTATAATTTAATTTAAATCACGCACGCCGTCGAGGATTTGCAAAAATTGTAAGATTTGATGGAAAATCTTAAAATCTTTTACATGTATTAAGTAGATTCTATAAAATAAAGTGTATACAAAATATTCTTAATTTTATTTAAACAATATCACAACAAAAATGTACAATAAATTGACAAAACTAACATTATTTATTGTTGTATTTAATTTTATAAAATATTTTTATAGCCAGATTTAAACACCTCAAAGATTACAAAAATAAGCGCCCTCCTAATATTTAACTACATTATTGTTGTGTGTGAGTCAAAGCATTGTATATATACTCTTATAGTACTATCATGGTTGAAATAATTGTCGCTGCGTATGGTGAGGAGTGTTAGAACTAACGATTTAAGAGACTTTTCAATTTGTGAAGAGATTAAATGAGGAGAAAATTAGAAGAAAATTAAGGCTAAAGACAGAAAAGAAGAATAGAGAAGGCTATACAAATTGTATGAGGTTACAAGGGAGACAAAAAATAACTGTTTTGTTTTGGCTGTCAATTTGTTTTCTATAGGAATTAGATAGTAAAACAGGAAGTATATAGAATAAAGATGACAAAAAAACAAAAACAATTTGTATGTTCCCAAATGATAATGTAGGAATCATCTGTTTGCGGCGGGCAAGTAGACAGATTTTTGCCATCGGCGATGTAGGAAATGAAGAATGTGTGCATAGGTAAGTATATAGGTAAGTATGATCGGGGGTAGGTTTTGGTTTTATGGGTATTCAATTTTCTTGCCAAATTTCAGTTTTATTTTTATGTATGGGCATAATTTCCTTAGTACTTTTCAGTGGCTAGAAGAAGGAATCTTTATGTGATGTTGAGGTAGAAAGAATCCCTATGCGATGTTAAGTGGTTAAGTAGGTTAAGTTATTTTATTTGTTATTTTTTTTATTATATAAAAGAAAGAAAAATTACAACTAGCTTAAACTAGAAGTCCTAAAAATATATACTAAAATTTATTGAATAGCAAATTTTATATAGGGGTGCACTAAGAACGGACTTTTTACATTTAATAGGCTTTTAAGGGTAAAAACTGAAATAAAGTCGAAAAACTAACTTCTAAACCCGTAGACTTGATTTTTTTTTATTTTAAAGATTAAAAAAAAATGGGAAAAAACGGATACATCTTTTTTTTATTTAAAATCTATAAACCGAGATATAACCGATTTAAGACTGAAAATTGACAAATAGTCGTTACGAAAATACTTAGTAGTTTCCTGGGGGTAGATATTTAGTTATTTTTATTTTAACATATTTTTAAAGATAATGAAAAAAAAATTATCCATGTTTAAGGAATTTTTGAAAGGATTTTTTTTCATACCCAAAATGATTTTTGAAAAAGGGTAAATTTGTTTGGTCAAATTTTCAAGGTATTTGATTTTTATCTTTTTAATGGGTTGTTCGAAAAATCTAAAATTTCATTATGTTATAGATATAGGTATTTGATAGCAATCAAATGGTAAAAATTTTATCTTTCTAACTTATCATTTGACAGATTTATTTAAGAAAGAAAAATTTTTTAAATTTGTTTTTTTGTTAATATGTTTTTAGTAAAGAGTCGTACAGGTTTGCAAGTACTAATGAATTATAGCTATTGTATGTTCTATATTCCTACTGTATTGCTGAGCTGAGAAATTAACAATATAATATTGTTAACACATATTACTTAATAACATGTTAGTGTGTGCATGGATTGATTTAGTTTTTTCTTATATTTAATCTCAATAGAATAACTATTAATTTGATACTTCATTTTTTAATCTACCTCCTATATTAGCGTATAATTAATTTTTTTAAAATTCATAAAAAGTCGGCTCAAATCCATAGAAATGCTCTGCTTTGTCAACAATCGTCAACCAGTGCAAAGCACCGTTATCTCAAATTATTTTTTATTCGATTTTTTTAATATAAAAAATCATAACTTCATTTCTACTCGGCCGATATTAAAAGTTAAGATCTCAAAATTCAGCTATAGATTAAATATATTAAATTCAAAACTTGATGATTTTTTTTTGAATTTCAAAAAACTAATGAAACACAATTATGTGTGTATTACTTTTCTACAAATATTTGGGTTATTTTATATATGTAAATCTGACGGGAAAAAAATGCCGACCAATTTAGTAAAGAAATTCACAAAAAATCTACATATTGACAAATTTATAGGCTTCAAAATTGAAAAATACTTTATAGTTCATAATAAATCATACATTAATTTAAGGTAAAATTTGTGTTAAAATTTTTGCAAAATCTTAAAAAAATTCATACTAAAAATGTGATTTAGTGAAAAATCAACTCGATTTTTGGTTCTTTAAATGTAAAAGTTAGTAAAAAATTGATACATTTTGAAAAACAAAACCGACACACTCATTACTCTAATCCTCTTCTAAAATAATTCCAATAAATGTTTACTGATTATTTCAACAAAAGACACGTTAAAATTAGTTTTATTTAGGGATGCAAACGTTTTTGAAAAATCGATGTTTTTGTCTTAAAACATCGATGTTTGCATCGATTTTTTTGTAATAATCGAAAAAAAACTGTTTTTTACAAAATGAAAAAATTAATGTAATTTTTTTCTTAAATATTTTTTTTTTTTTAACATCAAAAATATAATTTTCTTTTGTAATATTTTTTACCAGAAAAAAAGCTACCTATTTATTGAAAAAAATTGAGTTGTTGCTTACCAAATGTTGTTTTCAAAACGCATCTACGTATTATAGGTATATATTGTATATGTACCTTTTTACCTACCTCCTACTTTCAATTGAAAATAATTTTGTTTCTTTTTTTGGTCTAATTAGGTACTAGGTAAGCTTAGGTACTGATACCTACCTAACAAGTTTCTTTTCTTTTAAGTTTCAAATACCTCAGTTCATTTTTCAATTCAAAAAAGGGTACCTACATACACATATATTTTGTCTTCAAAAAAGTAATGACCTACATTTACATACCGAGGTGCCTACCTATACCTACCTATGTACTTATTGTTTGTTTGTGCGATCCAGTCGTGCGCATTTTTTTTTTGTTTTGAATTTAATAAAGCTAATATAAATTTGACGGGTCATTTATACTCCCTTTAAGTATGAAATTTTTCATCCCTCCTCAAAAATTTGTAAACACAATTTTCTAAGCCACATTTTAGAGCTATGTTTTAAGATCTAAAATCTCTGCGACTTTTTATTAAAAAGATATTGATACAAAACATAAAAATTTTTTTTCATAATGTTTACCCTTATATAAATCTGGGCAATTGATCGAAATACAAATATAGTTATACCTATAACATATTAAAATTTAAGATTTTTCCAACTACCCATTAAAAATATAAAAATCAGAAACTTTGAAAAATTGACCAACAAAAATGTATGTTTTTCAAAAATCATTTTCGACACGAAGAAAAATCCTATCGAAAATTCCTTAAACATGAATAATTGCTTTATTCATCTTCTATAAAAATATGGAAAAATAAAAAAAATAAAAAATCTACACCCATGCAACTACTAAGCACTTTTCGAATTGACTATTTTTGAATTTTCATCATTAAAACATTTAAAACTCGTTTTGCCGTCGGTAGTTGGCATTGGGGATATGGTTTTGCCGTCGGCAAAACGTATATGAGTTTTTTTTTGTTTTGTTGATCTTTTTTTGATCTTGTTGCATGTTGCGTTGCAACACTATTTAAAATAAGAATTAAAAAAAAATCCTTTTTTAGTTTACTCCTACATAAAATTATTATTATTATAAAATTATAAATTTTAGTATATAATTTTAATACTTATAAATTAGGCAGTAGCGTCATTGGGAACAGTAATTGTTATTTATAAGTAGTTGCTATACATGTATGTATATAATGGGTACCTATAATATTATCAATTGATATTTTTACCTTCCCTTTGGAAGTTATTGTAATTGGTGCGATTTGTTGAACTATTTAAAATACTTAACAAATGTTTTTTAACTCACATATTTTGAAAAAAAACATTATATCGATTTCAAAAATGTATACCTATACCATCTAAGTGTTGTGTAATTTTGAGATTTTTAAAACCACCCTCTAAAAAGCTAAAAATCAAAATGTTTTAATTCGAAAAATGTTTAAAATCAGAATCGAAATTTTGCATATGATTCCTATAATTTTTAAGCTACCTATATACCTACTATATACTGATTATCCAAAAACCCAAAGTTATTACACTATATAACATATAATTATGTAATAAATACTCTACCACCCACCACTTAGGTAAATATGTATGTATGTATATGGTTTTCAAGTGCACCAATGGGAAGTTGCTAGTGTGGGTCGACCCCAGACTCATTTATCAAAAATATTTTTTTTTACCCAAAAAAAAAGCTTTTTATTGAAAAAAAAATTGAGTTTGTTGAATTGAGTTTCAAAATGTTTCTAGGTACCTACCTTTGCATAGGTACCTATTTACGTAGGTAACTACTTACCTTCAATTGAAAATAATTTTGTTTATTTTTTTAATACATACCTACCTACCTTACGACCTTACCTATTTTAATTGATAATACCTATGTAGGTACATACATTCAAATAACCTTACGTACCTACCTACTTAGGTATATCAAGTTTTAATTTATCTACCTACATACCTCAATTCAAAATATTTAGGTACATGTGTACCTACCATACCTACCTATTTTCATACTTTGTTTAGCAAAACAAATTAATTTCTTTAAATACCTACCTAGTATATCTACCTACTAATTTATAAAAATGTACATACATATCTACCTACATGATACAATATGGTCCCAATGGCCAAATATTAACCTTGCAAAATCGTGCAAAAAACCATATACTCATAGCCATCAAAAGAAAGCAACAAAAACTCATTGAAAAAAACTGTAAGAACATAACCGAAGAAGCCCATAGGAAAACATATTCTCATTTTTTTCCCCTTATTCTCGTTGTTGACTGACAAAAACATCTGACTCCCTTACTACCATTATCGTTGTACGAATTTAATCAATATTCTCCTCTCCCTCTTACTAATTGTTTTTATTTTTCCTTGAATCGTTATCCCCAGGTCTCTATTGTGCATTTAAGCGATTTTAACGCCAATTTCGGCACATTTCGTGAGTACTATTAGTACTACAAAATTTGAGCCATGATAGTACTATAAGAGTATATATACAATGGTCAAAGTGACATTCCGATACTAAACAACCCTTATGTTGGCTCTATTGACACCTGGTAAGTTGCTTTCCACGCCATCTGCATCTCAAGCGCTTAAGCTTCAAAAGGCGATAGAATTATTTTCGATTTGACGTCCAATGTATTTCCCATAAGAGAAAACGAAAAAAGCGCCAGATGAAAATTAGTTTTACCAAATTATTTTATATCAACGGGTATCCATATTATGATTGAAATAGAATCAAAAAATGTGTAAGCTTATAAATCAACCCGAACATATATTAAAATAGATAGCTAAAATGCTTTGCTTTATAATATAATATGTAAACAAACCACCTTTACAACCAGAAACAACAACAAAAGTACTCGATTAGAAAAAGAGAAAGGTAAAGGCGTAGTCACGATTATTAAAAAAATATATTTGTTCGTAAGATTAAGTTATTTGAATAAAAATCTTCTTGTGAAGCAATTGTTAAAAAAAAAAATATTTTTCAATTGTCTATTTACATATTTGTTTCTTGGTTTTACAAAAGAGGCAAGGTATGAATGAAGGTCATGCTCGATCACTCTTAATTAGTTCTATTTTTAAGAAGAGTTTAATTTAAAAGAGTGCTAACCTTTTTCTTAAATGGAGGATAAAAGTTTTATTTTGCCCGAAATTACGTTAAAAAATAATTCTTAGAAAGATCCTGACGTGGTCGGATAAAACAAACGACCACAGGGAAATCAAATGATGGCCCTATAATTTATATTATCTTTATGTTAACCTGCGCGTACCTAATACAAACAAATAAAATGAAGATTTATATCACTTAAGTGCATTATAGGTGACTCCTTTTGATAATTTGGAAAACTAATTTTCGTTGGCTTATTACATTAAATTAAGTGAGCACTTTTGACTGTTATAATTCTATTTTTACGAAAGCAAAAGTGAACGAAACTAATCGAAAAATAGAAAACCGCAATTATTGGTGCAACATATAATTTCCTGGTATTATCTTTTTTTCTTACGATCACTTAAATAGACCTTTGACATTTCTACTTCTTTCTTCACTTATAATAAAAAGGAAAATTAATGTTTTATTTAAATCCATAAGAAACTCTAGCCCCCTAAACTTCTACCTGACTACGCACATGATATCGTTCTGACTGACGCCTTGCATCCATTTTGGAAAACAACAACAAAAAAGCACGTTTGTTTACATATTTCATCTGCAAAATAAAGCAAATTAGTAATAAGTTTCGATATATTTTACGTTTGATTTGGAAACAAGCATGTTTAATTATTCTATTGCAATTATAAAACAAACAACCGTTCATATAAAATTAATTTGTTAAAATAATGTTTCTACGAGCTGTTTTTGTTTTTCTCTTATAGGAAATGCATTGAACGTCAAATGGAAAAGAAATCTATCTCGTTTGTTAGTTTCACGCGCTGGCTGCTAGGTGCCGTGACTCCATGTGCCAATACAACCTCCAAATGCGTTTAGCTTATGTTGCATCTATTCAACGTTGCATAAGTTTATGAATAAGGTTTTTGCGTTCAGAGGCATTATAAAGAGTGCATAGCACTATGCACTCGCTATAATTCGTTTATGCATAAGGCTGTAAATGTTAGAGATAGGTTGGCGGTTTGGTGGCGGTGATTTTTTTTTTAAATTTTTTTGATTTTCATTTCATCTTTGCATTATTTTTTGTTTGTTTGTCATGTTCTTCTTAATGCAAAACAAAAAAGATTCTTTATAAGTTTGGTACCTATTTATTATTATTACGAAAAATGTAAGTTTTGTTTTGAAAATTTTTGGACTTGTAGGTTGGAAGATAATTATGAACATGTAGGTAGGTATGGAATTTAATTTTTTTTTAGGTTAGATGGGATTTTTTCAAATCCAAATTAGGTAGCTAGGTAGGTAGGTTTATCTATAAGTAAAGTAAGAAAGAAACATTGAAATGAAACAAAAACAAAATTAAGATTTAGATATGTATGTTTCTAGTTTTCAATTATTTTTTTTAGTAATTTTTTTTTAAGATAACGTCGCTGCGCAATCACTAAAAATAGCACGTTAAGAATGGTCAAAGTCAAAAAATTTATTCAAGGAACGAATCTCATTGATTTTAAAAATTGTTTCATCATCATCAAATAAAAACGAAAATTATTTCTTTCAAACTTTTTCACAGTTTTTACATACTTACATATTCATAAAAAATTTCATTAAAAAAGTGAATTTTAAAAACATTGTTTTTATTATTAAAGTAAGTTTTTAAACTTGGTAGAAGTAATCATGCCCTTGTTTCAGCTCATAAGAGTCTCCCTTTTTCTCCAAGTATTTGATTTTTTTGTTTTCTACAGCATCATTGATTTTGATGTCTTTAATTGAAGATGGACATTTCACTTCACAAATATCATTTTCACCAACTAATCCATCAGGAGTCGCGCCAAGGAAATGAAGTTCTTCATCTATGAATAGTCCTCATTTTTCAACTGCAATTCCAGCTACTTCTTCTAATTTTTCTATCGCATTTTTTTCATTTTGGAGACCCCATAGCATGCTTGATGTAGAACATAAACTGCTATACAAACATGTTTTTACAATGTTGTGGTAACTGGATACACTTCTTACCTTCCAAATTCGTCCAAAATTAGACGCTGTAACCATTTGACGTCTTATTTCCAGCCATTTTTCATTACGTGACTGTTCTCTTGTTTCTTCTTCTATCTCATTTCTCCTTTTGAAATTTTCTTCAATGAACTGCCTTTTAGTATTCTTTTCAATCTCCATATTTTCTGCTGTCTTATCCGGAATATCAGAAGGTATCTCCACATTGCCATAATGAGAATCGGCAGTAGCATTTCTTTTGCGTTTTCTTGGATTGTTTTTGTTCGAAAATAGCCTTCTTTTATTTAATGATGCCTGTCTCTTCATTTCGGTCCTTACCAAAAGATTTTGTTTTGGTGTTCTTACAGTATGGTTGTTTGTTTTTGTATATTCCGTGAATGCTCTTCTAGTGTTGAATTGGACAACAGCAGCAGCACATCTATGCTGTATGACTGCCCTAATGAAAAGTTGATTCTCTTCCCTCCTACAAATTGGCATACAACACTGTTGAATTGCTCGCATACATTTGAGTCGTATCCGTGGATTAGGCTAATGGAATTGCGCACCATTCTTTGAAGGAACAAGTTAATGCAATCCAAACACCATCTTTTTTTAATTGCTCTATGATATCTGTGCCTTCAATAGCATTTCCGTTGCAAAAATATTGGCACAATTTTTGTGGGAGCCAAAAACGTGATATGGCACATTTTCTATGTCTTTTTGCAGTAATTTTATTTTTTCTTGGAAAGAAATTTCACTGTTTTTTCTATATTGTGTTGCACTTTTAACTCCTTTGATTATGCTGTCAATCTTCGACCACAACGTTTTTCTTCCTAAGATGTTGTGTTTAGTGTTTTTGGTCAGATCTTTGAGCTTTTTTCTTAAATTCCTATACAAATGGTTGACGCACTCTATTTTTTGTATTGTTTGATCAGGTAATGGTTTGGCCTCAAGCAGCTTCTTATGAACATTGCTATCGCCATCTGCAATAAACTTGTCAAATACGACACCATACTCTTTGAAGCAATATTTAAATCCTTCAACTAAAATATCGGACTCCATTTGAGTCGAAGGTCCTCTATGGTTTTTATTGCATTCATGATCTGGAATAGGTTTATTTTTGGCCTCGTTTAAACGACAGGTATGGCAGTACTTATTTTTGACGTCATAATACAATACTTTTTTAGTGTTAAATCCAATAATGGTGGCTATTCCAGATAGGGAAGAATATTTACAGCCGTACGACCTGTGAGACCATGCTCCATCTGTAACCACAGTTATCAAGGCGTGACCTTCCTTGTCAACATTTCCATTTTCTTTAGCTATTTGTTTTTCTTCTTCTATAGCTTCCTTCATTTTAATTTCTGCAGTCTCTTTCCAAACTTTTCTGCTTTGACTTTCAATTTGTTGATAGGTTTTGGATGTCATAAATGGAACACTAATGGATTCAAATACCCGCTTACACTGTGTGAACCCATTCCCGGGGAGCATTGTTCCTGCAACCACTTCCTTATTTATAAACGTGTCTACAGCTACTAATTTACTCTCCTCAATATTGCATGTAAACACTGTTTTCTCTATATTGCACATTTCACATCGGAAAACCAATTTAGAATTAAGACCTAGAACATACAGATAGAAAGAGGTATTAGGTACACAGGAATAGATAGATTCCAGGTTTGGAAAAATTAATTCTTAAAATTCTAAGATCGAAATCGTAGCAGAACTGTGATTGTATTGTGTGCAGTGTTGCCGATTGAAAAAAATATCATGTTTTATTTTTAATCGTAAGATTTGTTTCGCCCCAAAAAGTCACTACTCACAGAAATTAAAAACAAATTAAATTACATTTTATTACTGGTCTTTTAAATATAACTACATTTTAAAGTATTTTTTAAATAGTTTAATTGACTGTTTACCTTATTTATTTAGGGTTTATTAAGAGTTTAGTTGCTTCGTGTATTTTTGAAAGGAAAAATAAAAATCATGAGATTTTAAATGAATTCATGATTTTATGAGATGAGGATCAAAAATCATGATAAATCTTGACATTCGGCAACACTGATTGTATTAGCTTTAGTCTACATAATAAGAAAAATTAATTGAAGTAGGTACCTTTCTTAACTTCATGCGTAAGCACAAGATTTTTCAATGTGCAACCAAATAATTGACCATGACTTGATATTTCCTTAAACTTTTAAGGAAAAAATCAAGGTCAACAACTCTTCGCCCTTCAGGAACAAATTCATGGGTATTTGGTGTCGATTCGACTTCAACTGGCAGCTCAAAAGTATCGACAGTGTCTTGCAAAATGTCCGTTTCTTCGGCTGTTACGGATTGAAGCTCGGATAGTACTGCTTCCTCAGGTGGCACATCAACTGCAGGTTGCAAATCACTTCTATTACATTTCCTTTAATTTAAATTCAAATAAATGATGGTGTCAGTTAGTATATACATAAATAAAACAGTTTTACGAAAACCTGAACTTCCCTAATTTTTTAATGTTGATTTTTGAAATCGGCGCAAATCTATACGAAAACTTATTTTTCATTTAAAATACCGTAAAAAAGTCAATATTTGTTGCCTAGTGTTATTCATTACAATTACAATTTTTTCTATTGTTATTGTTTACCTTCTTCTTGTTATTCATTATTTCAAACAGTGAAAAAACAAGTTAAACCAAAACGTAGAAAAATAATGAAACTATAAAATAAAATTATATAGGTACAAGCTATTTGGTAGAAATCATATCACCTATGTAAATGAACAATATGTTACTGGTATCTATAGGTACTCACCTTCTCCAATCTCTTTTAAAAAAATATTTTCTTTTTTTGGCGCCAAAAACTTTGGATAATTTTTTCGGCATTTTTATAACTGATTATGCAAATAAAATTCAAAATAAATTTTATAGAACACTGTGTATTCAAAAAAAATAAAAATAAATCGCGTGGCACAACGGCTCATGAAGAACCAGGGCCTAGTGACTAACAACTCGCAACCATTCCTGTGTGCGCCTTTCGACAGGAATGGAAGGGACCTACAATTTTATGCCGATTCCGAACGGCTAGACGAGAAGCACTTATTCGTGACAAGTGATACTCTTGGAGGATTTGTCAATTCCTCGCAAGAGGCAGTAGCCCTGAAAAAAAACTTTTTAGTTTTTATGTGGACGAGGCTGGGAAGCGATCCCAGACCTCCAGCGTGACAGTCGAACGCACTAACCATTACGCTACGGGCTACTACACTGTTTATTGCACAGTTTTATTTTTAATATACTTACTATCTGTATCAATAATAAATCACGGCGTTTTAAGAACAATTCAAAAAACAAATCAAGTATTCAACGATACAGTCTATAATACAGTTTTTAAAATTTAAAAACAAATCAAGTATTCAACGATACAGTCTTTAACACACTTTTAACAATTTTTTTTAAGATCACTCCAAAAACTTCGTCACTAGGAAAAAATGTCCGAATCATATGGATACAAAACGAATAGTAACTTGCATCATTTGAGTTTATACGGTTCGAATGCAAATTAGGTAACTAGAATATCAATACCACACCCACAACAAACCCACAAAAATCTAAGCTTATATACTTACTTCTCATGTCTTGTTTTATATAGTATGTAATTATCTCTAACAAAAAAAGAGTTATAGATACCTACATATATATTTTTTTTACCAATGTAACCCTTTTACCCCTCTTCAAACAATTTTCCTTTGCTACCACTGTGCTCCCACCTAAAAAATTTGATTCTGCAACCTTGCACCAAATACCTACCAACTGGAAAAAAAACAACAATGTATAAGACAATAGAATATACAAACATCTACATATATAGGTACGTACCTATATGTGCATATTGAAAAACAGGTTTTTATATTTTTTATATATCTACCAAAAATTCTACAATACATATAAATTTCTAAACCAAACAAAAAATATGCATGCATACGTATAATAAGCTACACAAATGTGCAAATTAATTGTTTGCACAAAATAATGCCCTCTCACTCCCACCCTATCCCTTGCAATATTTCTAATCATCAACAAAACTCAAATCATGATTCATGACCTTGCACCAAATAGAAATTCCAACCAGTTGACAAAAAAACATGATTGCATATTGAAGAACAGGTTTTTCATACATGACTTAGTTTAATGCGAGAAAATAAGACACACAAAAACAAAAATGCATGTGAGCGCATGTGCCATATACTTTTTTCACTTGTATATTCCTGCTCCATCCAAAAAATGTCTGGCCAACAAAGCCACAAAAAAATATACACGAGAGCATGTGTCATATACTTTTCTTCCACTTATAGCCCAGGAAACAAAAACATGGCTCCATACAAGTTTCTAAATTTTGGTAATAGCTTTGATACTTATATATATTGTACATAATACTATTATACAACTTTTCAGAAATATCCTTTGGTGTGGCTGTTGAGCAAACAAGATAACGGGATTTTAGTGTGATTTTTTTTTTATTTTTGGGAATTCTTTGTTTCATGAAAATGGCTATACCTTTAAATATAATTGGTTTAGAAACAAGATTGGTACGTTAAATTATTGATAATTATTTTTTCTTTAATAATAAAATATAATAAGGAATATATATACGATAAAAACTTTTTAAAAATACACAAAGAGTCAAATTTTTTGAAAAAAGTCGTAATGGAGGTTGGTTTAGTTTTGTTTATTCGTAACTTGATAAAAAAAAAAAAATGTCCAGTTTTCAGAATTCAATTGTGCAGAAAACCACATTTTTAGAATTACATAAAAAAATGTATTTAACTGTGTTTGATAAGATTTTAATTGCACCCTTTCTTCACAAAATACCTATAGAGACATGCCTCCATACAAAATTCTAAATTTCGGTAATAGGTTTGATACTTACTTATATTGTACCTAATACCATTATATGTCTTTTCAGAAACATCCCCACCTGTGTATCCTTGGATTTTATAGATGTAGGAATAAGTTTGAAATTGTTTTTTCTTAAATTATAAAATATAAAAAAAATAAATTCATGCGTAACACTTTTTAAAAATACACTAAATTTTTTTTTTTTTTTTGTAAAAAAAAAAGTTGTAATGGATGTTTTTTTTTTTTTTTTTAAAAGAAAAAACAAGCCCACGCCTCTTTCCCCTTCAGATACCGCACGCGCTGGGGTCCATTTTCACCGAGTACGAAAGCAATTACGATTGCAAGTCATATCGGTACTTATATTAATTATTTGATGTTAGATAATAATACAAAAAATGTTGGTTGAATTTGGTTTTACCGTAGCCTTCTGCTAATCTGCAGTTACATTCTAAATTTGAATTAGCTTGTCTTCCTCCAACTAAAGCTGCTGCAGATCGGCAATCATATAGCGTATATCATCAAGTACAAGCTTGGCTGGGAAATGCTTTGGAACCAACTGATTGGGGGTGGAAATCCGTCAAAAGCGGATTAGTTCCTGTTACAACAGATCTGCCACCGGCTCCAGAACATCTACTTAAATTAATATCTTGTAACTGTCGGACACAATGTACAATAAGATGCGAATGTAGGCGATCAGGAATGTTATGTTCAGTGATGTGTGGAACCTGCCAGGGAACATCCTGCAATAATATCATTGGCGAAGAAGACCATCTAAGCAAAGTAGATGCCAATGAGTTTTAATATAAATTTTTGTATAAGACTAATTAATTTTTAAGTAAAATAACTTTATATATAAACTAAAATGTATCTAATGTAACAAAAAACTAACATTTAAGCAAATAAAATATTGATAAAAATGTATATATAACTGATATGTTCTTTTTCATTTTTTTTCAACAAATATTTTTTTTTTTTTTCAGAAATGTCCGCAGAAGGACATTGCGTCATAAAAGACGCAAAATAAAATTATTAACAAAATAAAATATTGTTTTTAGTGTTATTCAGTACCGTTAGCTAATCAATTTCATGAGTAAATATTGTAAGAAAAATGAACATTTTCTTTTTTTCAACTTTCAAAGACAATTTTTCCAACTTTACGGTTCTTTTAAAAAAGAAGTATTACATTTCCTTAAACTGAGTTAAATTGTTTATCATTTGAGATATTTTGAATCTTTGTGGAATGTACCGTTGTATTTTTTTTTTTTCTTTTTTTTTAGTTAGAACTCAAATATTTTCTAACACGTTTCATGATGGATTAAGTTCAAAATTTTCCAAATAGTGTGTTATAAAAACTGTTGTTATACCACATATGACGGAAAATATAATAAAGAACAAATAAATACTGCATTTAGTTTAATTGGGTCCCGTTAAATACTCCATTTTAACAAAATACACTTAAACAAAATGAAAAAAAAAAAATCATTTTCTTCAATTTGTATACAAATTTGACAAATTTAGTGCTACTTTATAAAACAAGTTAACAAACAATCTTTAGAACCATTTATTGCTGCATAATTTAAAATAGTTTTGAAGTTCAAAAACTGTACCGTTATATTTTTTTTTTAAGAAAAATCATTTTTTTTTCATGGTTGTCTCTTGAATAAATTCAAAATATTTTGAGAATGGTAATTATTTTATTTGTAACCACACATTTTAAACAATGCGAAATCGAATAATAAACAAAATAAATTACTTTTTTTTTTTTTTATAAAAATTTTTTGACTGTTAACTTGGAACGATAAGAACTGTAAAAAAAAATTGCAAAATTTTTACTTCTTCAACGTTTAATAAAATTTTTACCAAGTTTAAGATACTTAAAAAAAAAAACAAAATTCTTTTATCTTATGTCAAATATAATTTTGCGTAGTTTGATGTATTTTTCAAGTTTTTTGGATGCGCCGTTATATTTTTTTTTTTGTAAAAACTGCAAAAATTAAGTTTACATTTTCACTTTTTCAACGCCTACTAATTTTTTTTTAAACTTAAGGTCGTAATATACAAAAAAAAATATACACAGTTTTATGCTTTAGTAAATTTTGGATCATATGAATTTTTTTCAGCTTTCTGAAATGTACCGTTATATATTTTTTTTTATTTTTATCATTTGAAACTTTTAAGTTTTTGTTCATGGTTCCCTATCCATTTTATTGAAATTATTCAAGATATATCTAAAAGACAAATCTCAAAAGTATCTCAAACAATGTTGAATTTAACAGTGAAAAAAAGTGTGTTTTTTGATTTTGTTATATTTTGTTTACAATTCCGTTTTAACAGTAAATACTGTAAAAAATTGTTTAAAATGTTCACTTTTTCAAGTTTTTATAAAAAAATTGATAGAGTGAACGGTACATAATAAAATAAAATGTTTACTATCTTGTTCTAAATTCAATTCTGCATCGTTTGAGGTATTTAACAATTTTCTTAAATGTACCGTTATATTTTTTTTAATTTATACCTTAATTTTTTTGTTCGTGATTTGTCTTTGAATAAAATATTTTTTTTACAGAAGGGTACATAACACAAGCTTGTAAGATATATCAAATGACGCAGAATTAATTAGTTTTTATTTATATTTGTTAAAAAATACATTTTAACGGAAAAAACCCCAAACAAAATTTAGAAAATTTCAATTTTTCAACTTTGAATAAAATTTTTACTAATTTTTGGATCTTAGATATAAAAAAAAACAAATTTACTATGATAAAACATTTAATTATGTATTTTTTGAGATATTTTAGAAGTTTGTGGAATGCACCGTTATATATTTTTTTTTTTTTTGTCATCACCATTTTTTTTTTTTTTTAACGCTGATTACGCGGATTGCTCAATAGCTAGAGGCCAGGATATTTCCTCAAATACTCCTTTTAAATAGCTCTACAACCCATCAAAATCCTAAAGCTATTACCAAAATTTAGGATTTTTGCACAAAATTCCTGGGCTATTATACAAACCTATATCCCTCCCTCCATCCAAAATAATGCCGACCAACCACCTAAAAGATCTGTCAGCTAAATAAAAACTATCAATGGATATCCAACAACAGGTTTTTTTTATGTATTCTATTCATGTCGCGAGAATCGGTATCGAAAAAAAACTACATAATTATAAAAAACAAGAACACAAAAATATGAGAGCGCATGTGCGATATTTGTTTTGGAGATAGAACAAAGAGGGTTGGCGCTGATACTGCAGTGGATTTCTTCTGAACTTCAAACTTCTTTGTGTGCGTGTGGAAAGAAATTTATTGTTAAAAAACGCAAAATGGACCTCTTTTCTAAAATTTAAATTGAAGAACCTGTGGGTGCAATTTTTTTTTGTAAATTGAATCTGATTTAAAAAACAACAAAAAAAAAAAATAATAAAATATAATAAATGTTGGATTTTCCGCTTTCAAAAAATGATTACCAATTTGGTAACTTTGAATCATCATTTGGAGTGATAATTTTTTTTTTTTAATTTTTTAAAGATAATTGGTTCCAAGACAATGAAGTAAACTATTGAATTAAAACACAAAAAAATTTAAAAATTAAAACTGGTAGTCATGGTTTTCTAAAATACTGAAATGTGTGACATTTTGCGATTTTTCCCTTTGTAAAGCTTTCAATTTAAAAAAACGTTGATTATTCTTTTGGAACTTAAAAACCCTAAGCATAAACTTTATAAATATTTTTAAATTGTTAAATTATGTTGAAAATTGAAGGAGCTTCCCTTGATTTTCAACGTCCAAAATCGAAAAATTACATTAGAATGAAGTTTTTTTTTTTGCATGAATAAATTTTTTTAATTACTTAGGTCACTCTTGTAAAAAAAAATAAAAAGTTGCGTGGTTAAGAAATAACACTCTCACAATGAAAGCCTAGGTTTATGAAATTTTTTTCGGTATTTTTATTTTCATAGGCAAATTAAAATTTTAAATTTTAAACCTATATCGCTCCCTCCATCCAAAATAATGCCGACCAACCACCTAAAAGACCTGTCAGCTAAATAAAAACTATCAATGGATATCCAACAATGAGAGCGCTTGTGCGATATTTGTTTTGGAGATAGAAGAAAGAGGGTTGGCGCTGATACTGCAGTGGATTTCTTCTGAACTTCAAACTTCTTTGTGTGCGTGTGGAAAGAAATTTATTGTTAAAAAACGCAAAATAGACCTCTTTTCTAAAATTTAAATTGAAGAACCTGTGGGTGCAATTTTTTTTTTGTAAATTGAATCTGATTTAAAAAACAACAAAAAAAAATAATAAAATATAATAAATGTTGAATAGGCTTTTCCGCTTTCAAAAAATGATTACCAATTTGGTAACTTTGAATCATCATTTGAAGTGATAATTTTTTTTTTTAATTTTTTAAAGAATATTGGTCCCAAGACAATGAAGTAAACTATTGAATTAAAACACAAAAAAAATAAAAAATTAAAACTGGTAGCCATGGTTTTCTAAAATACTGAAATGTGTGACATTTTGAGATTTTTCCCTTTGTAAAGCTTTCAATTTAAAAAACGTTGATTATTCTTTTGGAACTTGAAAATCCTAAGCATAAGCTTTATAAATATTTTTAAATTGTTAAATTATGTTGAAAATTGAAGGAGCTACCCTTGATTTTCAACGTCCAAAAACGAAAAATGACATCAGAACGAAGTTTTTTTTTTTGCATGAATAAAATTTTTTAATTTTTTTTAAGATAATAGGTCTCTTTATTTCTTCACTCTTGTTTTTAAATAAAAATAAAAAAAATAAAAAGCTGCGTGGTTAAGAAATATCACTCTTACAATGAAAGTCAGCCTAGGTTTATGAAATTTTTTTCGGTATTTTTATTTTCATAGCCAAATTAAAATTTAAAATGTTTTTTTTTAATGCCAATTTTTAGCTGTATTCATTAACTAAATAATACATTTTATTTCAATTAAATATCTATTGAAACGTAGAAGTTATCTAACAATTTCTAAGCGCCCTACCATTTTTGCACAGGGAACATACCCTTAAGCATAATTTTAAGAATTTTGTTTTGACATCTTTGCAATTTTAATTTATGAGTTTTGGCACAATCATACCAGACAGGGATGGTTTTAAACATAAGTTTTAAGAATTTTGTTTTGACATCTTTGCAATATAAATTTATGAGTTTTGGCACAATCATACCAGACAGGGGCACCGTACAATAGGATCGCTTGAAAAATGGTTTTAAACATAAGTTTATTTACTTTGCTGAGTTTCGAGTTTCTACAAAAAAGAGGATAGAGAATCCTAATGTAAATATTTATTTTATCAACTCTGGCAGATATATGTTTTTGGAAATTAAGTTTTGTGTCTATCATAATGCCGAGATATCTGCAATGCTCGGACCAATCAATATTGACAGAGCCCAACTGAAGTTGTACATTGCCCGGTAAAAAACATGATTATCGGCGTCGAGTGAACCAAATCGCCTGCGGTTTATCAGGGTTGATTTTAATTTTCCATTTAAAAAATAATTTTCTAACTGAATGAGAGAAGATTGCTACTTTTGGTGGACATCTAAGTATAAAATCCCTGATGAAAAGATAGCCGTATCATCGGCAAACATAGCTTTTTTGACGTCATCACCATAAACAGGCAAGTCGGAAACAAATATATTAAAAAGGATGGGTCCAAGAACAGAAGCTTGTGACACACCAAATACAATATGTTGGATGGCAGATCTATCATTTTGAACTTTAACTAAAAATTTTCTTTCACTTAAAAAGCTTTGAATTATTTTGATTTATTGGCATCGAAAAGTTGAGCATATAAAGCTTATGTAGCAAAGCATCGCGCCATTACACTGAGTCAAATGCTTTAGCAATGTCTAAAAAAATTATACCAGTCGATTCTTTTATCATAAATTTGTCAGTGACATGTTTTTTAATCATTACAATTTGTTGGTTTGTATTGTGGTTACGTCTAAAACCGAATTGAAAGTCAGGCAAAATTTTAAGTTCAGTTAAGTGATTGTCGAGTTTTTCTTGAATTATTCTTTCCAATGTCTTACTAAAGCAGCTGAGTAGACTTGTAGGCCTGTAGCTGCCAACATTGTCCTAAGGTTTGCCGGGCTTAGCAACTGGTATAACCAGTGCTGTTTTCCAGCATTCTGGAAAGTAACATAACTGTAAACACCCATTAAATAAAGTAGTTAAGTATTTAAAACCAGTGGGGGGAAGAAATTTCGTAATTTTGTTATTAATGCCGTCCAGACCAGCTGATTTCTTGTTTTTTAATGATTTAATAAGACTAGAAACTTTACTAGGATTAACTAGATAATTATCAGGCAAGACAATGTTTGATTGGGCAATGGTGGTAGTAGAGTTAGAAACTACTACCAAAGTAGTATTATCGCTAAAGCTAGCTGCAATATTGTGATTTTTACTGAAAGTTGTGGCCAAAAGATTTGCTTTTTCTTTTGGGGCAATAAAAAGTTGATTTTGCACTTTGAGAGGTGGAATACTAGAACCTTTTTTTTTATTAGTTTGGTAATCTTCCAGAAGGGTTTACTCGATTTATGAAAGGAGGAAATTTCTTTTGCAATTTCATTATTTAAATATTTAACATTTTGAAGGAAAAAGTCATAACGATAACGGAGCCATTTACGCCTTTCAGAGTTTCTCAAACGAATTAAAAGCAGTATGTTATCTGGTAGTTGCATAGCATGACTATCAGCTACAGGTTACTTGGGTATTGCAAAATCGGCAGCTCTCTTTACTAAAGAAACAAAGTTATCACATAAATAATAAACTTGGTTCTCATTCATAGTAACATTAGATGTTAAATCACTTTGTTTATAAAAGATTTAGATAGATTCTAGTTTGCAGCGGAATAATTGTAGTAAAATCTGGTTTGTCTGACAGGTGCTATGTTGTTCACCATAATATTTACGGGGAGATGGTCGTCAGATCCAAGATTATTATAAGTAAATGGCCTTGTACAATATGTTGGTATATTAGTAACAAAAAAGTCAAGAGTTGAAGGACTCTTAGATGGAGATGTAGGAATATAAATAAGTATGGTTAGGTGAATACAATAATGAAAAACTTGGATAAACTTCATAAACTTCACATAAGAGATTACCCCAGCAGTTAGCCCTAAGGCAATTCCAAAGTTGATGGCGACAGTTTAAGTCACCACCCATGATAATTTTATTGCGAAGTCTAAAGAGTTTTTGTAAATCACTTTTAAAGTGAGGGATTTTATAAGCAGTTCTATTACCACCAGGGAAATAGGCAGAAAAAACACTCACTTTTGAGTTGATGCCTAAAATTATATCTACACCTATTATCTCGACACAGCCTAGGTGCAAGTTAGGATGTACTGTGTGTTCGATTTCTTTTCTTAATAAAAATAGCTACACCGGCACCTTTGAGGTGCCTTCTGTCCAGACGGTAGCAATTGTAATTAGGACAAGAAAATGATTTGTCAATTTTCAACCCGGTCTCTGTAACTAGCGCAATATCAACTTTTTTGTTTACATTAAAATTCAAAAATTCTAATTTTTTTTTTGTGATGCTTCTTGATAATCATGGAACGCGTTTGTTCACTAAAATTTTAATCAAGGATTCCATGATTTGAGCAGTTAATTGAAGATTTCACTAATCAGCCGAATTTGCTTGATTAGCACCATTTAATCAAGGATTTACCGGCATTCAGTTTGTTTGTTTGATTAACGCACTCGCATGATAAACAGAAATACATAGTTATACTCGCTAGATATACCCTTGTCGCCATCTTGAGTTATCTGTGACGTCTCAATATTCTTTTATTATTATTTTAATTTTTAAGTGAAGACTTATATTTTTAAATGTAGCACTTAAAGACATTTTTTTAAGTAATAAGAGCAGCAAAAATATAAAAAGCATAAATAACAAATTAGTTGAAATTAATAATTTTTTAGAATTGAGACTATAGTCACACAAGAAACGAGCAAGCCTTGTTTCTTTTATTAGTATTTTTGACGTAAAGTGAAGCCATTGAAAAAAAAAATCAATACAAAAAAACAATTCTTTGGCTGTCATCGCGATCCATGTATAAAATATTAAATATTTGGCTATTGAAATAATATTACGTGAAATGAATTAAGTTCTTTGAAATTATAAATTATTTATGTACGTAAATATAAATTGCAGTATTATTTTAGTGCATCTGGAAATTGCATTTGGGATTCGTGGAGTGGTGACGAAAGCGAAGACGATTTTCAGGAAGTATTAATTGTTGAAAGGCGACAATACAATATGTATGAAAGATTGGACCATTTCAATAAGTGGGACGATATTGACTTTTTCCGACGATTTAGATTTCAGAAGGAAACTCCCAACTAACATTTTAGCTTCGGTTCGGCTTAATAGAATAGGCTTTAGAAGTTCCATAAGACATTTGTAAAGTTTACTTAAGCATAAAAAGGAGAATGTTATACAAGCTAACATAGCTTGTATACGTGATTTCGGAAAATCTTCTTATAAACTTATTCGCAGATCTTTTAAAAGTAGCAGATTGTATAAAAGCCTAAAGAAGCCGAAACGAGGTTTAATCGAGCGATATTGAAAATTTGAATGACACTTCAACTTGACAGATAGCTTCGGACATGGTTGTATAAAAGTGAAATACAAGTCGTATAGAAGGTGAACAAAAATAAATAAAAGAAAGAAAGATAAATTTCTATTTTTATTTATTAATGTGATTTTTACTGCTTTTTATCTGAAATCAAGTATCAAATTCATGTATTTATTAATTATAGTATTGAAAACAATTATAAAACATAAATTATATTTTTACCTCACTAGGGATCGAACTCGGGAACTCCTACGTGGCAGTCCATCACTCTTTTTTTTTTTTTTTTTTTTTTAATTCATTTTTATTTTCATTTAACTTATAACTATCTTAATGCTAGACAAAAATTCATAAAAACTAGCCTACTTATCAATATCTTACAACTAACTTACTGGCCCTAGGCGGGCGCTCTAAGTCAAACAATATCTTAATACTAATGCCTTTCGGCCTAAGAACTAATTATATACTAAAATCTAACTGGTTTTATTTTTCACCAAGAAAGATTGGGAAAAACTTGGTTTCTATATCATTTTTTTAATTTTTTATATAAAACTTACAACTACCTAAAAAAATATCTTAACACTAATTAAAACTACTTAGACTACTTAAGACTACTATAAAACTACTTATAACTACCTTAAAAACTAGAACAGCCACAGCAGGCTTTTTTAATTTTGTATTTTTTTTTTTTTTTTGTTTGATTTTGTTGTTTTATATTTTTTTTTTTTTTTTTGTTTGATTTTGTTGTTTTATATTTTTTTTTTGTTTGATTTTGTTGTTTGTTGTCCATCACTCTAACCACTCAGCCATCTTAGATATAATTTGGAAGATGCAAAAACTTAATCAGCCTTTTCCTGTTTTAAAACTTTAAAATTTCCTTAAATAAATCCGAGCTTCTATAAAAATTTTCACACATGAACAAGATTTCTTTAACTCTCTTATACATTTCGCGTGAGGAAACATATGTACCTAAACGATTTGCTTAGCAGTCCCCTTGCTCCATTTTCATTTCAACAGTCTTAAATTAATATCAATAGTCTTAAAATAAACTAAGTAATAATGCATAGTTTTGATAATTTAAATCCGAAAAAACACGGCCACTTAAGCACGATTAACAGAAACAAGGTATGCTCATTAGGGGTGTGACGTTACAATCATCTGCTTATGTTCGGAGAAAAGAAAAATAATTAACTTTATTTGATTGTCATTATTATTTTTTCTATTTTTAAACTGCTCATTAAGAATTTAAAAACAATTTATTTAAATACTTAAATTAATTATGGTCTTCACTTTAAATAGAACAGAAACAATAAACCTGACCGTGACGTCACATAAATACCCAGATATAAGAAAATGCCGAATGTTATGTTTATCTGATGTGCATTAACCTCGTTCATGTTTATCGTGCATTGAAGCTTATGTCTTAAACCAACGAAAATTAGCTTTCCGAATGCTCAAAAAGCCAAATCAAGTAAAATGAATTATCTTTCTCTCCACGTGTTCAATTTATTTAATATACATATATAATTATAAATGTGAATAGAGTTTATTTAAAAAGCTTCTTTAAAATGACTTATACAAATTCGAGCTTCTTTATTATAGATTGACGTATTGGCCGCGTTCGGGTACGTCGCCAATGGTATCTAGATTTGTTCGTGTTGTTGTAATGCCTAAAGAAAAAACCAGCCGACGAACCAAACAACTGATATCAAAAAGAAATCTAAGGCTATCCCGATGGTCTTGCTAAATAATGTTTTGTTAAAATTTTTCCATATTTTCTTTCTTCCTATTTGTTTACATCTTAAAATTTTATCAAAATGTCAAACCTTTACAATTTCTTTGTCTCTCGTTGTTTTGTTTGGGAATTTTTATTGTTATCTTTCTTTTGTATTGTATTTGCGTATTTCGCTGAAGATGGTCTGCAAACTAGACCGAAATGCATTCTGTGTAAAATAAAACTCGACGTTTAAATAATTAAATTATTGTGTGTTTTTTTTGTATACGTGATTTCGGAAAATCTTCTTATAAACTTATTCGCAGATCTTTTAAAAGTAGCAGATTGTATAAAAGCCTAAAGAAGCCGAAACGAGGTTTAATCGAGCGATATTGAAAATTTGAATGACACTTCAACTTGACAGATAGCTTCGGACATGGTTGTATAAAAGTGAAATACAAGTCGTATAGAAGGTGAACAAAAATAAATAAAAGAAAGAAAGATAAATTTCTATTTTTATTTATTAATGTGATTTTTACTGCTTTTTATCTGAAATCAAGTATCAAATTCATTTATTTATTAATTATAGTATTGAAAACAATTATAAAACATAAATTATATTTTTACCTCACTAGGGATCGAACTCGGGAACTCCTACGTGGCAGTCCATCACTCTAACCACTCAGCCATCTTAGATATAATTTGGAAGATGCAAAAACTTAATCAGCCTTTTCCTGTTTTAAAACTTTAAAATTTCCTTAAATAAATCCGAGCTTCTATAAAAATTTTCACACATGAACAAGATTTCTTTAACTCTCTTATACATTTCGCGTGAGGAAACATATGTACCTAAACGATTTGCTTAGCAGTCCCCTTTCTCCATTTTCATTTCAACAGTCTTAAATTAATATCAATAGTCTTAAAATAAACTAAGTAATAATGCATAGTTTTGATAATTTAAATCCGAAAAAACACGGCCACTTAAGCACGATTAACAGAAACAAGGTATGCTCATTAGGGGTGTGACGTTACAATCATCTGCTTATGTTCGGAGAAAAGAAAAATAATTAACTTTATTTGATTGTCATTATTATTTTTTCTATTTTTAAACTGCTCATTAAGAATTTAAAAACAATTTATTTAAATACTTAAATTAATTATGGTCTTCACTTTAAATAGAACAGAAACATGAAACCTGACCGTGACGTCACATAAATACCCAGATATAAGAAAATGCCGAATGTTATGTTTATCTGATGTGCATTAACCTCGTTCATGTTTATCGTGCATTGAAGCTTATGTCTTAAACCAACGAAAATTAGCTTTCCGAATGCTCAAAAAGCCAAATCAAGTAAAATGAATTATCTTTCTCTCCACGTGTTCAATTTATTTAATATACATATATAATTATAAATGTGAATAGAGTTTATTTAAAAAGCTTCTTTAAAATGACTTATACAAATTCGAGCTTCTTTATTATAGATTGACGTATTGGCCGCGTTCGGGTACGTCGCCAATGGTATCTAGATTTGTTCGTGTTGTTGTAATGCCTAAAGAAAAAACCAGCCGACGAACCAAACAACTGATATCAAAAAGAAATCTAAGGCTATCCCGATGGTCTTGCTAAATAATGTTTTGTTAAAATTTTTCCATATTTTCTTTCTTCCTATTTGTTTACATCTTAAAATTTTATCAAAATGTCAAACCTTTACAATTTCTTTGTCTCTCGTTGTTTTGTTTGGGAATTTTTATTGTTATCTTTCTTTTGTATTGTATTTGCGTATTTCGCTGAAGATGGTCTGCAAACTAGACCGAAATGCATTCTGTGTAAAATAAAACTCGACGTTTAAATAATTAAATTATTGTGTTGTTTTTTATTTATGATTTATTGCGGTCAATAAGGAATTGTTAAAAAAAAACTATAATTGATATCCCGAAAATGTTCGGATCTGTTTGGATTAAGGCTCTCCCAAACCAACGCGGAACATTCGCTGTGCAGGGCGAGTCATTCACAATCATAAAAAATAAATGACAAATAAATAATGCTAAACAACAACAAAAAAAACTGCTGTCGGCGAATGTTCCGTGCCGCTTTCGCGTTGGTTTGGGAGAGATACTTCATACTAACAGCTGATATCTCACCTGTTTATTTTCTTGGTTTTCGTTTGGCTTGGTAACATACACTGTTTTGGTCATTTGAAAACGTATCAGATGCTAAAGTAGATACCATATGTCTGCCTACCACCCGAACGTGGCCATTCTTTTACGATTATTTAGTAAGACTTAACAAGCCGTATCGAAGTATTTTATAAAGCTTATTGAAAATGGTTACAGAAAACTTTTAAAGGCAGCAACTTATATACAAAATTTATGCAGCCTTTTTAAAGTGACATCTTCAATCATCTTCTATCATCTTCTGTAATATCAATTTTAGAAGCCTATTCGAGTGAAAGCTCGCAAACTCGTAAAGTCTTCTTTTTCTTATTTCTATTCGGCTTTAAAGAAGTAGTTATCCAGCTCGTTACATGTATAAGAAATTTAATTCCACCGAAGGCCGTACTGAAGCTTTATATAAAGTGAAACCTGCGGCACATCAATATTTTTAAGCTAAAAGAAGCTGAATTGTTAGTTGGGTGTTGCCAATATCTTAGAACTGATAAGACCGAAATTGCAGGATAGAAGTGAAAGGTTTGTTTCACTAACTTTCTTTAAAGCAATATTTTATAAAATATTTTCCAGATGCCGAAACGTAACTCCAATAGCGAAACTACTCATTACGCTTCGATTTTATGCATTAGGAACAATGTTGATATCAGTCGGAGATTTTTTTGGTGTGTGAAACAACAGTTTGCCTTATAGTTAGAAGAGTCTCCTCTGCCATTGCGTCATTAAGAAATATTATAAAAATGCCACATTCGGATGAAGAATTAGCCGAAGCAAGCTACGCATTCTACAATCTTGCCAAATTTCCAAGAACAATCGGAGCAATTGATTGTACTCCTGCGAGAATACAATCTCCTGGTTAGTTAATATAAAAGTATGAAATAGATAGCTTGATTACAAAATATATTTTTTTTTCTTTAAGGTGGAGATAATGCAGAACATTTTCGAAACAGAATAGGATATTTTTCACTCAATGTACAGAGTGTAAGCTCAGCGAATTTAAAATTTTGAAATATTGTTGCGAGATGGCCAGGATCATGCCATGATCAAACGATTTTCAACAATTCGGTTTTAAAAATGAAACTGGAACGAAAAGATTATAAAAACTTTATAATTGTAGCTGATTCAGGTTATTCCAACACATCGTACATGGCGACACCATTACTTGAATGTACAAACCCAGTAGAACAGCTATACAACGAATCAATAATAAGTAGAAATGTTGTGAAGCGGAAATATGGTGTTTGGAAAAGACGCTTTCCTATTTTGTCTTTTCAAATGAGAATTAAAACAGAAACTGTCCAAGATGTTATTGCCGCAACAGCAGTTCTTCACAACATAGCTGTCGATTTTAATGAAGAGATTCCATCTGATGTGCTTGAAGCAAACATAGCACCCGTTGAAGCAATTGATGTCGCTGGGATAGGATCAGATAGTAGTTACAATATTCGTGCAGAGTTGTTAGTCGGTTATTTTCCGGCAGTTCTTCAGGCCAATACAGCATTGAATACACCATAAAAACAATAAAATACATAGGCGAAAAATTTTTATATTGATTGATTTGTTATTGAAAAAAAATGAATTGTACATTAACATTACCACATTTGTATTGTTGTATATCAGATATTCAAAGAATAAACTATTAATTTCCATATAATTTAAGGATTAACATTTTTCGTTAGTAGTTAGATAAAAGTTCAAAAAAAGCACAATTTTGTTTTGGCTTTGGTAATATTTTAAGATGGTCTCAATGAAGTTTGTCCCAATGCGTAATTGATTGATTGATTCTTGGCCGAATGTTTTGAGGATATACAATGTCACAATGATAGATCTCAAAGAAGCGCTCATTCCCTTCGCTGTCTACATATTTGTGCACAGATAGTTTTTCGCCGAAGGGTTGGAATTTATCTGCTTTATCCAAGGTTTTTAGAAATTCATCCAGATTGACAAAGAAGCAGCCTTCGAGCAGCATTGTAAAAAAAAAAACAAATATATACAGGTTGTCCCGTAAGTAATGGATAACCCTGAAATGCCGCATAGTAGACTTTATGACCGTCCTGAAAACTGATAAAAAAAAGTTCTATCCCAACCACAAGAAAAGTTATATGCATTTTTTTGTTCAGTGCATTATTTTTTTTCTTACTTTACATTTTTGAATAACACAAATACAAGTGAATGAGTTCTATCATTTTTTTTTTGCAGGAATATTTAACATTACTTGTGCCAACACATAAGTAGAAGAAAATTATTATAACTGTTGGACTTCTTAGAGAAAAAAATTATTTAACATTGAATTTCAATGCAAAATGTGAAAACAAATAATTTTTGAAAAAGTTAAATCATAGCTGGTATAAAAAAAATGCATGAATACCTGAGTGGCCAACTATTTTAAAAATATGCGCGTTAAATGCAGATTTCAAAATGGTATTACTTATTATTATATATAGAGTCAATAGCAAGTTATTGGTAAAAATCTGCAATACTAGAGTAAATTTAGCAAAAACAAAAGTTTTCAAAATTAGCACAGTAAACGTGAAAATAATACCAAGCGTTGAACATAGCAGATTTTTGATTTATTGGCTGTTTCTACGATGTTGTCCTAATGATAAATCTAAGCTTTCAACTTCTAGAGCCGAATGCATTATTGATAAAAATGTCAAAAAAGTCCAAAAAACGGTTACATTTTCGAGCTTGATTCGAATTTTACCTTTTCTATTGGGCTTTAACAAACCCATCAAATATTTTGTTGGTTGCTATTTTTTATTTGTTATTTTCTCCAAACAAAAAGTCTTCTGATTCAATTTTAATTGTGTTTTTTGAATAGTAAATTGTAAGATCCTGAGAAAGTGAGAACGCATAAAATCGTAAGTTTTTTAAATTTTGAATTTAAGTTTTTGTAATTTGATCTTAATTCATAAGATTAAGACCACGACGAACACTTATTTATATCGTTTTTATTATTCATTCTTCAGAAAAATTAACGGTCTAAATAGCTGTTTTCCTGAACCTGCTTTTTGATAATTAAGACGTTTGATTGAACTTTTTCGATGCCACGTATTCTGTATTCTGCACAAGAATATGCAAACATGCATTTCTTTTATGGGGAATGCTGAGGCAACGCAAACGAAGCTGCGGCTCTGTATAGGGAAAGGTACCCTAACGCACGTCACCCGGATTATCGAGTGTTTATTAGAGTCCATAGCTGTTTCTCGGAAGGAAGGCTGCCTGGTAGTGGTGTTGGTGATGCTGGCGTGGGACGACCCCCTCGAGGAGATACCGAAGACTTAGTGCTTGCGGAACTTGACCCAGATCCTACAGTATCAATTCGAGCAATAGCACGACGCACTGGGATCGGAAAGACGACTGCGCATAATGTGCTAAGTAAATATAAATATCATCCCTTTCACCTAACACGGGTGCAAACTCTCCAGCCGCAAGATTTTGAAACGAGAATGAGTTTTTGTCGACAAATGATAATGAAAATTGAAGAAGATCCGCAGTTTTTTGACAAAATTCTTTGGAGCGATGAGTCGACATTTAAAAGAGATGGCTACACTAATCTCCATAATCTCCACTTCTGGGCACTACAAAACCCAAACATCATGAGGGAAGACACTTCCCAGTACCAATTCAAAATAAACTATTGGACTGGGATTCTCAATGGGAAAATAATTGGACCCTTTGAGTTGCCGGGGATTTTAACTGGCCAAGGTTATTTGGAGTTCCTCCAAAATGATCTCCCAACCTTGCTGAAAGAAGTGCCTCAAGAACTAAAGGAATCCCATTGGCTTCAAAATGATGGTTGTCCAGCACACTATGCTGTGCCTGTGCGGGCATATTTAAATGCCAGATATCCAGGCAGATGGATAGGACGTCTGGGACCAATTTTATGGCCACTCCGTTCACCAGACCTAAATCCACTTGATTTTTTTTTATAGGGGATGCATTAAGGAAATCGTATACAGCAAGCCGATCAGGTCTTTAGAGGAGCTAAGAAATCGTGTGGAGGCAGCTGCATTACAAATTTCTGAGCAAAACCTTGCACGTTCACTAAGACGTTCATTTATTCGGAGGTGCAGAACCTGTATAAGAGTGGGTGGAAAACAGTTTGAGCATTTGCTTTAAATAAAAAAAAAATTAAAAAATTATCTATTTTTGTTTTTGTTTTCTAACTAAGTGATCATGTGATTAAAAGCTGGCTCAAAAACTTTTTGTTTAGAGAAAATAACAAATAAACTAATAGCAACCAACAAAATATTTGATGGGTTTGTTAAAGCCCAATAGAACAGGTAAAATTCAAATCAAGCTCGAAAATGTAACCGTTTTTTGGACTTTTTTGACATTTTTATCAATAATGCATTCGGCTCTAGAAGTTGAAAGCTTAGATTTATCATTAGGACAACATCGTAGAAACAGCCAATAAATCAAAAATCTGCTATGTTCAACGCTTGGTATTATTTTCACGTTTACTGTGCTAATTTTGAAAACTTTTGTTTTTGCTAAATTTACTCTAGTATTGCAGATTTTTACCAATAACTTGCTATTGACTCTAGATATAATAATAAGTAATACCATTTTGAAATCTGCATTTAACGCGCATATTTTTAAAATAGTTGGCCACTCAGGTATTCATGCATTTTTTTTATACCAGCTATGATTTAACTTTTTCAAAAATTATTTGTTTTCACATTTTGCATTGAAATTCAATGTTAAATAATTTTTTTCTCTAAGAAGTCCAACAGTTATAATAATTTTCTTCTACTTATGTGTTGGCACAAGTAATGTTAAATATTCCTGCAAAAAAAAAATGATAGAACTCATTCACTTGTATTCGTGTTATTCAAAAATGTAAAGTAAGAAAAAAAATAATGCACTGAACAAAAAAATGCATATAACTTTTCTTGTGGTTGGGATAGAACTTTTTTTTATCAGTTTTCAGGACGGTCATAAAGTCTACTATGCGGCATTTCAGGGTTATCCATTACTTACGGGACACCCTGTATGTCTTAAAAACTAAACCTTATCAAAAATAAGTAGGTATAAAATAAAATTAATTAAATTTCGTATAATAATTTTATATAAAAGCTACAGGAAATCAAAACTGTTAATAATGTAATAATAAAATTATATAGGTACATTACTTAAAAGATTATAATTCGTGGTTGCTATCCCTTGTACACTTAAGCGCAATGCAAAAAATAATATTTTGCCAAAAATTAACAATTAAATAACGTTTACAACTTTTCTTTTCTTCTACCATTTTTTATGTTTATGAGACACACCTCTCCCGTTCCATTACAATTAGTGTAAATTATTTCAACATATTATAAAATTCACCTGCTTTGTTGCTTTACACAACAATGTTTATTAATTATTTAATTTAAAATTTTTTGTTTCATATAAATTACGCTATGTTTGCTGATTTGGTTGCCTATACACAAATTAATACACTGAACTTGAACAATATTATGTAAATATGTATGTTAAAAATTATTTTATTTTTATATGAAGAACGATTTAATGGGCATATGTTATATATGAGAAAGTCAACTTTTATGTATAATTTTATTTTTCTATCGGCTAGGATTAGTTCATCATTTAAGTTTGTACTAGCCCTCGAATGTCTGTTGGGGTTGGACCAGTACAACTCCCTGCCGTACTGTTGCTTCCTCCATCGACAAAGAGTGTAGTTGTGTCGATGCCACTTGTATCCGGTGAATGTGACGAATTTATTTCTGTACAGATGTCTGTATCGTCTAAGATTTGATTACTGCCATCTGGAAGATCTCTCAGGAAGTCCGTATTATTTCCAGTCATTTGTTGTAGAGATTTAATTTGTTCGTCAGCAAGTTCTAGAGCTCTCTCAACTTCTTCTCGCTCGTCTTGACGGACTACAGTAAATAATTTATTAAAAGCATCTACTGGTAAATTGTTCAAAACATTGGTTAAATCGTGCTCTTCCAACAAGCGAGTATCACCCAAAGGTATTTCTTCAGCATCTTGTGTTCCCGCCATCAACTCGCTCTCACTCAAACCTCCTACGCCAGTGTCTTCCGAACTGGCATACACCGAACTGTTCCCACAAATGCTAAGCATGTCCTGAGTCAGCAAATCCTGTTGATGTTGATTGAAAGCGTATTCATTTCTGGTAGCTTATGGTATATCTACGCTTTGGCGGGCGGCCACACATACCATTTGATTTTGTACGCTTTTGAGTGGCTTTAATTTGTGGCCTTTGCTCCTGTGCTATCCGATTATAGTTATCACGTTTCCAACCATGTTCACGACACAACGGAAGCTCATGTAATATATCAAACACTGGAATGCGACATTGGGTATTGTCGGCGAATTTCGCCGTACAAGGTAGGAACAAATGTTGGTCCACATTACCCGTTATGTGTATGTAACATTGGGTGGTTAGTGCTAGAGCTCTATTCGGAAAGGATGCAACACAACATATCTTTTCGAGTTCAACTTCCTTTTGCTTCTTTAGTTTTGCAAGAACTTCGAAACAAAAACCAGTCGGGCCCTAGCTGCTGTTGGTTTCAAAAATGCATGCGATGAAATCAACTGCACAGCTTGACGACGCAACAAAGCTTTATGCCTCTCGATACGTTCTTCTCTTCCTATGTTTAATGCCCTCGCTGATATGTCGTCACCATCGGGATCTTTTAAGTCAAATACACCCAACCAATGTTTTTGAACACAAGAAGCCCTGGCCGACGTTATCGTTATATCACATACTCTGCCGAACGCTGCCGACGTTCGATATGCGAAGTCATTGGCGACACACTGTCAAATATATATGTGTCGGGTGCATGCCATTCTTTTCTGTTTCGACGTGTTTTCTGTCTTCGTCGTAATGATGTCGACGACAGTGATGATGCTGATGAACCTGATGGTAATGAAGTTGATGACGAATGCTGATTGGTCGATGGTATTCTTGGTAATGCTTCATGGTGGGTTGTTTGATTCTGTGAGCGTTTCGCTTTGCCAGGTGCTCCGGTGCATGAGCCTTTAAACGATTTTTTAGCGGAAGACGATGAGACTCTGGAGTTTTTTTTGGCAGGTGTGGCGAATACAACATTCTTTTCACAAAAATCATTTATTAATTTGGAAACTGGTGACGTTGCAGTTGGTGTACTCGGCGCTTCTCAAGCAATCCTGGGGCTTGTTCCCGGTTCACTTTTGATAGGAGTTGTTCGATAGATTACACTCACTGGAATCTCATTTATTTCGGAATGATTTGGTTGCACAGAAGATGGATCTGATGGAAATGAGGGCGGTGCGGTTGAAGATGACAGCATTGATGACGTCGCATGACAAGTCACAACATTTTCTACTAAACGAGGTTGATGAACGGAAGGTGGCGCATTTTGAGGATAAACTGATACTTTTGAGTATTGTTGTTGATTTCTTTGCCAATGCACTGGGTTTGATGGGCCGCGAGGGGAATTTCAACTGATTAAACACAAATTGCAATTGCGAATAAAACCAAACCATACAACGAAACGAACTAGCAAGATACAAGAACAAGAATTTTGCCGCAAGAATTGAACAATTGAAAAGACAACTGCAGTCTGTTTCATGGTCGATTCACAATGGGATGTAGGTATAATTTATAAATAATTTTATACCAGCATACTATTGTTCATAAAACACAAAAGTATTTTACTACTTTTACTTTATTTTGTTTACACCCCGACTCGACAGGCCATGACCGATGTCCATAATCCAATCTACAATCCAATCCACAATCTGATTTGTATGGATATGTCACTACTTGGACATGGATTTTTGCGACTCCCTGTGATTTTTGTAGACATTTTTTTGTTTTGCTTGGATATACCGGCAAATTAGGTAGAAGTGCACCTTGTCATTTTCAAATTGATTAAAAAAAACTTTTTACTGGGATATCCAGTGTATTTTAAGAAGAATTCAGTTTTACCTTGTATAAAATGTAAATAAAAGAATTGAAATTGGATTTATTATTTATTTTATTTTATTTTATTTTATTTCAAATTTGGCTGGATAAATAGATATAATTGATCAATTAAATTTATTTCAAAGAAAATAACAGTAAAAAATAAAGAAATTAATATATAAATTAATAAAGTAAATTAGGATTTTATATTTTCTTTGAGCTTTTGCTCTGCCTCCAAGATTTTCATCTTCATGCGGTGCTCCTCCGCGGCTTGCATAAGTTTTTGCTTATGTTCTTCCTGGTTGTTTCGAAGCTGTTGCTGTAAGATTTCTTTTTTCAACGCATTGATTTCAGTTTCATCAAATTTTTTTTTTTTTTTATTTTTTGGCTTCGAGGTGTTAAGGCACTGGTGTCGCTTTGTCCGAAGCATTTCTGGATTATAACCCTGCCAATTTAAAATTTTTTCTTCTGGCTTTTCGGTTTCGGTGTTAATGGCTTCATTCCAAAACATTTCCGCATCCTCATCGACCAAATAATCCTCATATTGAAATCCTCAAGCTTTTCCGTCTGAAAAAGCTCCTCATCATCATCTTGTCTAGAAAAAAAAAAAAAAACAAATGCATATCAATGTTAAAATCTATAAGAAGCTACAAAAATCGCAACTATCACCTGGATGCCAACCCATCCACACTAACGCCCATTACGTCGCTTAGCTCGTTTAGAATGGGATTTTCCTCCTTTTCTTTTGGGCGTGGTGGACCGCCCTCTGTTAAGAATATTTCTTTTTTTAGATCCGCCTTTGGTTTTCGGGTGTTTCTTTTAATATTGTTATATTTGTCTTTTAAATCTTTTCCTGTTCTCGACTGAATTAAAAAAAAAAAGAATGTTGTTTAAATTGATTATATAAATACGAATAAGCTAACAATTAATATTGGAATGCCTCTGAACTCTAATTTAAGTTAATTTAACCATATTCAATCAAAACAAATATGTATTTTGAAAAATTCCAATATAATAAAAATATTGTTTCTTGAAAAATGAAAAATACTTTTATATGGATATTGTTCGATATATTTGTTTCCATTGAAAATAGCTTTTAGAGATATTTAAATAAGAATTCAGACTCAACCAAGCCTTACTGACTTCAAAACTTACTTGTCCCTCTGATGTGGCATTGAACTGTTGCGCCAAGACCTCCCAAGCTGCGTCCTTTTGCTTGGACGTGATTGCGTCTGTTTTTTTGTTTTCAAATACGTGTTTTTTTTCCAACGCCAATCTAACCAACTTCTCTTCCTCAGCCTTGGAAAAATTTCGGTGTCCGTTTTGGTTAAAGGTTCTGTGACATCTTTCTGAAAAATTGAGGTACATATATACATATTTATAAATAAAATAATATAAAAAGATATAGTTTAATGGTTGTAAATAAGAATTTATTTACCTTTATAATTGCTAACACTGTTTTCCAATCCACTTTAAAACACAATATGGCGCAAACGTCAACAAAAATAAAAAAAAATAATAATTCTTGATTAAGTTGTGACAACCGAACTGACAGAAAGACTGGAATTTTGTGGAAAACCCATGATTTGTTAATCAAGCTGAAAAAAAGTGAACAAACAGTCTTTGATTATCACGGATCTGTAATCATGGACAAGGATGAATCCGTGATGATCAAATTGCAGATTTAACCCACTGTGAACAAACTGGCCCTAAGAGTGTTAGTAGTCATATAAATTTGAAGAGACATACTTAATACCTAAGACTCACGCCAGTTGGTAGACAAGAGAAGTACGGGGTAAGAGGTCTCGTGAGGCATGTAGAAAATATAAACACCGGACTCATGAGTCTGATTTGTTGTTCTTTCAATGTGTAAGTTGTTGTTGTTTCAATGTATTTTGAGGCGCCTCACAGTTTGTTATTGAAGCACCCTATAAAAGTCAAACCAATGCAGCCAACTATGAGAAGCGCTAACCTAAATTAACAGCCCTGGGTTCTCTATTTCCTTTATGAATTATGTCACTTCTACTTTGGCTTCCACTCGATTAAGACCTTTAAGATTATTCAGCGTTGGACTAAATCTCATTAATCTAGTTTGTAAAGTAGATTTAAGAATTTGAATTATATAATAAAAGTTGAATTACAAAAGAAATTATAACATTTGGCGACGAGGATTATGGATGAAGCCGCGCTTAAAGGAATCCTTAAACAGCAACAGGAATGAATGGAAAAGTGGACGATGGAAGAGGTTGTCAAATCAGCGAATTCTAATCAAGTTGCATTCAGCGCAGTTCCACATTTTTTTCAGCTCCAACAACACTTTTCCGCGCATGCCGTCGAGGATGATAATTTAAAGAAAGCACATTTTCTTTCCTCATGTGGTACATTTATCAATGAGTTGCTCAATAAATTGACTGAAACAGATAACGTAAGTACACAAACATTCAAAGACATAATTAGCAAACTAACAAAACATTTTCAACAACAAATTCACGTGTTGGCATCTCGCTGTAATTTCTTACGGCACGAAATGGCATCGGGAAATCGTACGGAGACTGGATAGCTTGGGCCTATTTCTCCGCTACTACATCAGCTACAATGTAGTAGTATAGCAGTTGTATTACATCATTTCTGTTTCAAACATACATTGGTTTTTCAGGCGTAGTATCAATGTAGCATTGGAGAATCGACTTGAAATATTGGAAAAAAGTATGATTCTGTTTCACAGCTTTTGATACTACATTGTTGTAGTACAACTTACTGTAATTTTTTGTTACATTTTCACAATAAAAATATTTGCTGTGATTGCTGTAACAGAATAAAATTGCTGCATTTAAAAGAAAATATACGAATGTAAGTATTTTTTTTTTTGTATTTAAACATAAGAAATTCAAAAAATGTATGAATTACCTTTTGATTTTTTGTATAGTCGGTGAAAATTGACTCGTTGTAAATACACTTTCGGTCTTCTTTCAATTCTTATGTTGAATTCAAAATCTTCGTCGAAAATATTTATATCGAAATCCATTTTTGATTTGTTTTTTTTTTATTTGTGTCTCTTCAAAGTTCAAATATCTCACTTCTAAAAAAAAAACAATATAAATGGCCTCGTTCACTTTGCACTGAGATATGTTATCTCGAACAATTCAACGTAAAATGTAAATTTGAAGTCAGCTGTTGTTGACATTTCTCTTCAGACGTTCTTAATATATATTTTGCCTTCTTTGAACTCTTAAGGCAAGACCGCACTCAACTTCAGCGGAACTACACTTCACGTATCTTCAGAATAGATATTTATTTCTCACTTTTGTTCTTTTGTATAAAAGTAGGCCTATGTAGTTAAGCCTTTATTTTGAATTATTAATTTTCTTTCGTTATTTTGACGTTCATGGATTTTGGGGTTATTTTGTGATAAAACAAAAAGTTTTTTAATCACTTCATTCTCAAAGACCCTGTTTAGATTGGGAAGTTTGTGCACGGACTTACACCAGTTTGTAGGAAAGAGACGTGCGGAGTAATTGGTCTCGTGAGGCATGTAGAAAATATAAACACCGGACTCACGAGTCTGCTTTGTTGTTCTTTCAATATGGAAGTTGTTGTTGTTTCAATGCATTTTGAGGCACTTCACAGTTTGTAATGTAAACACGGTGGTACTCACCAGTCCGTACTCAATCTTCCCAATCTAAACAGGGTCAAATATACTCGTATATAAATTATACTCAATTACGAAAAACTATTATCCAATTCAATCATTTGTATCCAAATCGTATCTTGCTAACTTATGGTGGATTTACATGTATTTGCGTCTGTATAATGCAGAAAGTAGAGCAGGACAGATGCATACAAAAAATCCGAGCGAGTGAAAGGGAACCATTAAGAACATGAACATGTTCTTCTTCATTTCAGCGTTATGGCACTTTCCTATCATGCAGACACAAAGTTCTTCTGCATTTTGATCTTTTCTCTCTATCTAACAAATATACATTTAGTATTTGGCATCCATTTTTTTTGTGCAGAAACCAAATGCAGAAACATGTAAATCCACCATTAAAGACGAAAGACAAAACAACCGAAAAAAAGAATGGTGTAGTCGGGGTCTAGGTCTACATCATCCAGCTACATCATACAACACTTCCAGTGGGATATGTGAAACAGAAAAATGTAGCTGGTGTAGTTGTAGGAAGTAGTTGTATGATGTAGTTGATGTAACTGATGTAGTAGCGCTGAAATAGGCCCCTGATCTTAAAGGGCTAGCGAGGCAGTGTAGTTTTGTGTGTACAAATGAGAGCTGCAAAAGATCATATGCAGACTTTATGATAAGAGATATGATCACATTCTACACACCTCACGATCTAGTAAGAACAGCAGCGACAAAAAAAAACTCTACTTTGTAGGAAATTAAGGCTATAGCAGCTGCCTATGAGGAAACACAAATAGCCTCAAATATAATGAAGAACACATGTACTCAGCAGTCACCAGCAGCTCAGCAGTCACCAGCAACAACTCATAAAGTCAATCAATTGACAAAGAGGGAATCACGTTTCGGCAACCAAAGTAAGTCAAATGCAGATAATTATTTTAATCGAAAATCATGTAGTAATTGTGGTGTCAATCACTATAGAAGTCAGTGCAGGCATTTAGATTCAGTATGTGATTTATGCAATCGAAGAGGTCATATAAGCAATGTGTGCTTAAGTGGTGGTCAACAAAATAGGCAGGCAGGTAGGTTTAGAGGAAAATCCCGTCGACGCTCCAAGAACCGTGGTCGTTCAAAGATAAGAAATCAAGGCAATTCTGATCATATCAAAAAACAGAGTGTGCATTCGGTGTACAGTGTTGAAGATAGGGAGCAATCAAGACAGCCAAAGGGAGATATAGCTGAACTTGACCGTTTGGAAAAACTAAACATTTTGAAACCAACACAGACTTGTCAGATGGCTGCTCTCATTGTTGTGGTACCAAAGCCTAACGGTTCCGTTCGCATATGTGGCATCCATAAATTCAAAACTTGAAGTTCATGGTTATCCATTCCCGAGGTTTGAAGAGTTGTGTCATCAACTACATGGGTGTCAATTTTTCACGAAAATTGATTTATCGGATGCGTATCTGCAAATCCCTTCGGACGACGAATCCAAATAAATATTTGTGCTCAACACTGAGTTCGGTCTGTATCAGGTACAAAGACTACCTTTCGATGCAGCTTGCTCCACTGCAATATTCCAACAATGTATCGATCAGTTGCTGACTGGATTAGAGTGTTGCGGAGCGTATGTTGATGATATCATTATCTCGGGTAGAAATAATGCAGTACATCTGCAAAATCTTAAAACTTTTCTAGAGCGATTAGAACAGCACGGCCTTACCTGCAAGCTGGAAAAATGTGTTTTCGCACAGGAGCAGATTGAATATCTTGGCCATGTCATCGACGCCAAAGGCAAGATACCCTCAGATGAACGCGTGAAAGCTCTAGTTAACTTACCTTCTCCTACAGACATTAAAGGACTAGAGGCATTTATTGGCAAAATAAATTACTATAACCAGTATATTGAAAACTTTGCTCAACTTACCGCACCCTTAAATTTTCTTAGAGGGAAAGACAAGGAGTTTGTATGGGGACAGTCTCAGAAAAATGCTTTTTTCATTTTTCTGAACAGTGTGCAGTAACACTCGCAACTGATGCTTCTTCGCACGATATCGGAGCAGTTTTGTCGCACATCCTCCCAGACGGTTCTGAGCACCCAATTGCTTTCGCTTCGAAAACGTTTACTGATAGCCAAAAGAAGTACAGCCAGATTGAAAAAGAGGCGCTGTCTATAATATTTGGAGTCCGCAAATTCAACCAATACATATATGGTCGTGAATTTGAGCTCATCACAGATCATAAGCCTCTTATCACTATTTTTCACCCAAACAAAAAACTGCCTGAAATGAATAACCACAGATTACAAAGGCATGCCATAATTCTTATGAACTACAACTACAAAATACGATACCGATCCACTGAACAGCACAGCAACGCCGACTGCTTATGTAGATTGCCGATGGGGCCTGAAAAGAAATTTGACGATGAAGAACAAGAAGGAGCAGGTGTTGAGACGGTACCTATACAATGCAGTATTGGATGAGTTCCCGATCACAAGCATAACATTAGCTGAAGCATCTGCTAAGGAAAAAACATTACAAACTGTTTTCAAATACATTCAACACGCTTTGTCCACAAACCTAAATCCAAAAAAAGAAGACTATCATGCCATTTTGCCTTATTTTAGAAGAAAACAACAACACGCTTTGTCCACAAACCTAAATCCAAAAAGAGAAGACTATCATGCCATTTTGCCTTATTTTAGAAGAAAATTATGCCTTTGTGTGTGTGCTAACGTTATTCTTTTACAGTCAGAGCTAACAAGAGTTGTGGTTCCTCCAGAGTTGCATAAGAAGATCCTTTCCATGATTCATACAGGACACTGGGGTGTCACCCGCATGAAGCACCAGGATATTGAGAAGATGGTTACCGGTTGTAGATCTTGTCTGTTACACTCAAGTCAATTAACTGAAGAGTATAGTAGTTGGCCAACTCCAAATTGTCCGTGGGAAAGAATTCATCTGGACTATGCCGGGCCATTCCTCGGCAAAATGTGGCTAATCGTCGTAGATGCCTTTTCCAAATTTCCTTGGGTAATTAAAGTGAGTTCTTCAACATCAGCAGCCACCATAACTGCACTAAGGTCGATATTTGCGATACAGGGGTTACCAAAAACAATGGTGAGCGACTATGGAACCCAGTTCGTTTCAAAAGAGTTCAATAACTTCTGCACATCGCTATCAATTCAGCATTTGACGTCTGCTCCGTTTAATCCTGAGTCAAATGGGGCCGCAGAAAGAATGGTTCGAACTTTTAAAACTTCGATTAAGAAAATTTAAAAAGACGGTGGAAATGACAACTCTGATGTGGCCCTGCAAACGTTTTTATCAACGTATCTTGCATCACCAAATGAGTCAGGAAAGTCTCCTGCTGAACACCTTCATGGTAGACAGCATCGTACAATTTTATCACCTATGTTACCAGATGTAAGTTATGCTAAAGATTCATCCAAGACAGCGAAGTTTAATCCTGGCGATGCAGTCTATGCCAGAGTGTATTCCAGCCGGAATAAATGGGTAGAAGCAATAAATTTTAATACTTTGGGACGTCGAATGTACCTGCTCAAAACAAAAACTGCTATATATGAGAAGACATCAGAATCAATTGAGATAGCGTCAAACTTTCGAAATAAATTCAGATCCTAAACCTTTATTATTTGAAAGCAGCTATATAATGTTTATTTAACTAATAAGTTTCTCTTTCAAGAAAACCAATCAAGTTCAGAAGACGGTTCTTTAACTACAAAAGACCCTCAGTTCGAAGTAGCCGTGACAAATCACAAATCATCTGCAGATCCCATACAAGAACAGTATGAGTCGGGCACTATACCTTCCACAAACCAGCAAAGGCCAGTAACACCTAATACTCCGGTAGCTGCAGAGATGCGAAAATCAACCCGAACAAAAAAGCCTCCCGTAAGATTTGGTATTGGCTAAGAAGGGGGAAATGAAGCACTCTATAAAAGTCAACCCAATGCAGCCAACTATGAGAAGCGCTAACCTAAATTAACAGCCCTGGGTTTTCTATTTCCTTTATGAATTACGTCACTTCTACTTTGGCTGCCACTCGATTAAGACCTTTAAGATTATTCAGCGTTTACCTAAATCTCATTAATCTAGTTTGTAAAGTATAAGAATTTGAATTATATAAAAGCACTTATTCGTGACAAGTGACACTCTTGGAGGATTTGTCAATTCCTCGCAAGAGGCATTAGCCCTGAAAAAACTTTTTAGTTTTTAGGTGGACGAGGCTGGGAAGCGATCCCAGACCTCCAGACTACTTAATTTAATTAAATACTTAATTTAGTTAAATACAATTATATAAAAGAAAACCAATATAAATTTTATTCATATCGTTCAACAAATATAAATTCATCATTCAAATTTAAGGCTAAACCGCATACAACTGCAGGGGAACTACACTTCACGATGCGGCAAAACATTATTTGTATGAAATAGTATGAGATATATCGCACTAAGCGGTAACTGAACTTCATAAAATTTCATACAAATTATTGTGAAACGCAGTTTCACTGCAGTGCAGTATAATCTTTAATAAAATTATTGAAAAGAAAAACAAACTTAAGGAGATGACATACAAATACATATTCTATTTACAGAAACAAACAATTTTGTTCATATCTTAGTTCGTGGTGACACTGTTCACGAAAAAAACGTACGTACTTCCTTTCGTTATTTTGGCATTCATGGAATTTGGGGTTGTTTTGTAATAATAAAAATAATCAGTTCAAAAATTAAAATTGTTTTAATCAGTTATTTCTCAAAAATAGGTATATTAAACTACGGACACAAATTTCCAATTCAATCATTTTTGTTTAAATCGTTTTTTGACACAACCTAACAGCATTGTGGTTGCCAAATCAGAAACGTCAAAGTTCAAGCAGAAAAAGTCTTGAAATTTTCTTTCCTGCTTTCGTTACTTCCTTCCCTTCACCCAATCTGTGAAAAAAAAACGAAAGGCGAAACAACCGAAAAAATGAATCGTGTCCTTAATGTTATTCCGACAACTTCAAGTGATTCCTTGCCTTTAATTCCATGCACACCACAATATATTGAACAGACCTAATTTGCAAGATTGGAAATTGGAATGTTTGTTTTGAAAGTTCATTGGAATTTGAAGTGTTCATTTTCATTGGAATATTAAAATATTTTTAAAGCTAGCTTTTAATTAAATTATAAATATTTATAAAATAAAACTATAACTCTCGAAGTCCTTGGGAAATTTCGATTGTTCAGTATGTTGGCTTAAAAACAGTCATGTACTACTGAAATAATATATATGAGTGAACAAAAGAGTAATCTAGAGGAACTAAAAACGAACATTCTAGAAGAACAGAAAACTCACCTCGAAGGTAAGCTCGATGCATACGAGAATAAGATTTTTGCTCTTGTCGAGCGGTTTGAAAGTGTCGAAAAACAATTGTCGACAGTAGACGCAAATTTTGAAAAATTTGAAAGCAAAATTGAGATCATTTCCAAAGAATTAGACAAAATGAGAAAAATTAAAGTTCCAGAATATTCTGGCGACGGTCCTAAGAGAAAGGAAATGCATCCACAAACCTACAAAAAGCAGTTTGAGGCAGCCGCAACCACAGATAAGCAATACCTAGATAGGAATCTTTCGTTCGTATCACCCCCCAAAACCCATTTGTTTACATTGTTGTTTTTGTAATTTCATTTCGTGTCGATGAATAGATGTGAATTGCAACAACAATTTAACGCGGTGAATTTGATTTGTTTGACAGTTCATTTTTTTTTTCATAAATGTGCTGTGCGAAGATTTGTATTCCGGTGTTTGTGATTTTCATTAAAAAATAAATTAACAAAAAAATAATTGTTTCACCAAGCACAATGCCCGCATGGCAAGCGGAACTTGAACGAGTCCTTGAATTTCAATGAAAAATCTTTTGGTGCTTTCATGTTTCTTTCTTCCAATTCGCCAAAAAGCTACTTGGGCAAACGATGCGCGATGAGAACTTTTTGTAGAACTCTCCTACGAAGGGGCCCTGTTTGAGCAGAGTATAGCAAAGGGCAAAAGACCTAATTATGTTTATGAAATGTTAAAACATAATTTAAATTTTTTTCAGCTCTACAGCACAATAATTATAAAAAAAATCTCGCCAACCAATAATAAGGTTCGAGAAATCAACAAAAATTAAATTCACCATGGCAAATTTGACAGCTACTATATTCTTAGTTTTAGGGTACAGACACACTTAATATATGAAATTATTTTAATTTATACGTAAGGGGTTGGATTGCATCATGGTCAAATTCCGACGTAAATTTTTAGAAATTAATTTAAGGTCCCCCAAACCGATGCGTGGACAACATTTTTGTCAGTCATCGGGTTCATATGGAAAATCGCACCGCTTTCATTGTGGGTACCTACTCTCAATTATTTTCATGTAACTTAATTTTAAAAAGTGAATGTTTTGTTGTCGTGAGTGTTTTGCTCCGATTTAAGGCTCACCCAAACCAATGCGAAACATTCGTTGCGGCGAAGAAACATTCGTCAGTCAAAAATAATTCATATGTTTCTCCGCCGCGTTGGTGTGGGCACTCTCATTTATCACCATGTAAATAAATTTTGACATGCGAATGTTTCTTCGCCGCAACGAATGTTTTACATTGGTTTGGAAGAGCCTTTAACGTTGATTTGAAAGATCCTTTACACAATTTAAATTGTGTTGCAACAAAAATGGTCTCCTAAGCCGATGCGAAACATTTGGAATACCAACAAAACCTTCATCTGCCAGAATTAATTTGTATGGGGATAAAAGAAAGCACCCACAATGGTGTGAATCTCATCTGTTCTTAATTGCAAAAACTGCAGTAAAGTCAATTCTGATTGAGGAAAAAACACAATAGGCGTGTTTTATCACACAAGCCATCCATAGTACAGTACGATTTTACAGGCATTACAAATACAACATCGCTAGTAGCTCTACAGCCAATAAGATGTTATACTACGTTTTCTGTCAAAACAATTTTTGTATGTTTTCTTGCAAGAAGGTTTCTTTAGCGAACATTTTAAATTCTCACTTTTGTACTTTTTTGCAAAAGTAGGTAGGTATATGTAGTTAAACCTCAAATTAACTTTCATTTCAACAAAAAAATCAAATCTGTGATAGCAAAATTTGATTTGTTTAGAAAAAAAGATCAAAAATCAAATCTTTCATATAGAAAATTTACACCGGCTACACGATTTTTTTGCGACTTCCTTACAACAACAAAAATTAATCTGCAATCGTCGAAAGGAAATCGGCATACAAGAACCTAGCACATTTAAACAAACCCTTGGATTCTTAAATTATCCGCCATTTTGTTCACGAACCGAGGTGAAACTCGGTTTTTTTTTCACGTACACTAGTGCAAAAATCCGATTTTCACCACGGTCGTCTGCACGTACACTAGTGCAAAAATCCGATGTTCACCACGGCCATTTGACGTTTGAGCTTGTAGGCAAACCGAATTGACAGCCGTAGATTCCCATCTAGGTATTGCTTATCTGTGGCCGCAACAACAAATGGCTGGGATGACGAAGACAAGTTTATTGCCCTGACGCTAGCACTTAGATGTTCTGCTGCTGAACTTTTACAAACCATACCAGCAGACCAGAACGGCAACTTCAGTGCATTTTTTTTTTTCACGTAAACGAATTCAATATAACTGGACACAAACACTTCTTGTAGAAGAACAAAACCGACACGATAGACACGGTAACCACAGAAAAAACTTACAAATATTTTCTATTTTAAATACATAGGGGCGTATTCATAGTCATTTTAGTCCTGGGTCTAAGTTAAACATAGGTTTTGTTGAATTTTCGGACGTTGATTCTATTTTATTAAGTTTATAATTTCAAAATATTTGAAGCCATTTATGTAGTATATTAAGTTAATTATCTTATAAGAATATAAAACCAACAATTTGTAATTAAAATCGGTCTGTATTAATTGAGCCAAAATTGTCTTAAACTGTAGATTAGTTAAACCTGGGTCTATCTGCCACTACATATTCCCCTGGCGTGTAGCCTCGTAAATGGTTGGCTGTAGGTTCAAGATAAGCTTCCAGACCAACAAGGTTTTCAGATCCGAATCTCTACCTCACAAAGAATCTGGTTGACCCTGATTCTATGGATAGCCAAGATTCGAAAACTTACGACCCTGTTCCACTTTTGGCGTTGTCACAGATATCCAATTACCTCACCAAAATCTCTGACTCTTGGCCTAGAGTTTTGGCCAGCTATCTTCAATCTCTGACAAGACCAAAAGTTCCTAATACCCAGATTTGTTCAAAAATATTTAAATAAAAAGAAACCAAAACAAGTCCAAGAAGAAAAAAAATCATCTCCTTGGAGTTGCCTTATGATTTTATATCGAAAAAAAATACTTAGGTCTCGTTGGTTCTTGCCAGCTCTCAGAGTCTCAGTATACCTCCTGCTCAACTAAACATTAATTTTCGTGCCTAAGATTAACGACTTTGACAAATCTAGGGATTACTGACGATATCTAAGAGACAAGTTAGATTGGCGCTTCGAATTAAGGTAAAAAAAATATTAAAAAAAAAACAACTAAGCCTTACTAAACTATATAAAAGAAATTAAAGAAAAACCCTTCACCCAAAAGATTTCAAAAAGGAAATATAGAAAAAAAATATAAGTAAAAAAAAAATGTAATAAAAAAATAAGTAAAAAAAAGTAAACATGTAAATAAAAAAAAAAAGTAAAAAAAAAAATTTTATCAAAAAAAATTAAGTATAAAAAAATGAATCCTTACCTAACCCTTAACTAAACCTTAAACCATAAAACCTATACCTAAAGCACCTCACCATTTTCCTCTCTCAGATACCGCCACACCGAACTCCAAACGTTCGTCTTATGTTGTCGACGAAGGTCTGGCCCCAGTATCGTGAAGATACCGCCTTCGCTATTTCCTTGGCTCCATTTTGAGGAAATAGCTCCTTAGTTGACCCAACCAGTAATTTCCTAGTCCGTAGTGTAAGTCTGTTTTGTCACGTCCTCTTACCCATCAGAAACTTCTGGACGGCTTGTCCAAGTCTCCACACACCTTTAGCTATGGAAAATTAACACACCATATTGATTTTCTACTTAACTTCAAGTACACAAATTTATTAAAACCATCATAAATTCAAATAAAACAAACAAACGAATTGAGTTCTCCAACTCGTTCCTTTTCTTATACTATAAATTCACTTCAGGAAATAAAACTAAAAACTAATAAAAAAGAAAGAAAAAGAAAGGATACGATCTTAATGTTCTAAATAGAGGAGTTTGTACCTCAAACAAATTTTGTGTTACTCACATTTGGCACGTTGGAGTAAACTGGTTGACTTACTTTTATTTATAGTAAATCGTAATATTATTGAATGTATTATTCCTTTAACCATTCAAATCACTTCACTTTCGTTCGGAGTTCATAAAAAAATCCACAAATAAAAAAAAAATAAAAAAAAACCATTTGGAGACCAAAATTGTACACTTTAAAATTTCTACTTTACGTTACGTTAAATTTCAACAAAAAAAAAATATGTTTTAGTGTTTCTTTGTATAGTCTTTTCCTCTTCCTGTTACTCCTTTCTTCACTCTTCTTAAATTCTGTCTGTACTATGACACTTTCTTCCAATTTTTTCTTCTTTGTTCCTTCTTCTTTACTCTTCCTCATTCACAAATCCCTTGAATTGTCTCAGGGGGATAACTATCGATCCGTATACGGGGTATACGCCTAGTATCCTCAGTAGACAGAGATCTTTGTGTCTCCGAAACGAACAAAGAAATTCTTATGTTCCTGGAGAAGCCCTTACTGGAGGTCAAAGAAAAAACTTGCAGAGGCCAAGGTCTCTGCGTAAGATCTTTTCGGTCTATAGATCAAGCCTAAACCTGGTTGAAAAGAATCACACGTAAGTCAACCGAATTAAAATTTTTGTTACTTTGGTAACATACCTCCGCTGAAGATTTGGTAACGATCTCCTCAAAAGAACAATCCTTAAAATTTGTGCTCAAGACGAATTTCTTCACTTTGGAACTATATATATATATATATGTTACTAATCAATTTTCCTTTAATTTAATCTATCTTAAAAATTACCTAAATTGATTTTCAATTTGTCTTCACCTTAATTCACTATAAAGTAATTTTGATATCACCGTGGATTTTTGTACGTTTAACGATAATTTCTTAATTTTTCGCAAGAAACAATGACCACAGAATCCTCTACGCTAGCTTGTCCTTATCCTATTACATAAGTAAATAGTTACCACTACCGAGTGAGATCACTATAATTAAATTTTACACCCCCTCATCTATATTCTATAATTCCAAACACACATTTCCAATGCTTACCTCCTTCTATATGTCTATCTCAGTCTAATAACTCTCATAGCAATTCAATCTAAACTAATGCTAATCATAATAATAATCCTAATTAATTAATTACTATCTAATCGAATTAAGTATCTTTTGTACAAAATATTTCTCTTTTCCTATATTTTAAGCTATTTGCATATAATTTCCCTCCCTACACTAACACTAATCCTATATCACAATCTTGGAAACAGTTCATTCCAAACTGCGCGAAATCCTTCTGCGCATGTCCAATCTAGTACAATTTTGCCCTCTTAACCCCTGGGCAAACACAGACAAAACTATTGGTACATGCGCAGAAGAGAGCAGCAAGCTATAACAAATAGCCTATACCAGAAACGTCAAAGCAAAATCAAAACAACAAGCATGAAGCATGGAAGCATATGAGGGACATTGCATTGGTTAGTTTTTTTTTTAAACAAAGTTGTTTAATTTTATAATAAAAATAATTATATTTTTATTATTCTCATTTCAGCTTGTTTTAATTAATTTGTCAGGTAAGTTTATGTGTTCGTTGATAGGAAATTTGTGTTGTGAAACTCCACTAACCAGAGTTTGGAATTTCACAAACAAATTTGTATCAACCATTGTAGCATGTATGTACGTATACAGGTGCAATATTAATTAGTTTTTTTTTTCAGGATTTTCTTCAAACGAATTCCAGATTAATGACCAAGGTCCAGTTTCATAGTGCAATTAGTGGCACTAAAGTGCGAAATATAGGTAACCAAAATGCCGCAGTGTACACCTGCCTTAACAGGCTTTTCTCAAGTCCCCTGTGCTGGGCACTTACGTGTTCCCAATTCAGCCTGCAAAAATTCTTAGCGAGCAAACAAATATAAAACTTTAGTGTCACTATTCTTCTTATAAAGATTGCTGTGCAACTGGCCCCAACGTCTGAAACTTTGGGCTACCAAAGTTGTTCCCAATGTGAGACCCATCACGGATAACACCTGCAGCAAGCCCACAAAAGGGCAGGGAATAAGTTGTAATTTCCCTTGCTGAAACAGGTCCCAAGAAATTGATATCAACATTCAACAGATGAATTCGCATATGCATCGATGTGACAACGATGCACAATTACACCTGTTCATCATTATCAAACTGCTTCAAATCAGCATCACCCTTTTTTTCTTCTATTGGTGTAAAGTGTTCGCTATTGAAAATTTACATCAGGAGATGCGCAAACTCGAAACCAAAACAGAATCTAAAGAATTCTTGTTGCTTTCTTGGCGATTCCTTGTTAAGGTCTGTACTGTGTTGCATCTGAATGGCGAAACCATTTGCAACAAGCATCGTTAATTTATGGAAGACTTATCTTCAAGACCACTAAGGTGAGTTAATTTTTTTTTTGTTTTATTAGTATATGCACCTTCTTAAACATATTATATAGTCCACGTAACAGGCTTGGCTCCCCGAGTGGGGAATTGAACCCCAGCCTCCCGCGTGACAAGTGGATATACTGACCATAGTGGTATACAACTTTCTGCTTCATCTGAATCACTACATCTTTTCCTTCTTCTATCAAAACCCTCATCATCTATTTCGTGGACTAAGTTTTTAAATTTAGCGTCTCTCAATGTCAAGTGCTCTTCAGCTCGCTTGCATTCTTCCCTTAATTGAAGAATATTTTAAATAGTACAACCAAAAACTAAAGTTCTTATTCTCTCTTTTAAATTTCTCCTTACCATTGAGACTTAGTCGCTAACTAACTAACTAACGCCTGTTTTGCATTTGTAGAAGTAGGCCTCTAATGTCCGCGTAAAATTCGTCGAATGTCTCGTGAGATTGTTGTTTCCGATCCATGATTGCCCTAAGGATTTCATGATCACGCTTATTGTGATTGAATTGCCGAAGCAGTTCTGCCTTTAAATCATAATAATTCAAAAGGTCATCTCCCTGATTTTCTTCTAGAAACTGCCAATACTAAATCTCAGCGGAACCAGTCACCAAATGGTGGAAATTTGCGAAGAGCTCTTCGTCCGTCAGTCTGTTTGTCTTTTGTAGAGTTTCCACTCGAAGTATGAAACTTTCAACCGACATGCCTTTTGACGTACCATCGAATTTCTTAACTCCCCAGTAGTGGACCTCGAGCCTTCGGTGGGAATCCCCAGAGGAGGACCGTCCACCTGATGGATGCATTGTCGGTTGACCATCTGACGAGTGGTTTGTCCGTCTGCATACGTTCGTATAAGTCCAATACAGTCAGTGGAATCTTCTTTAGACTCTGTCCGTTACTTGTCTCGTTTCTGTTTCCTGTCGTCTCAGAACGAGTTCGTTCTTGTTTGTCTCGTTCTGTTTGTTGACGTTCTTGTTCCCTTTCCTGTCGATCTCGTTCTCTTTGTTTCCGTTCCTGTTCTATTTGTAGTCGTTCTAGTTCAAGTTCGTAACTTTGTTGCGTAAGTCGCTCCAGTTCTGTAGAATGTGATGATAGCGGTTCGTCATCATCGTTGTCCTCGTGTTCATCAATGCCTCCTGAAGCTTCATCTTGACCCATTGCTTCGTTTCGGACGTTATCATTATTTAAGTCATTGTTTCTTTTTTCTGTTCCCAGTATGTCCATGTTCCGTATTATGTTGGTGATTTCGTGGAATGTTCGGTCTAAGTCGGTGTTCTGTTCTGTTATTGTCGGACGTACGTTAAGAAGTTCTGTCTGTCCAACTTCTTCGATTTCTTCTTCCAATTCACTCGTCTGACATGTGACCTTCTTTCTAGGTTCTTCCCTAGCCTGCTTGGTTTTCGGTACAGCACCTGATTTTTTTCTTGGCTCCGACATAACTCAAAACTTAACCCAAAGAGGAAAACAGAACTAACACTTATAATGAAGAAAAAAAAGAAACGAAAACTAAAAGAAAATATATATTATTCAAAACCGTAGTATCGAACAGTAAAACTGTCGAATAAAAAAATAAATCTTTTTGAATGCAAAGAAAACTCAAATGTAATAATAATAAAAAAAAAATGAAAACTTCAAAAATCGCAAGTATGTTTGTAAAAAGAAATAATTTCAGAAAATGTAAAAAAAAATTATGTAAAACTCAAAAAAAAAAAATGAAAGATGTAAAAATAAAAATTTCAATGGCAGAAAAACCAAATATCAAATTAAAGTATATAAAAAAATCCAAAAAAAAAAAAATTTATAAAAAAAAATTGATTTCAAAAAAAAAAAATGTTTAAATAAAAAAAATTATAATAAAAAAAACATAAAGAGTGTGATTAAAAAAAAAAGAAAATAAAAGTTTGTTAAAAAAAATTAAATGTTAAAAATGAAATGAATAAAAAAAATGTATTTATGTATAAAAAAAATGTTAATCTTTATATGTATTGCTTTTTGTTATAAGAAAACGCTTATACTACGTTATCATTAGAGCCGAAATGAGGTAATTTCGAAATTTGGCAAAAAAGTGTTTTCATTATCAAATTATATAAACAATTTGGAATGGCAGTCAGCCGATTACTTTGTTGTTTTCTCTTTCTGTTTTATGTTGTTGAGTATAGTGTATTGATATTTTCATGCAAAAGCTTTTAAGAGCTTTTGAAACTGATTCCCGCTGAATGCATTCACCTAATTTCCAACCTTATTTTGTGCAAATGAGGTTGAAATTACCTCATTTCGAAATGTGATTTTGTATGGGAAATTAGGTAATTTCGGATCTCATTTGGAAATTTGCAACGAAATTACCTCATTTGGCCCAGTGAAAACGCCATATTAGGTGTGTGAAGATTCGGCAAAGTTTCCTTTCCATCCGTAATCTTCTGGTTTTGTCGTTTGTTGCGTTCCATTGTCTGTCTTGTGACTGGTGCGTTTGAAATTCGGCTGTTGCTTCCGTCTATCTCTCTCCCACAACCATTACATATTCCCCTGGACAGGGTAGCGTTTCCTTTAAATGTGCTGCGTATCAGGGAAACCAGAAAGTCGGCGGTGCATCAGGGAGTAAGCCGCTGACGTCAAAATCACTCCCGAGGAATCAGTAGAAGAACCTAAAAGCGTAAAAATATTAAAAAGAAATGTAGAAAATGAAATAGAAAATACTCACCACGATGAAAAACGAAATCCTCAGAAGAGTCTTCATCACAGGATGATTGAAAGAAGCTAGGAGAAGAATTTTTAATGAAGAAATTATTTAAAAATATTGAGGCTTAGGGAAAAACATGCAATAGTTAGAGTAAGGAAAAACAAGATAGAAGCGACTATATTAACGCTATCAGATGACAATAGACCGTATGCAAAAGTGCAATTAGGAGGAGTAGAATGTTTAGGTTTGTTAGATAGTACAGTTTACAGTACAGTTAGTACAGTTTATAACTGAGAAAAACATTAAAATGACAAAGATGAACAACGACATAAAAACAGCTGATGGAAACCATCAAAAGATAGAAGGTCGGTTTAAGACCAATGTCTCGTGGGGTGGAAAGACTCAAGAGTTGGAGATCTATGTGGTTCCTGGGCTTTTGCAACCGCTATAGATTTTTGGAGTGCTTTTAAAGTAGCTTCAAATATCGTTAGCGAACTTAACGTTCCTGTGCTGACGAAAGAACAGCCTATTTTTCGAGATTTCTCACCTGATCAAACTCAGCAGCTGGAGAGCGTTAAGTTACTGTTTCCCTCCTTTGCCGTACTCGGGTTGGATAAAACCAACCTCGAAGAGCATATTATTGAAGTGGATGACGAACAAATTTTTCATAAAGCAGAGGCACTACCCCATTTCCCCGTCAGTACAAAAGCTCATGTACGCTGAGCTGGACAGAATGCTAGAGATGGGCGTGGTAGAGGAGAGTAACAGTGCTTGGAGTTCTCCGGTTATTTTAGTGTGAAAAGGTGCGAAATATAGGCTGTGTCTTGATTCTAGAAAAGTGAATGCGAGAACAAAAAAAAATTGCATACCCCCTTCCTCACATTGAGGGTATATTTAGTAGGCTTCAGGATACGAAGTTTATCTCCAGTATCGATTTAAAGGATGCCTTTTGGCAAATTCCTCTGGAGAGCAAATCAAGGCAGAAGACTGCTTTAACAGTCCCTGGGCGACTGTTATATCAATTCACGGTTATGCTGTTTGGGTTGTGTAACGCCGCGCCGCTCAGAGAATGTCTAAGTTAATAGACAGTCAGTCCTGGTCGTCTTCGACAGAATGTCTTTGTCTATCTCGACGACCTCTTGATTTGTTCTCCAGACTTCGAAACGCATGTGAAGGTACTGGAGGAAGTAGCAATTTCACTGCGTAAGGTTGATTTGACAATAAATGTCGAAAAAATCAAATTTTGCTTTAAGGAAATTAAATATCTGATGTATGTAGTTGGGGCCGGATGTATACGGACGGACAAGGACAAAGTATCGGCGGTCGAGGAATTTCCAGTACTTAAGACCCCCAAACAACCCGTTAGTTTCTAGGTATGACGGGCTGGTATAGACGTTTCATACCAAACTATGCGTCTATAGCAGCTCCAATTACCGATTGCTCGAAAAAGCGACAAAAATTCGACATGACAAACGAAGCAATTACGGCATTTCAATTACTCAAAACAAGTTTAGTTACAGCTCCCATACTTACAAATCCAGACTTTTCTAAACATTTTTATATACAGTGCGACGCTTCAACTTCAGGTGTAGAGGGTGTGATCTTTCAGATGGATGATGAGAAAAATTAACGACCGATAGCATTCATGTCCCAGAAGCTAAATTCCGCTCAAAGGAACTATACTCTTACAGATCTTGAATGCTATGCGGCCGTTTTATCGGTAAAGAAGTTCAGGGCTTACGTGGAGGGCTTACCCTTTACTATCATCACCGTTCACGCAAGTTTGAAATGGTTAATGACACAAAAAGACCTTGCTGGACGTTTATCCAGATGGAGTTTTAAACTCCAAGGGTTCGACTTCATGATCGAGCATAGAAAGGGTGTCCAAAACGTGGTTCCTCATACTCTCTCGCGAATCCATATGGAAGAGATCACAACCGAAGACTTAACACCAGAAGTCGACTTTAGTTCACCATATTTCTCTTCAGAGGAGTATGATGAGCTAAAGAAAATAGTACAGAAAGACAAGGAAAAGCTACCTGACATTTGCATATCGGACGGATTTGTTTATAAACGAACGGACATTAGAACAGGTGACGCAGTACAAGACGACAGAGCATGGAAGCTTTGGGTTCCTAAGGAGTTGTGCGAGGGACTTTTGAGGGCCGCACATGATTCTCCAGCTTCTGGTCACGGTGGCATTAACAAAATATTGTCGAAGTTAAGGCAGAAATACTTCTTACCTGGGATGGCTACCGACGTTCAGAACTGGGTGAGATCATGTGACACTTGCAAGTGTAGCAAGTCCGTCAACATCACCACTCGGCCGCCGATGGAGAACGACCGTTCCAACGTCTATACATAGATTTTTTGGGTCCCTATCCTCTTTCTAAAAAACAGAAGCACACACATATTCATTGCTTTTGACCACTTCAGCAAATATGTATTTTTGAAAGCAATAAGAAAAGCAACATCATCTGAGGTAGTGAAGTTTTTAGAAGAAAATGTGTTTCATGTATTTGGTGTTCCTGAATATATCCATTCCGATAACGGAAAACTGTTCGTATCTGAATTGTTTTCAAGTTTTTTAAACAGATATGGAGTAAAACATGTTAGAACCGCAATATTCTATCGAAAATTCGATCCTATCTCGGTAGCGATCAGAAACACTGGGATGAATACGAAGTCAATGTACCTGATTTTTTTTTATTAGATAGTTTATTTATTGTATAGTTATTAGATAGATTTTTATTTTTTTATAGACAAGCTGTGATATTTACTTTGTTAGTTTTAATAAGAATCTGTGATATGAATTACAAATTCAGTAAACGCAATTGTCAAAGACAAAACCATAACCAAAGATTAACAAGTGCAATTATATACTTTACTCTTTGGTGTAACGTTAGTTTAGGAGAAAAGATGCCCGACACGATTCAGAGCATGAGATCTCAGGTAATGGGCTCAGCCACACGCGACGAGACTATATGAACAAAATTTTAATTAGTAATTCCCTCATGTCCACTTTTTGTCTACGCTGCAAGTGATGTCACGACCATTCCGTCACTTTCAGCGAGCCTGTAACGTGGACTTCATAATATGTTTAAGTAGTAAAACAAAAAAAAAAGATTAACACTTAAGTTTTATATTTGTTTGCTCGCTAAGTTTTATATTTGTTTGCTCGCTAAGAAGTTTTGCAGGCTGAATTGGGAACACGTAAGTGCCCAGCACAGGGGACTTGAGAAAAACCTGTTAAGGCAGGTGTACACTGCGGCATTTTGGTTACCTATATTTCGCACTTTAGTGCCACTAATTTCACTGTGAAACTGGCCCTTGGTCATTAATCTGGAATTCTTTTGAAGAAAATCCTGAAAAAAACTAATTAATATTGCACCTATATACGTACATACATACTACAATGGTTGATACAAATTTGTTTATGAAATTCCAAACTCTGGTTAGTGGAGTTTCACAACACAAATTTCCTATCAACGAACACATAAACTTACCTGAAAAATTGATTAAAACATTCAGCATAATCTAAAGCTGAAATGAGAATAATAAAAATATAATTATTTTTATTATAAAATTAAACAACTTTGTAAAAGAAAAAAACTTACCAATGCAATGTCCCTCATATGCTTCCATGCTTCATGCTTGTTGTTTTGATTTTGCTTTGACGTTTCTGGTACAGGCTATTTGTTATAGCTTGCTGCTCTCTTCTGCGCATGTACCAATAGTTTTGTCTGTGTTTGCCCAGGGGTTAAGAGGGCAAAATTGTACTAGATTGGACATGCGCAGAAGGATTTCGCGCAGTTTGGAATGAACTTTTTCCAAGATTGTGATATAGGATTAGTGTTAGTGTAGGGAGGGAAATTATATGCAAATAGCTTAAAATATAGGAAAAGGGAAATATTTTGTACAAAAGATACTTAATTCGATTAGATAGTAATTAATTAATTAGGATTATTATTATGATTAGCATTAGTTTAGATTGAATTGCTATGAGAGTTATTAGACTGAGATAGACATATAGAAGGAGGTAAGCATTGGAAATGTGTGTGTGGAATTATAGAATATAGATGAGGGGGTGTAAAATTTAATTATAGTGATCTCACTCGGATGTAGTGGTAACTATTTACTTATGTAATAGGATAAGGACAAGCTAGCGTAGAGGATTCTGTGGTCATTGTTTCTTGCGAAAAATTAAGAAATTATCGTTAAACGTACAAAAATCCACGGTGATATCAAAATTACTTTATAGTGAATTAAGGTGAAGACAAATTGAAAATCAATTTAGGTAATTTTTAAGATAGATAAAATTAAAGGAAAATTGATTAGTAACATATATATATATATATAGTTCCAAAGTGAAGAAATTCGTCTTGAGCACAAATTTTAAGGATTGTTCTTTTGAGGAGATCGTTACCAAATCTTCAGCGGAGGTATGTTACCAAAGTAACAAAAATTTTAATTCGGTTGACTTACGTGTGATTCTTTTCAACCAGGTTTAGGCTTGATCTATAGACCGAAAAGATCTTACGCAGAGACCTTGGCCTCTGCAAGTTTTTTCTTTGACCTCCAGTAAGGGCTTCTCCAGGAACATAAGAATTTCTTTGTTCGTTTCGGAGACACAAAGATCTCTGTCTACTGAGGATACTAGGCGTATACCCCGTATACGGATCGATAGTTATCCCCCTGAGACAATTCAAGGGATTTGTGAATAAGGAAGAGTGTTCCAATAGGCAGAACATAAGAAGAAGGAACAAAGAAGAAAAATTGGAAGAAAATGTCATAGGACAGACAGAATTTAAGAAGAGTGAAGAAAGGAGTAACAGGAAGAAGAAAAGACTGTACAAAGAAACACTAAAACATATTTTTTTTTAGTTGAAATTTAACGTAACGTAAAGTAGAAATTTTAAAGTGCACGACACGGGCAATAAGATCCTGCCCAACTGATGCCTTAAGCGTTTTTCTGCACCTTCTACCACTTGATTTACATATTAAATATCTAGTATCTTGCAGTGCATTAAGACTTAAGGAATCAAATTCTTGGTTTGCCAAGCCATATGGCCACAGCAATATCACAGACTTGATTCCAACAGAAATGTTTTCGACTCCCACTGACTACAGCACTCCTACAATGAGTATCAGTAAGGGTTTTAAAGTTAAAATTCCATCCAGGAAGGTTTGGAAAGACGACGTCGTGACGAAAGATTTCGAACAACTATCTTTACTGATGGCTCAAAGATGGAGTGTGGTGTTGGTGCAGGAATCTTCTCTAAATGTCTCTAGGTCCTTTAGACTACCTGATTTTGCTAGTGTCTTTCAAGCTGAATTACTGGCAATTAGGGAAGCCTGCAAGTTACTAAAAGAAGATCCAAACCAGAACCGTAATGCAGCTATTATTACAGACAGTCAGGCGGCTGTTAAAGCCATTAATTCAGTTACTTCATCCTCCAAATTAGTCCAGCAATGCCAGGATGTGCTTGCGAGTCTCAACACTGACCTCGATGTCACTCTTATCTGGGTTCCAGGTCACAGTGGCATTGGGGGCAATGAACGGGCTGACAAGCTGGCCAGGCAAGGATCAACCCTTCATGGCTCACTTGCGGAAAGAGTCTATATTCCGCTTGAAGTGGTGAAGGGCAATATTTCCTCAATTTTTCTTACTTCAAACTGTATTACATATAGGAAGATCTGGCCCACCTATAATAAACCCCGAACAACTGATCTATTACGCAGACCCAGACAAGACATAGCCAGGGTCGTTGCAACCTGTAGCGGACCCTGCCAATAGGAGAGCATGCGGCGAAGCTTGGCATACCTCACAATACTCACTGTCGGAGCTGTGGGGACCAGCAGGAAAAGGAAACAGTATTTCATTTCCTCTGCAAATTTTTTGACGACATTAACGAACTTTCGGAAATAAAGATCAAAGACTTGATCTCTTTCCTCAACGCGACAAAATGGCTCTAGGACAATTTTCGGCTACTTCTGCATCGCACCTCTCATCGTTTCCCTATGATCGCAAGATAGCGGACTGGGGTTCGGGTGGGAGTTCGTGGTGCATGGCGGCCGGTTGATCATTCGATCAGATCAGTGGACGCACCGGCGCCAGCCAATAGACTGCCTAGCTGGGCAATCTGTGGATGATGCGGGTGGTGGTCTGGTTGAGTGAGTCATCCGCTTTCTGATGATTGTGCTTGAAGCTACTCAGTCAATCCACAAGTAACAAAATTCTTTCAATCCTTTTCTAAATTCAAAGAAAAATGAACGATATCCTGAGGATATGCCCACAATCTCCCTTTCAATTCCATCCATAGGTTCTAACAAGTTATAGTATCAAAATGGCGCACTTCAGCGCTAATTGGGCTATGGGCTAGGCTGCCTGTAGCCGCCATTTCTACCTACCTAAGGGCGCTCAACGGTTTTAAAGTTTTGAGCGCCTTGGCATTTCCCACAAAAACTAATCCTTCACTGTAAAAGAATTTCTCATTTGACAGGTCAGTTTTAGAAAATAAATCTGGCAGCACTACCTGTAACGGAAGAGGATGCAGTAAAGTTACGTAAAGCTAAAGCAAAGATTGGTTTATCTGTTGATGAATCTCTTTTCGTCCATATTCAGAACGAAACAAGCGCATCTGAAATTTGGAAGAAGCTGCAGAGTCTGTATGAAGATAATGGACTAACGAGGAAGATTGCACTCTTGAGAAAACTCATAACAGTACGTTTGGAGAGCTGTGAATGTATGACGGACTATGTTAATCAAATTTTTGGTACCGCAAATAAGTTGGCAAGTATTCAATTTCCAATTTCTCCAGAATGGTTAGGTGCTATTTTACTACCGTTTATCATGGGAATTGAAAGCAGTGGTACCTACAAATATAACCGGTGAGGCGATTAAAGCAAAACTGTTAGACTGTGAATATAACAAAATGAAGAGTGAAAATGCATTTTTGGGAGCAAAAAAGAAATCTTCTAAAGGCTTTGCTTTCAAAGGAAATATTAAGTAATATGAATGTGGATAGAAAGGGCACATTTACAAAAACTGTCCAAACAAAAAGAAGTCGCATGACGTCAATAAAAATGAAACCAAAAATGTTTTTTGTGCAGCGCTATCATGTCGAACCGAAAAAGATAACGACTGGTACATTGACAGTGATGCTTCGCGACACATGACGCCTTACAAAGATTGGATGAGTGGGTTAAGAAAATCGGCTATTGGTGATATAGTTACTGCTAACAACCAAAAGATGCAAGTGACTGGAGTGGGAAATATTTTACTGAAATTTGATCATCAAGAAATTGAAATCAATGACGTCTTGCATGTGCGCCAAACTTATTATCCGTTGCAAAAATAACTAAACACGGTAATAAGCTTGTTTTCAATAAGGATGGTTGTAGCATATTCGAAAATAGTGGCGAGTTTATGGTCAAAGCTGAATCTTCAGGTGGTGTGTACCGAATCAAAGGACAAGAGTCATGTATGCTTGCAAGTGCATCATCTCAGTTGATGACATGGCATAGACGTTTGGGTCACATCAACTATGCTGATTTGTGCAGGATGAAGAATGGAGCAGTGAAAGGTGTAGACTTTAGAGAAAATCTCAATTTGTTTAAGAAGTGTGAAACATGTCTCAAACTCGTGTACCATTCAAACATACAGGCACACGCGCGAAGAGCATGTTAGATCTCATACATTCTGATCTTTGGAAATGGAAAATAAGTCGATCGGAGGATCAAGGTATTTTCTAACCTTTATTGATGATTTTTCGCGAAAGGTTTTCGTCTATTTTTTGGAGTCAAAAACAGAAGTTTTAACCTTGTTCAAAGAATTCAAGCAGATGGTGGAAACTCCAATAGGACGAAAAATAAAGGTTATTCGGACAGACAACGGAACGGAATATGTTGGACAACATTTTGAATCCTTTCGCAAAAGCTGTGGTATTATCCATTAAACCACGAATACGTATACCCCAGAGCAAAATGGAGTTGCTGAACGATTCAATCGAACCATTGTAGAACGTGCCAGATGTATGACTTTTGATGCCGAGCTGGACAAGTCATATTGGGCAGAGGCTGTTAATACAACTACTTATGTGATGAACAGGTCAGTTAATTCTTCTTTCACTGACAAAACGCCACAAGAAATCTGGAGTGGCTCAAAAGTGGACTTGAGTGGTATGAGGATCTTTGGATCACCTGTCATGGTTCATGTTCCAAAGCAAAGGCGGCAAAAGTGGGACTTAAAATCGTTTAAAATGTTGTTTGTTGGATACTGCGAAACGACAAAAGGATACAGGTGCATCGATACAAAAAGATTCGAACCAGCCGTAATGTTGTTTTTGTCGACAGAGAAGCAAAAGTAATTGATTGTGTTCCATTATTCAACAATGAGGAACTAGATACAGTGGGGGAATTCAACAAAACTTCTAGTAATGAAAGTGATTTGTTAAACGATTTTCCAATTCATTGTGAGGACAAAGATGAAGAAATAACCACTGATGAAGAAGAAGAATTACTTACTGCTGAATCTGAAGAGGATGGATTTTTTGACACTTCGGAACCGCTGGATTCCCCACAGCTAAGAAGATCGGGAAGAATTCCAGTTCCTCGAAAATTTCCAGATTTTGTGTATTATTCATCTTTCACGAACGACTTGATTATCGATCCAACAACCATCGAGGAGGCAATGGCAAGTGACAATAGAGATGATTGGAAAATAGCTATTGACAACGAACTGAAATCTCTGGAGGACAACCAAACTTGGGGGGTTTTTAAAACCAAGGAAGATGGAGTTGGAAATTTAAAACGTCACAAGGCAAGATTGGTTGCGAAGGGTTTTTCCCAAAAACCTGGCATCGATTATAACGAAACCTGCTCCCCAGTTGTTCGTTATACATCAATTCGATTTCTTATTGCATGGGCTGCTGAAACTGGAATGAAGATTAACCAAATAGATGCTGTAACTGCTTTTCTGTCAGAGGAAATCTAAATGGAACAACCAAGAGGATATAGCGATGGCACTATTCGGGTATGTAAATTACCTACATCTATTTACGGATTAAAGCAGAGCAGTAGACAATGAAACATCAAACTGGATGCCGCACTGAAGTCATTTGGGCTTAAACAGTCGAAATTAGATCCCTGTGTTTATTTTAATCAAGATGGTAAACTTATTGTTGGTGTTTATGTCGATGATGCCTTGATTTTCTGGCGGGAAGAAGAACTTCGAGATAATCTGAAGATATTTATGTGCAGTTCTTCCAAATGAAAGATTTGAGAAAGGCAAAAAGTTGTATTGGACTAAATATCACCTATGATGAAGAAACAAGTGGGATTTGGCTAGATCAGTCCAAATATATAAATGAAATTTTGTTGAGATTTGGCATGTCTGATTGCAAACCAGTGGGAACACCAAGCGATCCTAATCAAAAACTATCCATACAAATGTGCAATGCAGAAGATGAATCAGGGAAGGTACCTTACCAGGAAGCTGTTGGTAGTTTTCTGTATTTGGTGCAAGGATCAAGGTCAGATATCGCGTTTGCTGTAAATGATGTGAGTCGTTTCAACTCTAACGACGGGAAGGCGCATTGGACTGCAGTGAAGCGAATCTTCAGATATTTAAAAGGTACAATAAATTTAAAATTACATTTCCAAGGTTCTGAAAACCTAAACGGTTTTTCGGATGCTGACTGGGCTTCTGACATCGACAAACGCCGCTCATGCACGGGCTTTGTTTTCAACCTATGTGGAGGTGCAATATCGTGGGGTAGCAAAAGTCAACCAACCGTTGCACTGTCAAGCACTGAAGCCGAGTATATGGCGTTGTCCGCAGCAGATCAAGAAGCAAACTGGCTTAAACAGTTTGGAGTCGAAATTAATGATTGCTTCAAAGACCATCATATTATGATTGCATGCGATAACTAAACTGCGATTAAACTAGCGGAGACAAATTGTTTTAGATCAAGATCTAAACACATTGAGGTTCGTCATCACCATATTCGTGACCGGATAAATGACAATACTATTGGTGTACGTTACATACCAACGGAAGAAATGGCTGCTGATAATCTTACAAAACCAGTACCTTGTAACAAGCATCAACTTTGCGTCAAAAAGATGGGAATGAATATTCAAAAATTAAAATCGTATCTTATTTTAATATTTTAATTAGTGGGGGTGTTGAAATATTATATGTTTTATTACTTGTTACTTAATAACTCTGCTACTTAATGAGTATATAAAAGTATTCTCATTATTTCTTTTATTTCTATTTATTAATATAAATTGTTTCTATATCATTCTTCGTTAAACTTCCTAATAAATATAACGTTTTATTAAATTGGTTTTTTCCTAAAGATAAAATCCCAATAGTTCACACTCATCAACAAGTTCATCAACTCGTGTCGAAACGTCACATAATTTGTAATGTAAACACAAGTTGAACGACTGTCGGAAGTTTTTCAATTTGTTTGATATTTTGCTCGGTCGACCGACCGCTGTGGCTAATTTGACCAGTAGTTGAACAACTGATATGTCTGAAAATTTGGATTTTAGTATTTCTTTTTAATTTAATTAGAAGTTAACCCACAAAAGTTAGAAAATATGAATTTCCTTCGCTGAAAGTGGTGCAAAAAGTTAAATCTACGCCGTGTTTGCTTTTTTAAAAATTTATTTACAAATGAAGTTGATGAGGCGGTCGTTGAATGTGAACACTAGCAACACAACTCAGGTTGATCGACTTGTCGATGAGTGTGAACCCCCCTATTACATGATGAAACTCAACCAATTTGATTTTTATGGAAAAATACCATGAAATATCAATTAAAAAGTATTATAAGATATGTATTTACCTGACAAACACACTTCAAATTACTTTTTGTGTTATATGAGCGAAAACTTACTTGTGAAATGAAAACTTTTTTTTCTCCTTATTATAAGTAGATGTTTTTAATAAAATATATCAATTGTTTCCAATAATCACTTTTATTTCACATTATTTAATTAGTTTTAAAGTCTATTTTTCGTTAATTTACAATCTCAAAATATTAACACACTTTTTTTTCAGCTAGGCAAAATGACAGGTGATTTTCAGATGTTTTTTTATTTTATTTTAAAATGCTTCCTCACGTAAACTGTATATGTGACAAAAGCCTCTTCCTCTGTTTCGTATTCATTGTTTAACGTACTTTTAACGCAATTGACACACGCGTTGACTCATTCCTAAGTCAATGGACACACGGCTTCAGAAGAAGATACAAGAAATGGAATTTTAGAGGCCATCAGCAAACGGCGAAATATAAGAGATTAGTCTAACCCATTGGAGTTAGATGAAAAATTGTACGGATTTACTTGGTTCTGAGTTTTATTCTTTTAATTTATTTGTATTTTGTATACTTGTTACCTATTTTCGACTATCCAAGCCAGCCTTTATGGATTTACATTCTGAAATTGATGGAAAACTTAAGCTGAGAATAAGAAAATCATCGATTCCAAACATCTTTAAATTGTGTACAACGTTAAGATTCTGTGCCCAAGGATAAAGTGACCAGATTTATTTGAAGCAAAAGCAAGACACATTTTTAAAAACTTCGCAGGGAGTATAAATTATGATTTTTTTAGTTAAAAATTTAAAGTATTACAAAACATAAACGACAATTGAAATATTTATTTAAAAAAAAAGAACAGACTTCATAACAATTTTTTGTTTTGATATGAAAAAAAGGAAACAGTAAAAATGTGTATCAATCTCCTAACATTTTTTTATAAAAACTTACAAAAATCAGCCTCAATATTTAGACAAAGTAAAAGTAATAATAAAAAGTTCTATAGAAAATTAAAATAAGTGTTTCAATACATATGAATTAATTACAAATTTTAAATTAATTCTTATATTTGTACGCAGAATGAATTTCTTTAAGAATTTAATTTTTGTACATAAAAATTATCACAGCCTCAGGAATGGATATTTCTGTTTAACCTTCGAGAATTTACACTCCCTCTTGCATTTTTCTTTGCTGCTGCTGAAATGGATGTCATTCTATTACTATTTATATATAATGAAGCGTTAATATTATTAATTATTGTGCTAACATTTGAGTTGTTTTTTATTTACCTATCTACAACAACTTGTCCAATCTCCAATAAACTTCACTTCACAGGAAATTTTTTTGTTTTCTACTGACTACAAGATAAACTTACAATTTATTTAACAAGGAATATTCATATGCACATGGGCTCATTTTCTTCCTTTAGAGGCTGTAACGTTTGTTTAATATGCGCCAATTTGTATGCACAGGGATGTAAAATAGCATAATTATATAATTGCTGCGTTTTGAGAATTGTAGAAGCCTACACACATTTTTACAAACGTCGTAGGAAAAGCGAGACATTTAGCGGGACAGTTATGTCCGCGGGACAGAGGACTAAAAAAAAAAACGGGACGTATGGTCACTATACCCAAGGATCATTTATCAAATAAGTGTGACAAAATTATTTTTTACTGAAATACAATTTTTTTATAATAAAATTTAGTAAATCCCTATGCTTTCTTAGAAAACTCTGATATATCAAAAATCTGTCCTTTTTCCCCTACGGTATCTTATTCAAGACAAAAGTCGCTACGTGTACCATCACTGCATTTATATGTCCAAAATAAACGAAAGTGAAATACACCAAACAAAAATGTATTTTTTTTTTTTTAAATTGATTCTCAGCAGATATTGGGTGCATGGGTTTTATCTGTTATTTCGTTAAAACTTGTTTCGCCCTTCATTAAGAATAATAATTAAATAAATTTTACTTAAAAACAAACATTTTTTTTTTGAATAAAAACACTTACACTATTTTTAACCTGTTGAATAGACCCCGTCGATAACAAAAATGCGGTCGACAACTAGCGATCGGATTTTCGATAATTGTCGAACGCAATCGACAACCAAAATACCGATTTCTCAATTTGTCGATCGTTGATCGTTTGTTAGCGAATATCGATCGATAACCGCAATAGGGCCCAATGATTTCTTCTAACCATGTTTTTCTTATGCCACCAATTTCAAAGGGAAGGAAAAAGACACAATGTTTTGGACTGCATTTTTTATAAGCGAGTTTTTTTTGTATGAGTGTTTCTTATATCCGTATAAATACGTAGTTGAATACCGTAATAAGGGACAAGGGTAACAGTCTTATTTATCAATCAATGATTGTTTATTATTAAAATTTAAACAAAATACTAAAACTTCTTTTTTTGTCGGCTAAGTTCTTTAAGCTCTCCTTGTTGAACTGAAGCTTCCATGTATATACGTTTGACCTTTTCCTTTCGCTCACGATCACTAAAAATGAATAAATATAAATCAAATTATTGTAGATGAAGAAGATTTAAGTTTTACCTCTGAATTTGCTGATTGATGCGAATCGTTTGCAGAAACTCAGTATCTCTGCGAATTTCTCGAACAGCACCCTTTGTCTCGCGTCGAATTTTATGAATCAGTTTAAACTTTTCTTCCTTTTCCTTAGATATTTTCGGTCGACGCTTGTCGTCGTAAACCATTTCTATGCGAGGTTCAAAAAGACGAAGAGCTTTGGGTTTCTTTTCGATTGGCAAAAGTTTTTTCAAGGGTTTTCCAGCCTCGCCCAAAAGTGTAGACATCGTTTCTTGGTAACTGGATCTCACGAAATGTGGATATACATCCAGATCGATACGTTCCATCATCGAAAGAAATTGCTCCGCTAAAAAGTTTGCTCCAATATTTCCTGAAACTCCATAGATTGCATCCTTAGTAAGCCTAAGAGCTGAGTTGAGTGCTCGGATTTTAAAATCGACAGATAATGTCGTCGTCACTAAATCTTGTCCTTTAAGTAGATAATCATCTTCCATCAAAGTCTCTTTAGGTTTCTCAGTCAGTGCCAAGAGCTTGTTAAAAGGACCCGTTGACATGAATGGTGGTATGATTTTCAACTTCTCAATTGGCCTTTTAGGTATCGACATATAAATTACCCCAAGAAGGAAGTTGAGGGCTGATGGAACAAAGCGATGGGAAAATTGAGAATACTCCAACACTAGAGTTACTAGGAAAATCCCCATTGCAACGTCTTGCCTTGTTCGCACTTGAGCTTTAGACAATATATGACTAATAAAAACGTAGCAAGGTGTCACGATATTATGTCGATAATCGGAGGTTGTGTAAAGGTTTGATACAATTTTAAAGAACACGAGAGTATCCAGAGATGGGTATGATTTACTATATTTTGTGTACTCAGAGTATTTTTCCTGAATAACATCAAGGAGGCAGAGTGAAGCCTTTTCCGGGTTCATGTGCATTAAATCGTATAAAAAAGGATTTATTCTATCGTAGATTTGAAAGGAATTGGCAACATCTTCAGGTAATGCATCAGTGAAAAGATCATTTATATATTGAAGAAGGAAGGCGAACAGTTTATTGATGTCGTTCTTGTTTTTGGGTTCTAGTTTGGGATGATTGCACTTAATGATGCGCTCTACTAAAGTACCTTGATTATCAGCTGTGTGGTGGATAAGAAGATTTTTGAGCTCTTCATAGCTGGAAGGCATTTCTATTACAAAAGGAAGTTTAATATTTATTGTAGCAACTTTAGAGTTATGTATAACGCCTTTTGTATTTAGTTGAGGGGATTTACGTCTGAGCGTTTCTTCTGTGTCCGATTCCATATCAGAATCTTTAAGATCACTTAAGGCGTCTTCCTCATCATCATTTCTTTCTTTTACCTCTTCATTATCAGTTTCGTGTTCAGACCTATTTACACTTTCATTTATTTCGCCATTAGTCAGCATATCAGCTTCACTTTCATTATCACTAGTTGTCTTTTTATCATCTTTGGATAGTGAGTCACCTAAAAATAAGAGATTTTAGAAGTGTTTTCCCCTATTACACTTTTACTTATTAAATTTCGAAATAAGGGACAAAGAGTTATCGTGACTTTTAAGGTTTTTTTTATAAGTTTTTGCAGTTTTTTGAGTTTTTTTTGCAGTTCTATTTGCGCTATTTTTTATTTCATTATTCGCATGAAATAAAAAAGATGCATTCCAAATGTCCAGAATGAATACAAACAAAAATGAGCCTGGAGTCGACCCACACTAGTAACTTCCCATTGGTGCACTTGAAAACCATATACATTATATACATATTTACCTAAGTGGTGGGTGGTAGAGTATATATTATATAATAATATATTTTAAGAGTAATAACCTTTTTGGATAATCAGTATATAGGTAGGAATAGATATAGAGATACAGGGCAAAATCTGACATATATTTTGTACTTTAGCTATTTATAATATTAAAATTTTTATATTTTTGTAAATAGCTTACAAAATTCTAAGAATCTTACATATAAAACTTTTTTCCTAACTCTTCTCGGTATGGAGGTATTAATTATTTAAGCCAATTATTTCAAAACAGACTATTTGCTTAAACAAATACCAAAAATCAGGGGAGTGTACTTAAAAAAAAACATGGTTTCAAAGAATATAAAAAGGCAAATTAAGTGTCATATGCAAAATTTCGATTTTGTAGCGATTTTGAGTGTAAGAATTTTTCGAATTAAAACATTTTTGAAAAGTTCTTTGTAACATTTTGATTTTTAGCTTTTTTAAGGGTGGTTTTAAAAATCTCAAATTTACACAACATTTAGGTGGTATACCGTGGTAGCGGCCTAATTAAGAACGATACTTTTATAAAATTTTAAAATGCATAACTTTTGTTTGGGAAATCTGTTGAGGTTGAGTTTATTAATAGCTCATGAACTACGGTACATTTTGAGTAATGTTTAAAAAATATAAGCATGAAAATATTGGCAAAAAAATGACAATATAATTAAGAACGGAAGAAAAAGGTTGTCATAACATTAAAATCTTTGACATTTCAATATGTTAATGCGAAAATATTGTAAGAAAACCTTAATTCCTTATAATTTCAGACAAAATTCATTGCATATTTTCGCGTAAGGCATGGAATCTTGATAGTGGTGTACTCTATCAGATTTCCTCAATATTTAGAACATTGTGATCAAAATGTTTTTTTTTTTTTAACTTTAACCATCCCTTGTGTCTCCCCACAAATTATCGATAGAACTAAGGCCGAGTTTGGGACGGTCTAATCTAAAAAATTACTTCTTGAATACGCAAACACATTCTTAGCAATACGTTGAGGACTTTTTGGATCATTATCGTCCTTAAAAACAAATTTTATGGGCATGATTTCAAACAAATAAGACTCCATAATATGTTCCCCAATGTCCTTAAAAACTTTCTGGTCAATTCGAGCATTTTTTTCTAACTTATCGACCATATTATGCCAAGTCAATGTACCCCAAATTAAATTAAGTTTTATACCGTCTTAACAGTGTACTTTTAATTCAATTTCTTGTTCTAAGGGCTTCTAACATCAAATTTACTTTCTGACCTAAAAAATAAGAAATCCTCAGAACAAAAAATTTGACGCACTTCTCAACCTCAACAGATTTCCCAAACAGAAGTTATGCATTTTAAAATTTTATAAAAATATCGTTCTTAATTAGGCCGCCACCACTGTAGGTAGGTATATATTTTTGGTAGAAATTTGAAATCGATATCATTGTTTGTTTTTCAAAATATTTGGATAAAATCATTTGTTAGGATTTTTTAATAGTTTTTGTTCCAGTTTTTTTGCTCTAAAAAAAACTAACTGTTTATTGAATTAAAAAAAAAAATACCAGTCATTATATGTAAAAAAAAAATAGACTGGGTTCGGAATCATTTTTTGCTCTTGAAATATTTGAGACAAAAATTGTTTTTCAAATATTTTTCTTAGTTAAAAAAAAAAAAGTGTCTGTTGAATTTTTTTTTAATATTTACCAATTTGGTATTGTGTTATTATGTGTAAATTAAAATTAGTCTGAAGTGAATATCTTATTCCATTCTCGAGATATTCCAGATAAATGACATTTTACAGCTCCTTTTTAAATTGATATAGTAAAAAAACGGTTTATTGAATTTGTTAGAAAACCTTTTCAGCACGTTATGACAATATAAAATTTATCCGAGGTCGATATCTTTATTCATTGTCGAGATATGGTTACGGAAAAAGTACCCCGAACGTACGTTCATACAGACAACTTGCTAAAAACGACGAATTCTGATTCTAGAGACCTCAAAACGTGAAGTTATGTCAAAATTTTCAATTCGACAAATCGCACCAATTACAATAACTTACAATGCGAAGTTAAAAAACAAAATAGTTTATCCGCAATATCCCATTGAATAAATAAACAGGAAATTCTTATTCCGAATATTCAGAATGTTTTCAGAAACACATTTTAAGGGTCCATGCTATACCTTACACACAGAAAAAAAACGCAATGTAAAATCAACATGCGAAATTATTGATTTCGATAAAAAAGATGTATTTTTCATTCATTGGATTTCATTTCGATTTAACACATTTTCGTTTTATTTTAACATTTCAAATCATTAATTTAAGACTAAATACTGTTAATTTAAAATTGAAATACAAGTTAACAGGAATTTAATTTTAAATTAATCCGTTTTCGCCTTGTTTTAACTTTAAAGTCCTGTTAAATTAACATGATTTTTGCATAAATTCCAAGTTAAAAGTACTTCATATTAAAACAAGCGTTTTTCATGTAAACACAACAGGTCGTAGACTTATGAAACTTTTCTCATTTTGATTCAACATGATTTTTTTTAACGGAAATTTTTTTAAATCATCAAGATATCTTATAAAAATTAATTCATGTGTGAGATCATGATGAAATAACATGATTGAACTTTTTTTTAACACTGAAATAGTACTAAAATAAAATGATTTACATAGTAATTCTAAGTTAAAAGTACATCAAGTTAAAACACGCGTTTTTCATGTAAAATCAACAGGAAATACACTTCAACAATGTTTTTCATTTTGAATCAACATGTTTTTTGTTCTAAGGGAAATATTATTAAATCATTAGGGTTTCATATACAAATTAATTCGTGTGTGAGATCATGTTGAAATAACATGATTGAATTTATTTTAACATTGAAATAGTATTAAAATAAAATGATTTGCATATTAATTCTTAGTTTAAAGTAAATGATGTTAAAACAAGCGTCTTTCATGTAAAAACAACAGGAAATACACTTGAACAACGTTTTTCATTTTAAATCAACATGTTTTTTGTTCTAAGGGAAATATTATTAAATCATTAAGGTTTCACATACAAACTAATTCGTGTGTGTGATCATGTTTAAATAACATGATTGAATTTATTTTAACATTGAAATAGTATTAAAATAAAATGATTTACATATTAATTCTAAGTTAAAAGTACATCATGTTAAAACAAGCGTTTTTCATGTAAGAACAACAGGAAATACACTTGAACAACGTTTTTCATTTTAAATCAACATGTTTTTTTTTTTTTTTTTCTAAGGGAAATATTATTAAATCATCAAGGTTTCACATACAAACTAATTCGTGTGTGTGATCATGTTTAAATAAAACGATTGAATTTATTTTAACATTGAAATAGTATTAAAATAAAATGATTTACATATTTATTCTAAGTTAAAAGTACATCATGTTAAAACAATCGTTTTTCATGTAAGAACAACAGGAAATACACTTCGGCAACGTTTTTAATTTTGAATCAACATGTTTTTTATTCTAAGGGAAATATTATTAAATCATTAAGGTTTCATATAAAAATTAATTCGTGTGTGAGATCATGTGCAAATAAAATGATTGAATTTATTTTAACATTGAAATAGTATTAAAATAAAGTGATTTACATATTAATTCTTAGTTAAAAGTACATCATGTTAAAACAAGCGTTTTTCATGTAAAAACAACAGGAAATACACTTGAACAATGTTTTTTATTTTGAATCAATATTGTTTTTGTTCTAAGGAAAATATTATTAAATCATTAAGGTTTCACATACAAATTAATTCATGTGCATGATCATGTTGAAATAATATGATTGAAATTATTTTTACATTGAAATTGTTTTAAAATAAAATGATTCATTATGTAAAAACAACACAAAATACACTTGAAAATCTTTTTTCATTTTGATTTAACATGTTTTTTGTTCTAAATTAAATAGTAAGGGTATTCATGCAACGTCGTAAGTTTACAAATTGTGTAAAGTGTAAAGTTTAAGTTTACACAAAATTTGGCATGAACCACCTTTTCATTCATTTGGTTAATTGATGTGTAATTGAATATGCCGTTCGTTTATTTGACAGATTTGGCGTGTGACACATTAGACGTTTTTAGACTTCGAAGTTATCTTTCAATAAAGAACCTCTCCCAAACCCACGCGAAATCGAAGCCGAATGTCTCGGAACGATAAAAATGTAAGATACACGATGACAATAGTCGTAGGCTTACGGTAGTGGTCGGACGAAAATTGAGCGAATACAAAAAAAATCATACACCAAGTGCGCACTATTGATTTCGCTAGTGAAGAGCGCCCCCGATTGCACCTTATGGAAATGAAACTGACGTTTTTTGAGGCAGGAACGAAAAAAGAGATACAGTGAATTGTGGCTCAATTCTGATTTTCATTCTTCAGAAAGGTGCTTTTCATTGGTTTCTGCTTCTGACAGCTTCCTACTAATCAGAGTTGGGAAAGAATGCAATCATTTTAATATTGCAATCAATTGAATAAAAATATTTATTTTAAAGTATTTTAACTTCACCTTCACAATGTAATTCGCAGTCAATTTTGAAGTCTTGTGTATTGCAATCATTTTAAGCAGTTAAAAGACTTTAAGTTAAAAGAATGCAATGCTAAAGACTTATTGAATTCTTTGACGTCTTTTACAAGTCTTTTGCATTGATTGTATTCTTGCAGTCTTTTGATTACAATCAAAGTACTGCAGTCTTTTGACTACTTTGAAGTCTTTTTCTCTTGGAGTCTTTTTATTTCTTGGAGTTTTTTTCTTATTTAAAGTTTAAAAATACATACAAAAAGACTTCAAAGTAGTCAAAAGACTGCATTGCTTTGATTGCAATCAAAAGACTTCAAGAATGCAATCAATGCAAAAGACTTATAAAAGACTCCAAAGAATTCAATAAGCCTTTAGTATTGCATTCATTTAACTTAAAGTCTTTTAACTGCTCAAAATGATTGCAATATAAAAGACTTCAAAATTGACTGCAAATTAATCTTTGGAGTAAAAATACTCTTTCCCAACTCTGCTACTAATTAAGGATTACCCATACCATCAATGCCAATAATTCGTTGACGAAGAAAATGAAGACGTCCGAATTATTCTTTCTTGTACTATTCACAACTTTTATCACCAACTAAATGTGTTTCAATAGTTACAGAACCACGGTCAGAGTTTTTTTTTTAGCTATCGGAGATAAATTTATCATATTTCTGAACACGCCTAGTTTTTAAAAGTCACAATGACGTTTGGATAATTTTACCAAATCATTTTCCCAGGCAATTTCGTTGGGTAATTTTATCCAATTTGAGTAAAGCATTTTCCATACAAAACTTGACAGTTCATTTACCAAATAGTAAACTTACCCAAATGGTAAACTTATCTAGTGTTTTACATCGTTGCATGAATACCCTTAGTATTAAATTATCAATACGTTTATAAATATAAATTCATATTTAAGATCATGTTAAAGAAAAACTGAACTTATTTTAACATTTAAATGGTATCAAAATAAAATTTTTCGTCTACAACGTTTTGCGTCTCGAGTTGGTGTACCCATGTGATATTCCATTCGATATATGTATATGGGTCCCGTTCAATAATCTCTGATATCGATGTCAGAGTAAAATTGTGGAGATCGACCTCTTTAATCCAGGATCGATATAAAACAACCCGACTTTATTTGATATTTCATGATATTGATGAGTATTCTGATAGAAAATATCTCTAATGAAGAAGGCCCGAGAAACAACTTTGAATTAATATCAGTAATGAATCCTGTTTAATTTATTTTGAACACAGACAAAACCAAAACTAACGGAACTTATTGAAAATTTTGTGGAAATCGTAATGAAATCATTTTGTAATGAAATCATTTTGAAATAACCCTATATCTATATGATTAAAACTAATCATTGTTGATTCTTAATGAAATCATTTTGAAATAAACCTATACACTTTTGATTTCCACACGCCTTTTCCAACGCTTCTATTACGACATTAAGGGATTCTGTAAAATAAAAATTTTGTTAGTACAGGGTGATACCTAAAAAAATTAACTTGTTTCTTAGTCCTTATTCACAAGTAAACAATAAGAGTATTCATTCAACGTCGTCGTTAGACACAGATAAACCTTGGAAACCAGATAACTTTATCTCCGCAGAAATGAACTGTCATCACAAATGAAATGAAAATTGTTAGAAAAAAATTTATTTTATTTTACGAATTTGATGCGGAAAGCACATAAATAAATTTGATACACTGGGATAAGTCATTTGTGACGTTTACTTTGATTGTCTCCCACCATTACGCATGTATTTTTAAGGGCATGTTCACGTAAACATCTTGCGGAAAATTATATCTTTATGCAAAGAAAAAAATACACCGTAGCATGAATACCCTTAATTTATAGTATTTATGATCTGTGAACATAAGGTGTGTGAATACACAAGCAGGCAACAAGTAACACAGAAATAGATTTTGGTGTTTGTTGTTTCAAAACTAAATATAACGGTTCTTGGGGGATTAACATGTATCTTTGTCTGATTTCTGCAAAAAAAAGGGATGCAAAATGAAAAACTTACATTTCTTGGAGAGAGACAGAAGGCAAATATTCAGAAGATCTTCATAATTGCAGTAGTAGTAAAAGCGAAAAATGTAGACAAAGATTATAGTGAAAACGATCATGTTCATCTTTATAATAAGGTGCTCTTCTTTTTGTACTGAATGGAGCGCAAGAGCGTAGAGCTTTCTCAGAATATGGCTTGCTTAGAGTGATCAGAGCGAAAAAAGAAACACACTTCTAACACCTTTTTTTATGACACTTTCCAAAAGTCTATCTATCTTCAGAGTGATTAGATTCTAGATTCACTTTTAATGTTGTTTTATTTTTTCTTCTCTTTTCTTTTTGTCAAAGTTGGATACACCTAAAAACAGGCTATGGGCGTTTAACTTTGTTTGTTCAGAGCAGAGTCTGAGTTGTCAAATAAATCTGTTTTTATTTTTTAGCTTAATGCTGAACTTACATGTATCTTCATCTGCAAATATGAAGAAAAGTAGAGCGGGACAGATGCATGCCAGAAACCCGAGCGTGTGAAAGAGAACCATCAAGAAGATGAACATGTTCGTCTTCATATCTGCATTATGGCACTTCCTATAATCTGCATGTAGGAAGATTTTCTGCATTTTGGTGTTCCCTCTCTATCCAACAAATGTAAATTTTAATTTTGCAGCCACTTATTTTTGCAGAAGTCAGACGAAGATACATGTAAATCCACCATAAAGCACTCAGAGCTTAGAATATGTGACGTACTTTTTTTTTTGTTCTAATATTCTGTCTTGTCTTATTTTATCGCTACTTTAACAAACAGTGTTCCAGTGAAATAGCTAGTTGCATTCCTCCCCTTAAACAATTTAACCGCAATACTCGCGCTTCTAGGAATGCTCATCAGTTTACCCTTGAGCCCAATTTCGGACGTACTGTCAAGTACCGCACAACACGAATGTGGAATGTTATACCTTACTCTATTTTTCCCTATCATTATGATATTCAGAAATTCAAAACCAATGTGCATCGGTATCTCCTTTTTAACCCTATCCTATTTTCCTAACGCTCGCACTGTGTTTTACATGTTAAGGGTATTAATAACCCCTTGAGTGCGCGACAAGTATAAAAAAAAAAAAAAAAAAAAGAGCATGTTCAGAGTGCACTCTATAAGCTCAGAATAAATCGACTAAGCATTTATGCTGGATTTACACGAATAAAATGTTTTAAAATCAGTCTGACTTCTGCGAAAAAAGGGGAATATCAATATATAACTTACATTTGTTGGATAGAGAGAGAACACCAAAGCGGAAGATGTGCATTTCATGCACATTATAGGAAGTGCCATAATGTTGACATGAATACGAACTTGTTCATATATTTGATGGTTCGCTTTCACACGCTCGGTTTTTTTGGCATACGTCCCGCTTCACTTTTCTTCATATTTACAGACGAAGATATGTAGGGTACATGCAAATCCAGCATAAAGAAAACATCAAAATCAGAAAATATTATCAATATCAAATTTTCTCATCTTTTGGCGTTTTATTGGTAAAGATTAGTGAATATTTCGTTTTTCTAAAAAAAATACTCCTCCCGTTTTAGTTTCGCAATCTGGAAGCCATACGAAGATAGTTTTTTTTCTTAAAAGAACAGAAATTCTCTTCTGGATTTTTTCCACAATCAATACCAGAATACCTCAAACAATCAAAATTGAAAGGCACTGTTTGACAAAACAGGGTGGGCTATACATACTCTCTTCTTCTATTTTCTTTGCTATTTTTGTTGATACTAGCCACGCTGTCTTGTCAAAGTGTGTCAATTTGCGTCTTTCAATGACAAGTGGAAACCTAGCATTATCCATTCAACAATCATTATAAACAAACGACAGGCCCTCCTTCTATTTCTGATCTTTCGGATTCCAAAACGAGGACCAATCGGGTTTGATAAAGCGGGGTACACATTACCAAATCTGTTTGCTTTAATGGTTCATGGAAGACAATACAAGCAATACAAATACAAGAAATACAAACGGCGTTAAACTCAGATAAACCTGGTAAACCATTTTTTTATATAAATTATTATATAAAATTATCTGGTTTACCAGGTTTATCTGGGTCTTACGCCGTTGCATGAATACCCCTAATAAAAATACTTACTTTACCTCGCCACTGCGGCCACTGTTTCTGACCTCTCCTTCCAAAAAAAAAAAGATTTTCCTCACCAAATGACATGCCAAATAATACACAGATTTAAATTCGCTTACTTTAATCTTGATTGTTCTTAAACATCACTTACGCTTATTAAACTCTGATGTTTATATACAAAACCAAACACGAATTTTAATTTTTAAAAACTAGGACAAATATATGAGCTACAAAAATAATATTATTCCATTCAGCTCAAAATTATGTGCGTATTGTATATTCATATTTTATCAAAATGTCTTGTCGTTTTCGATTGGATTTTTAAAGAGTAGATACTCCTCCTTTTTGATTCCAATCGAAGCCTAATTTGCGAAGTGTGTATTGGTAAATTGTCTGATAATTATGTATATTTTGCACGTTCATTCGCGTTAAAGGTAAACCGAACTCAACTTCAGCGGAACTACACTACACGACGGCGACGCGGCAAAACATTATTGGTACAAAATTGTATGAGCTATATTGCACTAAGCGGCAACTGAACTTCATAAAATTTCATACGAATTCTTGTGAATCGCAGTTCCGCTGTAGTGTTGTTCCGTCGAGTGCGGTCTAACCTTAAATTTGGCAAGTAATCCGGGGGAAGAGTTTATAATGTATATATGTGTTCCGGGTCTACTCCTTTAGATCCGGAACAAAAAAACACTTCGAAAACATTACTCGGAACAGCCAATCAAAGTATTTTGGGGAAATAGGAGTCAAAAAGGAGTAACTCCGAACCTCCAATCGAAAACGATATTATTTTCCAAAGGAAACTTCCATAAAAGTGCTTGTGCCAACATTTTATTAACATATAGGTTTCCGACTTAATTTTTTAGTATTTGTTATGTCACCCTGTGTTGGGGTTTGTGAATCAATGCTGAATCATGTTGAATCAACTTGAACTCCTCACAAATCAAAATGAAAGCTCTCTCATTGATGACATAATCGTGTAGAAGTATAGTTGTTTATAGTTGAATTCCGCAAAACTTGAAAGATCCCGTTATTACTTCCAACGAAGCCAACGAATATTTCTGTTCGGAAAAATTAAAATCATTTTCTCTTTGGTCGCCATTCACCACGCATCGTTTTATAAGTTTTGTCTTTTGAGTAAAGTGTAAAATAGTTTTTTATTAGTTATGTTGGACATATATAGTTCTTTTAAGTGAAACGCAATGCATTTATGTCTCTACCGATAAAGACTATGCTAAATATTCCGGAAAACAACGCGCAAAATTTGGATAATTTTTTACAAAAATTTAATTTAACGGAAGCAAATAGATTTCTAATTGGTTAGTACGGAAATGTACATATGTATATTCATTTGTCACGCCATCGCGCCGGCCGTGTCCAGTGTAGACTCGGTCACCATTTATAAACGCACTATATTTAATGTGCAGAGAATTGGGAGCGTCCTGTTGCACAACAATTTTGCGATTTTTCATTATGGAGGTATCAAACAAACAAATTTTACTTTTGTTTTATTTTCAATATATTCCTCTAAGGATATCGCGAGCAAAGTCAAATTGTTTTGAATTTCAAAAAATCTGTGTGGTGTCGGGAACCCGTGGCTACGTTGAACATTTTCTTATCCGAATTCAAAACGTGTCATTACGTAAAATGCCATATTTTTAGCTCCGCAACGCACGTACATACATATCTACACTGGACACGCCGAAAGTAAAGTCAACCAAAGCCAAACTAAATTCTTCCCGTTATGAAACTGCAAAATTGATCCAACCCTTTCTTTCAAACTGTAAGGTGTACGGAGATACGTAATAGATGTATTGATTTCGTTGTTAATGCACTAAAAAAATGTAATCCAAGTTTTTGGTTCCAATGAAAATTTCAAAAGTTTACAATTTTATCAAATTACACTATGGACTTAAAGGAGTCAAATTTCTTTGTACTGCCCCTAACAAAAAACTTTGAATGCAAGCTTGTAGTACATACATAAAGTAATGAGAATATGCAACATTTACCTCCTTAGGCCTTAAGGTTTGGAGAAAAGCGGCAGTTCCATTTCACACTTTGATGACTTTTTTATTAAAAGGTCAATTTTTGAAAATAAAAATTATTTGATCTGCCCCTATCTGCCAAACCACAGGACTTATGGAAGTAAATATTACATATTGTGATTTGGTTGTTTATGCACTAAAAACTTGCATTCAAAGTTTTAATTTTCAATTCAAATTTCAAAAGTTGGCTCATGTGAACAATACTCATATTTAATGTAATATTAATTTTACCAAATTTCATGTAATGGAATTTGGGTTCAAGGAGTCAACTTTCGTTGTACTGCTTCTAATAAAAATATTTGAATGCAAGGTTTTAGTGCATAAGCAACGAAATTATAATATGTTACATTTATCTCCCAGGACTTATGGTTTGGAAGAAAGGGGCAGATCAATTTATTACTTTGATGAGTTTTTCGTTAAAAGGTCAATTTCTGAAAAAAAAAAAAATATTTGATAAGCCCCTCTCTACCAAACCACACTTCCTACGGAAATAAATGGAACATGTTCTGATTTTATTGTTTGCACTAAAAATTTGCATTTAAAATTTTTTATTAGAACTCCCTGAACAAAAATTTGACAAAATTGATATAATTAATGTTGCTCACATTTTTTCAAATTATCATTAGAATCGAAAACCTGGAATGCAAGGTTTTAGTGCATAAACAACCAAATCACAATATGAATCTTTTTTTCCATTAGCCTTGTGGTTTGGTAGACAGGGGCAGATCAAATATTTTTTTTGTTTTTTTTTTTTTTTTTCAAAAAAGGACCTTTTAATGAAAATGTCATCAAAGTGCGCAATGCGCCTAGGGAGATAAATGTAACATATTATTATTTCGTTGCTTATGCATTAAAACCTAGCTTTCAAAGATTTTTATTAGGAGCAGTACAACTAAAGTTTACTCCTTTTTTTACAGACGTCTAAATACAGTTTGGATTGGATCCTTGTAAATTATGCATTCTTTATAATCATGTCGAACAACTTTCTTTTGTTAGAAGCTGATTTAGATTATGAAAGCTTGAGATTTCTGTCGAAAGAAGATATATAAGAAGTTATCAAACCAATCGGATTGCGGGCTCGTTTTCGGGAAACACTATGTCATTGGAGAAAAACTGAAGTATGCTTGCGCTTTTTTTTTATTAATGATTGTAGTAATTTATGTTAATTTGTTTTAAAGTTCGGAGATGACGACGATACTTTGTCACAATCAATTGCCACCAAATTGATTAGTTGGCTAGGAAGCCAATCCAGTATAACATCGGCAACAACTTTAACACGGAATCCGAAAGTCTAAGGTGAACATAGGTATACAAATGTGACTAACTATTTTCCTTACAGTTTTGTTTTATTTAAAAACTTAAAAACTTAAAGTCAACTTTATCAGAGATCTTGAAAAGCAAAGCGGTATTGGAATTTTTTGAGGCAAATGCGTTCTTAATTGAATCGTTCCAAAGTGATTTGATGAACATTATTTTGGATAACAATTTGTTTAACGGCATTAAACTTGCGCCCAAAGTATTTCCTCCGATTTTGGATGAAATATCGGAGCTTTTTCCAACAGAAACTAAAGTAAGCATTTTTTTAAAACCATATTTTCTTTTTTTATGAAATTTTGATGCAGGTTATATTAATAAATAAGTACTTAATAAGCACTAAAACTTACGTACCTAAATTATTTTAACATACAAAAAATTGAATTTAACTTAAAGTAACATTAGCTTCCATACAAAAGTTTTTTTGCCAATCTATAAAACCTTAATTGAGGACGATTTTCTAATAAAAAACAAAAATTCAACAAAATTCGACACATTAAAGTTAGCAAGTCATTATTCTGGTTCATATTTTATTACTACTGACTATGTATATGAGTGTTAACTATTTATAAGTAAGGAAATTCGGATAATCCAAGTGACAGGATATTAAGTACGAAAAATGTACTACAAATATGGCAAACTCGACAAAACGCAATATAGCAAAACTTCGAATGTTCCGATCGCCAAAAACTTCACAGAATTCCTTTCTGCGGTTATCAAATAACCGTCCTGAAAATATCATCAAATTCAACATAATATTTGCAGCTCAATGTACATATATACATACATACATACATATGGATTTGTTTTCAATATAAGCTTCTTAAAGCCGATTTTTCAATAGTCAGTTATTTACTGGAAGAATAAAGTTAATTGGTTCTTTAACAATCGGATAGCAAAATTGAATTTTTCAGTTGAGAAAAAATAATCTACAGAATATTATAATTTGAATGTCACTCTCATTTATGTTTGTACATATATGTTTTTGATATTTTTGTTTTTGTATTATGAACATTTCCAAAGTAATTTTAATTTTATTTAACGTTTATTTCAAAGCAATGTTGACAAAAAGTAATGTTTGACTTTGAAAATATTTATTCCTATGAATAATTTTATCTGAATTCTCAATTCCTAGGAATAAGTTATATCTGCCCATTGAAAAATAGATTTCTGCTCTATCTGAGGATTAATTACTAACTGACTGCTTATCTGACTATTGAAAAATTGGCCCTTAGGCATATTAGTTTGATAAATTAATTTGATTTTCTAAAATTTTCAGGAATATTATTTCAGTCCACGGGGGGCAAACAAAAATCCGGGGGGGGGGGGGAATTTTGGGATCGGTTTGTTAACCAGAAAGCAAAGTGCATCAAATTGGACACAGTAAAAACTGATGAATCTTTAACCCCGAAGAATCCTTCTATAGTTCAGATTTGTTCCCTCACGGAAGTTGATGAGTCAATTTTAATTTCGTTGAAAGTTTCCCTTTCAAGAGATATTAGAGATTGGGATGGAGTAAAAGACAAATGGCAGAGAACATTTTTCAATTCAATTCAATTTATGTATTTCATTAGGTGTACAAATAAGACTCAGTCTTTCACAGTACATAAATTTGAAGGATAAATGACCATATAAAAGTTATATAAAAATATTAAAAATATATTGACAAAAGTAATAAAATATACATATATACAAAAATCAAAATATCTTATAATTTCAAGTTAAACCTAATAAATTGAAATATAATACATTTCTGGTATCAATAAAAAAAAAAAATTATGCGAAGAGGAAAATGAAATAAACAGAAAGATGAAAGAAAATTTAAAGAAGAGCATTAAGAAGAATAGGGGAAAAGAAAAGACAAACGAATCAAGATTAAAAGAAGATAGATTAAAGGAGGGAAAAATAAAGCTGAAAGTAGTATGAAATAGTTTGTTATCCTAAATACAAGACAGGGATGAAAGAAGTTGTTATCGTTGTTGTCGCAGAGATGAAAAATGAGCCAATGCGGCGATTTTGAATTTGTGAGTTCCGATTATTCTTCTTATCGCAGTGGGAAGGGAGTTCCAGAGTTTGGTAACATGAATAAAGAAATGGCGCGAGGAGTTTAAGTAAGTAAAACAGGGAGTGATAAGATTTAAAGTTCTGGTTGACTGCGCAAATTGGAGTTTGTCGTACAGATAGACTGGTGATCTGTTTGTTATGATTTTATGCATGAAAAGGCAGCACCTTACGTCAAGAAATTGCTGAAATGTTGAACCGAGGACTAATTTATTATATTGTGATATATGCTCGTATCTCCGCAGACCATACACGTACCTTATCATGTCATTAAATGCAACTAATAACTTATGCTGAGAGTGGGAGTCGAGTTTACAGTATACAACTATTGAATAATCAATTATAGGTATAAATAAAATCTTGACAAGCCTTAGTTTTGTAGCAACAGGAGATAAGTTTGAGGAGATCCAAAGTTTACGCAAGCCACCGTAGATCCGCCCTATAACTTATAAAATGTTTTGTCGTTTTCGATTGGATTTTCAAAGAGTAGATACTCCTCCTTTTTGATTCCAATCGAAGCCTAATTTGCGAAGTGTGTATTGGTAAATTGTCTGATAATTATGTATATTTTGCACGTTCATTCGCGTTAAAGGTAAACAGAACTCAACTTCAGCGGAACTACACTACACGACGGCGACGCGGCAAAACATTATTGGTACAAAATTGTATGAGCTATAGTGCACTAAGCGGCAACTGAACTTCATAAAATTTCATACGAATTCTTGTGAATCGCAGTTCCGCTGTAGTGTTGTTCCGTCGAGTGCGGTCTAACCTTAAATTTGGCAAGTAATCCGGCGGAAGAGTTTATAATGTATATATGTGTTCCGGGTCTACTCCTTTAGATCCGGAACAAAAAAACACTTCGAAAACATTACTCGGAACAGCCAATCAAAGTATTTTGGGGAAATAGGAGTCAAAAAGGAGTAACTCCGAACCTCCAATCGAAAACGATATTATTTTCCAAAGGAAACTTCCATAAAAGTGCTTGTGCCAACATTTTATTAACATATAGGTTTCCGACTTAATTTTTTAGTATTTGTTATGTTGGGGTTTGTGAATCAATGCTGAATCATGTTGAATCAACTTGAACTCCTCACAAATCAAAATGAAAGCTCTCTCATTGATGACATAATCGTGTAGAAGTATAGTTGTTTATAGTTGAATTCCGCAAAACTTGAAAGATCCCGTTATTACTTCCAACGAAGCCAACGAATATTTCTGTTCGGAAAAATTAAAATCATTTTCTCTTTGGTCGCCATTCACCACGCATCGTTTTATAAGTTTTGTCTTTTGAGTAAAGTGTAAAATAGTTTTTTATTAGTTATGCTGGACATATATAGTTCTTTTAAGTGAAACGCAATGCATTTATGTCTCTACCGATAAAGACTATGCTAAATATTCCGGAAAACAACGCGCAAAATTTGGATAATTTTTTACAAAAATTTAATTTAACGGAAGCAAATAGATTTCTAATTGGTAAGTACGGAAATGTACATATGTATATTCATTTGTCACGCCATCGCGCCGGCCGTGTCCAGTGTAGACTCGGTCACCATTTTTAAACGCACTATATTTAATGTGCAGAGAATTGGGAGCGTCCTGTTGCACAACAATTTTGCGATTTTTCATTATGGAGGTATCAAACAAACAAATTTTACTTTTGTTTTATTTTCAATATATTCCTCTAAGGATATCGCGAGCAAAGTCAAATTGTTTTGAATTTCAAAAAATCTGTGTGGTGTCGGGAACCCGTGGCTACGTTGAACATTTTCGTATCCGAATTCAAAACGTGTCATTACGTAAAATGCCATATTTTTAGCTCCGCAACGCACGTACATACATATCTACACTGGACACGCCGAAAGTAAAGTCAACCAAAGCCAAACAAAATTCTTCCCGTTATGAAACTGCAAAATTGATCCAACCCTTTCTTTCAAACTGTAAGGTGTACGGAGATATGTAATAGATGTATTGATTTCGTTGTTAATGCACTAAAAAAATGTAATCCAAGTTTTTGGTTCCAATGAAAATTTCAAAAGTTTACAATTTTATCAAATTACACTATGGACTTAAAGGAGTCAAATTTCTTTGTACTGCCCCTAACAAAAAACTTTGAATGCAAGCTTGTAGTACATACATTAAGTAATCAGAATATGCAACATTTACCTCCTTAGGCCTTAAGGTTTGGAGAAAAGCGGCAGTTCCATTTCACACTCTGATGACTTTTTTATTAAAAGGTCAATTTTTGAAAATAAAAATTATTTGATCTGCCCCTATCTGCCAAACCACAGGACTTATGGAAGTAAATATTACATATTGTGATTTGGTTGTTTATGCACTAAAAACTTGCATTCAAAGTTTTAATTTCCAATTCAAATTTCAAAAGTTGGCTCATGTGAACAGTACTCATATTTAATGTAATATTAATTTTACCAAATTTCATGTAATGGAATTTGGGTTCAAGGAGTCAACTTTCGTTGTACTGCTCCTAATAAAAATATTTGAATGCAAGGTTTTAGTGCATAAGCAACGAAATTATAATATGTTACATTTATCTCCCAGGACTTATGGTTTGGAAGAAAGGGGCAGATCAATTTATTACTTTGATGAGTTTTTCGTTAAAAGGTCAATTTCTGAAAAAAAAAAAAAATATTTGATAAGCACCTCTCTACCAAACCACACTTCCTACGGAAATAAATGGAACATGTTCTGATTTTATTGTTTGCACTAAAAATTTGCATTTAAAATTTTTTATTAGAACTCCCTGAACAAAAATTTGACAAAATTGATATAATAAATGTTGCTCACATTTTTTCAAATTGTCATTAGAATCGAAAACCTGGAGTGCAAGGTTTTAGTGCATAAACAACCAAATCACAATATGAATCTTTTTTTCCATTAGCCTTGTGGTTTGGTAGACAGGGGCAGATCAAATATTTTTTTGTTTTTTTTTTTCAAAAAAGGACCTTTTAATGAAAATGTCATCAAAGTGCGCAATGCGCCTAGGGAGATAAATGTAACATATTATTATTTCGTTGCTTATGCATTAAAACCTAGCATTCAAAGATTTTTATTAGGAGCAGTACAACTAAAGTTTACTCCTTTTTTTACAGACGTCTAAATACAGTTTGGATTGGATCCTTGTAAATTATGCATTCTTTATAATCATGTCGAACAACTTTCTTTTGTTAGAAGCTGATTTAGATTATGAAAGCTTGAGATTTCTGTCGAAAGAAGATATATAAGAAGTTATCAAACCAATCGGATTGCGGGCTCGTTTTCGGGAAACACTATGTCATTGGAGAAAAACTGAAGTATGCTTGCGCTTTTTTTTTTATTAATGATTGTAGTAATTTATGTTAATTTGTTTTAAAGTTCGGAGATGACGACGATACTTTGTCACAATCAATTGCCACCAAATTGATTAGTTGGCTAGGAAGCCAATCCAGTATAACATCGGCAACAACTTTAACACGGAATCCGAAAGTCTAAGGTGAACATAGGTAAACAAATGTGACTAACTATTTTCCTTACAGTTTTGTTTTATTTACAAACTTAAAAACTTAAAGTCAACTTTATCAGAGATCTTGAAAAGCAAAGCGGTATTGGAATTTTTTGAGGCAAATGCGTTCTTAATTGAATCGTTCCAAAGTGATTTGATGAACATTATTTTGGATAACAATTTGTTTAACGGCATTAAACTTGCGCCCAAAGTATTTCCTCCGATTTTGGATGAAATATCGGAGCTTTTTCCAACAGAAACTAAAGTAAGCATTTTTTTAAAACCATATTTTCTTTTTTTATGAAATTTTGATGCAGGTTATATTAATAAATAAGTACTTAATAAGCACTAAAACTTACGTACCTAAATTATTTTAACATAAAAAAAATTGAATTTAACTTAAAGTAACATTAGCTTCCATACAAAAGTTTTTTTGCCAATCTATAAAACCTTAATTGAGGACGATTTTCTAATAAAAAACAAAAATTCAACAAAATTCGACACATTAAAGTTAGCAAGTCATTATTCTGGTTCATATTTTATTACTACTGACTATGTATATGAGTGTTAACTATTTATAAGTAAGGAAATTCGGATAATCCAAGTGACAGGATATTAAGTACGAAAAATGTACTGCAAATATGGCAAACTCGACAAAACGCAATATAGCAAAACTTCGAATGTTCCGATCGCCAAAAACTTCACAGAATTCCTTTCTGCGGTTATCAAATAACCGTCCTGAAAATATCATCAAATTCAACATAATATTTGCAGCTCAATGTACATATATACATACATATGGATTTGTTTTCAATATAAGCTTCTTAAAGCCGATTTTTCAATAGTCAGTTATTTACTGGAAGAATAAAGTTAATTGGTTCTTTAACAATCGGATAGCAAAATTGAATTTTTCAGTTGAGAAAAAATAATCTACAGAATATTATAATTTGAATGTCACTCTCATTTATGTTTGTACATATATGTTTTTGATTTATGAACATTTCCAAAGTAATTTTAATTTTATTTAACGTTTATTTCAAAGCAATGTTGACAAAAAGTAATGTTTGACTTTGAAAATATTTATTCCTATGAATAATTTTATCTGAATTCTCAATTCCTAGGAATAAGTTATATCTGCCCATTGAAAAATAGATTTCTGCTCTATCTGAGGATTAATTACTAACTGACTGCTTATCTGACTATTGAAAAATTGGCCCTTAGGCATATTAGTTTGATAAATTAATTTGATTTTCTAAAATTTTCAGGAATATTATTTCAGTCCACGGGGGGCAAACAAAAATCCGGGGGGGGGGGGGGAATTTTGGGATCGGTTTATTAACCAGAAAGCAAAGTGCATCAAATTGGACACAGTAAAAACTGATGAATCTTTAACCCCGAAGAATCCTTCTATAGTTCAGATTTGTTCCCTCACGGAAGTTGATGAGTCAATTTTAATTTCGTTGAAAGTTTCCCTTTCAAGAGATATTAGAGATTGGGATGGAGTAAAAGACAAATGGCAGAGAACATTTTTCAATTCAATTCAATTTATGTATTTCATTAGGTGTACAAATAAGACTCAGTCTTTCACAGTACATAAATTTGAAGGATAAATGACCATATAAAAGTTATATAAAAATATTAAAAATATATTGACAAAAGTAATAAAATATACATATATACAAAAATCAAAATATCTTATAATTTCAAGTTAAACCTAATAAATTGAAATATAATACATTTCTGGTATCAATAAAAAAAAAAAATTATGCGAAGAGGAAAATGAAATAAACAGAAAGATGAAAGAAAATTTAAAGAAGAGCATTAAGAAGAATAGGGGAAAAGAAAAGACAAACGAATCAAGATTAAAAGAAGATAGATTAAAGGAGGGAAAAATAAAGCTGAAAGTAGTATGAAATAGTTTGTTATCCTAAATACAAGACAGGGATGAAAGAAGTTGTTATCGTTGTTGTCGCAGAGATGAAAAATGAGCCAATGCGGCGATTTTGAATTTGTAAGTTCCGATTATTCTTCTTATCGCAGTGGGAAGGGAGTTCCAGAGTTTGGTAACATGAATAAAGAAATGGCGCGAGGAGTTTAAGTAAGTAAAACAGGGAGTGATAAGATTTAAAGTTCTGGTTGACTGCGCAAATTGGAGTTTGTCGTACAGATAGACTGGTGATCTGTTTGTTATGATTTTATGCATGAAAAGGCAGCACCTTACGTCAAGAAATTGCTGAAATGTTGAACCGAGGACTAATTTATTATATTGTGATATATGCTCGTATCTCCGCAGACCATACACGTACCTTATCATGTCATTAAATGCAACTAATAACTTATGCTGAGAGTGGGAGTCGAGTTTACAGTATACAACTATTGAATAATCAATTATAGGTATAAATAAAATCTTGACAAGCCTTAGTTTTGTAGCAACAGGAGATAAGTTTGAGGAGATCCAAAGTTTACGCAAGCCACCGTAGATCCGCCCTATAACTTATAAAATGTTTTGTCGTTTTCGATTGGATTTTCAAAGAGTAGATACTCCTCCTTTTTGATTCCAATCGAAGCCTAATTTGCGAAGTGTGTATTGGTAAATTGTCTGATAATTATGTATATTTTGCACGTTCATTCGCGTTAAAGGTAAACAGAACTCAACTTCAGCGGAACTACACTACACGACGGCGACGCGGCAAAACATTATTGGTACAAAATTGTATGAGCTATAGTGCACTAAGCGGCAACTGAACTTCATAAAATTTCATACGAATTCTTGTGAATCGCAGTTCCGCTGTAGTGTTGTTCCGTCGAGTGCGGTCTAACCTTAAATTTGGCAAGTAATCCGGCGGAAGAGTTTATAATGTATATATGTGTTCCGGGTCTACTCCTTTAGATCCGGAACAAAAAAACACTTCGAAAACATTACTCGGAACAGCCAATCAAAGTATTTTGGGGAAATAGGAGTCAAAAAGGAGTAACTCCGAACCTCCAATCGAAAACGATATTATTTTCCAAAGGAAACTTCCATAAAAGTGCTTGTGCCAACATTTTATTAACATATAGGTTTCCGACTTAATTTTTTAGTATTTGTTATGTTGGGGTTTGTGAATCAATGCTGAATCATGTTGAATCAACTTGAACTCCTCACAAATCAAAATGAAAGCTCTCTCATTGATGACATAATCGTGTAGAAGTATAGTTGTTTATAGTTGAATTCCGCAAAACTTGAAAGATCCCGTTATTACTTCCAACGAAGCCAACGAATAAAAAAAAATTAAAATCATTTTCTCTTTGGTCGCCATTCACCACGCATCGTTTTATAAGTTTTGTCTTTTGAGTAAAGTGTAACATAGTTTTTTATTAGTTATGCTGGACATATATAGTTCTTTTAAGTGAAACGCAATGCATTTATGTCTCTACCGATAAAGACTATGCTAAATATTCCGGAAAACAACGCGCCAAATTTGGATAATTTTTTACAAAAATTTAATTTAACGGAAGCAAATAGATTTCTAATTGGTAAGTACGGAAATGTACATATGTATATTCATTTGTCACGCCATCGCGCCGGCCGTGTCCAGTGTAGACTCGGTCACCATTTTTAAACGCACTATATTTAATGTGCAGAGAATTGGGAGCGTCCTGTTGCACAACAATTTTGCGATTTTTCATTATGGAGGTATCAAACAAACAAATTTTACTTTTGTTTTATTTTCAATATATTCCTCTAAGGATATCGCGAGCAAAGTCAAATTGTTTTGAATTTCAAAAAATCTGTGTGGTGTCGGGAACCCGTGGCTACGTTGAACATTTTCGTATCCGAATTCAAAACGTGTCATTACGTAAAATGCCATATTTTTAGCTCCGCAACGCACGTACATACATATCTACACTGGACACGCCGAAAGTAAAGTCAACCAAAGCCAAACAAAATTCTTCCCGTTATGAAACTGCAAAATTGATCCAACCCTTTCTTTCAAACTGTAAGGTGTACGGAGATATGTAATAGATGTATTGATTTCGTTGTTAATGCACTAAAAAAATGTAATCCAAGTTTTTGGTTCCAATGAAAATTTCAAAAGTTTACAATTTTATCAAATTACACTATGGACTTAAAGGAGTCAAATTTCTTTGTACTGCCCCTAACAAAAAACTTTGAATGCAAGCTTGTAGTACATACATTAAGTAATCAGAATATGCAACATTTACCTCCTTAGGCCTTAAGGTTTGGAGAAAAGCGGCAGTTCCATTTCACACTCTGATGACTTTTTTATTAAAAGGTCAATTTTTGAAAATAAAAATTATTTGATCTGCCCCTATCTGCCAAACCACAGGACTTATGGAAGTAAATATTACATATTGTGATTTGGTTGTTTATGCACTAAAAACTTGCATTCAAAGTTTTAATTTCCAATTCAAATTTCAAAAGTTGGCTCATGTGAACAGTACTCATATTTAATGTAATATTAATTTTACCAAATTTCATGTAATGGAATTTGGGTTCAAGGAGTCAACTTTCGTTGTACTGCTCCTAATAAAAATATTTGAATGCAAGGTTTTAGTGCATAAGCAACGAAATTATAATATGTTACATTTATCTCCCAGGACTTATGGTTTGGAAGAAAGGGGCAGATCAATTTATTACTTTGATGAGTTTTTCGTTAAAAGGTCAATTTCTGAAAAAAAAAAAATATTTGATAAGCACCTCTCTACCAAACCACACTTCCTACGGAAATAAATGGAACATGTTCTGATTTTATTGTTTGCACTAAAAATTTGCATTTAAAATTTTTTATTAGAACTCCCTGAACAAAAATTTGACAAAATTGATATAATAAATGTTGCTCACATTTTTTCAAATTGTCATTAGAATCGAAAACCTGGAGTGCAAGGTTTTAGTGCATAAACAACCAAATCACAATATGAATCTTTTTTTCCATTAGCCTTGTGGTTTGGTAGACAGGGGCAGATCAAATATTTTTTTGTTTTTTTTTTTTCAAAAAAGGACCTTTTAATGAAAATGTCATCAAAGTGCGCAATGCGCCTAGGGAGATAAATGTAACATATTATTATTTCGTTGCTTATGCATTAAAACCTAGCATTCAAAGATTTTTATTAGGAGCAGTACAACTAAAGTTTACTCCTTTTTTTACAGACGTCTAAATACAGTTTGGATTGGATCCTTGTAAATTATGCATTCTTTATAATCATGTCGAACAACTTTCTTTTGTTAGAAGCTGATTTAGATTATGAAAGCTTGAGATTTCTGTCGAAAGAAGATATATAAGAAGTTATCAAACCAATCGGATTGCGGGCTCGTTTTCGGGAAACACTATGTCATTGGAGAAAAACTGAAGTATGCTTGCGCTTTTTTTTTTATTAATGATTGTAGTAATTTATGTTAATTTGTTTTAAAGTTCGGAGATGACGACAATACTTTGTCACAATCAATTGCCACCAAATTGATTAGTTGGCTAGGAAGCCAATCCAGTATAACATCGGCAACAACTTTAACACGGAATCCGAAAGTCTAAGGTGAACATAGGTAAACAAATGTGACTAACTATTTTCCTTACAGTTTTGTTTTATTTACAAACTTAAAAACTTAAAGTCAACTTTATCAGAGATCTTGAAAAGCAAAGCGGTATTGGAATTTTTTGAGGCAAATGCGTTCTTAATTGAATCGTTCCAAAGTGATTTGATGAACATTATTTTGGATAACAATTTGTTTAACGGCATTAAACTTGCGCCCAAAGTATTTCCTCCGATTTTGGATGAAATATCGGAGCTTTTTCCAACAGAAACTAAAGTAAGCATTTTTTTAAAACCATATTTTCTTTTTTTATGAAATTTTGATGCAGGTTATATTAATAAATAAGTACTTAATAAGCACTAAAACTTACGTACCTAAATTATTTTAACATAAAAAAAATTGAATTTAACTTAAAGTAACATTAGCTTCCATACAAAAGTTTTTTTGCCAATCTATAAAACCTTAATTGAGGACGATTTTCTAATAAAAAACAAAAATTCAACAAAATTCGACACATTAAAGTTAGCAAGTCATTATTCTGGTTCATATTTTATTACTACTGACTATGTATATGAGTGTTAACTATTTATAAGTAAGGAAATTCGGATAATCCAAGTGACAGGATATTAAGTACGAAAAATGTACTGCAAATATGGCAAACTCGACAAAACGCAATATAGCAAAACTTCGAATGTTCCGATCGCCAAAAACTTCACAGAATTCCTTTCTGCGGTTATCAAATAACCGTCCTGAAAATATCATCAAATTCAACATAATATTTGCAGCTCAATGTACATATATACATACATATGGATTTGTTTTCAATATAAGCTTCTTAAAGCCGATTTTTCAATAGTCAGTTATTTACTGGAAGAATAAAGTTAATTGGTTCTTTAACAATCGGATAGCAAAATTGAATTTTTCAGTTGAGAAAAAATAATCTACAGAATATTATAATTTGAATGTCACTCTCATTTATGTTTGTACATATATGTTTTTGATATTTTTGTTTTTGTATTATGAACATTTCCAAAGTAATTTTAATTTTATTTAACGTTTATTTCAAAGCAATGTTGACAAAAAGTAATGTTTGACTTTGAAAATATTTATTCCTATGAATAATTTTATCTGAATTCTCAATTCCTAGGAATAAGTTATATCTGCCCATTGAAAAATAGATTTCTGCTCTATCTGAGGATTAATTACTAACTGACTGCTTATCTGACTATTGAAAAATTGGCCCTTAGGCATATTAGTTTGATAAATTAATTTGATTTTCTAAAATTTTCAGGAATATTATTTCAGTCCACGGGGGGCAAACAAAAATCCGGGGGGGGGGGGAATTTTGGGATCGGTTTGTTAACCAGAAAGCAAAGTGCATCAAATTGGACACAGTAAAAACTGATGAATCTTTAACCCCGAAGAATCCTTCTATAGTTCAGATTTGTTCCCTCACGGAAGTTGATGAGTCAATTTTAATTTCGTTGAAAGTTTCCCTTTCAAGAGATATTAGAGATTGGGATGGAGTAAAAGACAAATGGCAGAGAACATTTTTCAATTCAATTCAATTTATGTATTTCATTAGGTGTACAAATAAGACTCAGTCTTTCACAGTACATAAATTTGAAGGATAAATGACCATATAAAAGTTATATAAAAATATTAAAAATATATTGACAAAAGTAATAAAATATACATATATACAAAAATCAAAATATCTTATAATTTCAAGTTAAACCTAATAAATTGAAATATAATACATTTCTGGTATCAATAAAAAAAAAAAATTATGCGAAGAGGAAAATGAAATAAACAGAAAGATGAAAGAAAATTTAAAGAAGAGCATTAAGAAGAATAGGGGAAAAGAAAAGACAAACGAATCAAGATTAAAAGAAGATAGATTAAAGGAGGGAAAAATAAAGCTGAAAGTAGTATGAAATAGTTTGTTATCCTAAATACAAGACAGGGATGAAAGAAGTTGTTATCGTTGTTGTCGCAGAGATGAAAAATGAGCCAATGCGGCGATTTTGAATTTGTGAGTTCCGATTATTCTTCTTATCGCAGTGGGAAGGGAGTTCCAGAGTTTGGTAACATGAATAAAGAAATGGCGCGAGGAGTTTAAGTAAGTAAAACAGGGAGTGATAAGATTTAAAGTTCTGGTTGACTGCGCAAATTGGAGTTTGACGTACAGATAGACTGGTGATCTGTTTGTTATGATTTTATGCATGAAAAGGCAGCACCTTACGTCAAGAAATTGCTGAAATGTTGAACCCAGGACTAATTTATTATATTGTGATATATGCTCGTATCTCCGCAGACCATACACGTACCTTATCATGTCATTAAATGCAACTAATAACTTATGCTGAGAGTGGGAGTCGAGTTTACAGTATACAACTATTGAATAATCAATTATAGGTATAAATAAAGACTTGACAAGCCTTAGTTTTGTAGCAACAGGAGATAAGTTTGAGGAGATCCAAAGTTTACGCAAGCCACCGTAGATCCGCCCTATAACTTATAAAATGTTTTGTCGTTTTCGATTGGATTTTCAAAGAGTAGATACTCCTCCTTTTTGATTCCAATCGAAGCCTAATTTGCGAAGTGTGTATTGGTAAATTGTCTGATAATTATGTATATTTTGCACGTTCATTCGCGTTAAAGGTAAACAGAACTCAACTTCAGCGGAACTACACTACACGACGGCGACGCGGCAAAACATTATTGGTACAAAATTGTATGAGCTATATTGCACTAAGCGGCAACTGAACTTCATAAAATTTCATACGAATTCTTGTGAATCGCAGTTCCGCTGTAGTGTTGTTCCGTCGAGTGCGGTCTAACCTTAAATTTGGCAAGTAATCCGGCGGAAGAGTTTATAATGTATATATGTGTTCCGGGTCTACTCCTTTAGATCCGGAACAAAAAAACACTTCGAAAACATTACTCGGAACAGCCAATCAAAGTATTTTGGGGAAATAGGAGTCAAAAAGGAGTAACTCCGAACCTCCAATCGAAAACGATATTATTTTCCAAAGGAAACTTCCATAAAAGTGCTTGTGCCAACATTTTATTAACATATAGGTTTCCGACTTAATTTTTTAGTATTTGTTATGTTGGGGCTTGTGAATTAATGCTGAATCATGTTGAATCAACTTGAACTCCTCACAAATCAAAATGAAAGCTCTCTCATTGATGACATAATCGTGTAGAAGTATAGTTGTTTATAGTTGAATTCCGCAAAACTTGAAAGATCCCGTTATTACTTCCAACGAAGCCAACGAATATTTCTGTTCGGAAAAATTAAAATCATTTTCTCTTTGGTCGCCATTCACCACGCATCGTTTTATAAGTTTTGTCTTTTGAGTAAAGTGTAAAATAGTTTTTTATTAGTTATGCTGGACATATATAGTTCTTTTAAGTGAAACGCAATGCATTTATGTCTCTACCGATAAAGACTATGCTCAATATTCCGGAAAACAACGCGCCAAATTTGGATAATTTTTTACAAAAATTTAATTTAACGGAAGCAAATAGATTTCTAATTGGTAAGTACGGAAATGTACATATGTATATTCATTTGTCACGCCATCGCGCCGGCCGTGTCCAGTGTAGACTCGGTCACCATTTTTAAACGCACTATATTTAATGTGCAGAGAATTGGGAGCGTCCTGTTGCACAACAATTTTGCGATTTTTCATTATGGAGGTATCAAACAAACAAATTTTACTTTTGTTTTATTTTCAATATATTCCTCTAAGGATATCGCGAGCAAAGTCAAATTGTTTTGAATTTCAAAAAATCTGTGTGGTGTGGGGAACCCGTGGCTACGTTGAACATTTTCGTATCCGAATTCAAAACGTGTCATTACGTAAAATGCCATATTTTTAGCTCCGCAACGCACGTACATACATATCTACACTGGACACGCCGAAAGTAAAGTCAACCAAAGCCAAACAAAATTCTTCCCGTTATGAAACTGCAAAATTGATCCAACCCTTTCTTTCAAACTGTAAGGTGTACGGAGATATGTAATAGATGTATTGATTTCGTTGTTAATGCACTAAAAAAATGTAATCCAAGTTTTTGGTTCCAATGAAAATTTCAAAAGTTTACAATTTTATCAAATTACACTATGGACTTAAAGGAGTCAAATTTCTTTCCCCTAACAAAAAACTTTGAATGCAAGCTTGTAGTACATACATTAAGTAATCAGAATATGCAACATTTACCTCCTTAGGCCTTAAGGTTTGGAGAAAAGCGGCAGTTCCATTTCACACTCTGATGACTTTTTTATTAAAAGGTCAATTTTTGAAAATAAAAATTATTTGATCTGCCCCTATCTGCCAAACCACAGGACTTATGGAAGTAAATATTACATATTGTGATTTGGTTGTTTATGCACTAAAAACTTGCATTCAAAGTTTTAATTTCCAATTCAAATTTCAAAAGTTGGCTCATGTGAACAGTACTCATATTTAATGTAATATTAATTTTACCAAATTTCATGTAATGGAATTTGGGTTCAAGGAGTCAACTTTCGTTGTACTGCTCCTAATAAAAATATTTGAATGCAAGGTTTTAGTGCATAAGCAACGAAATTATAATATGTTACATTTATCTCCCAGGACTTATGGTTTGGAAGAAAGGGGCAGATCAATTTATTACTTTGATGAGTTTTTCGTTAAAAGGTCAATTTCTGAAAAAAAAAAATATTTGATAAGCACCTCTCTACCAAACCACACTTCCTACGGAAATAAATGGAACATGTTCTGATTTTATTGTTTGCACTAAAAATTTGCATTTAAAATTTTTTATTAGAACTCCCTGAACAAAAATTTGACAAAATTGATATAATAAATGTTGCTCACATTTTTTCAAATTGTCATTAGAATCGAAAACCTGGAGTGCAAGGTTTTAGTGCATAAACAACCAAATCACAATATGAATCTTTTTTTCCATTAGCCTTGTGGTTTGGTAGACAGGGGCAGATCAAATATTTTTTTGTTTTTTTTTTTTTCAAAAAAGGACCTTTTAATGAAAATGTCATCAAAGTGCGCAATGCGCCTAGGGAGATAAATGTAACATATTATTATTTCGTTGCTTATGCATTAAAACCTAGCATTCAAAGATTTTTATTAGGAGCAGTACAACTAAAGTTTACTCCTTTTTTTACAGACGTCTAAATACAGTTTGGATTGGATCCTTGTAAATTATGCATTCTTTATAATCATGTCGAACAACTTTCTTTTGTTAGAAGCTGATTTAGATTATGAAAGCTTGAGATTTCTGTCGAAAGAAGATATATAAGAAGTTATCAAACCAATCGGATTGCGGGCTCGTTTTCGGGAAACACTATGTCATTGGAGAAAAACTGAAGTATGCTTGCGCTTTTTTTTTTATTAATGATTGTAGTAATTTATGTTAATTTGTTTTAAAGTTCGGAGATGACGACGATACTTTGTCACAATCAATTGCCACCAAATTGATTAGTTGGCTTGGAAGCCAATCCAGTATAACATCGGCAACAACTTTAACACGGAATCCGAAAGTCTAAGGTGAACATAGGTAAACAAATGTGACTAACTATTTTCCTTACAGTTTTGTTTTATTTACAAACTTAAAAACTTAAAGTCAACTTTATCAGAGATCTTGAAAAGCAAAGCGGTATTGGAATTTTTTGAGGCAAATGCGTTCTTAATTGAATCGTTCCAAAGTGATTTGATGAACATTATTTTGGATAACAATTTGTTTAACGGCATTAAACTTGCGCCCAAAGTATTTCCTCCGATTTTGGATGAAATATCGGAGCTTTTTCCAACAGAAACTAAAGTAAGCATTTTTTTAAAACCATATTTTCTTTTTTTATGAAATTTTGATGCAGGTTATATTAATAAATAAGTACTTAATAAGCACTAAAACTTACGTACCTAAATTATTTTAACATAAAAAAAAATTGAATTTAACTTAAAGTAACATTAGCTTCCATACAAAAGTTTTTTTGCCAATCTATAAAACCTTAATTGAGGACGATTTTCTAATAAAAAACAAAAATTCAACAAAATTCGACACATTAAAGTTAGCAAGTCATTATTCTGGTTCATATTTTATTACTACTGACTATGTATATGAGTGTTAACTATTTATAAGTAAGGAAATTCGGATAATCCAAGTGACAGGATATTAAGTACGAAAAATGTACTGCAAATATGGCAAACTCGACAAAACGCAATATAGCAAAACTTCGAATGTTCCGATCGCCAAAAACTTCACAGAATTCCTTTCTGCGGTTATCAAATAACCGTCCTGAAAATATCATCAAATTCAACATAATATTTGCAGCTCAATGTACATATATACATACATACATACATATGGATTTGTTTTCAATATAAGCTTCTTAAAGCCGATTTTTCAATAGTCAGTTATTTACTGGAAGAATAAAGTTAATTGGTTCTTTAACAATCGGATAGCAAAATTGAATTTTTCAGTTGAGAAAAAATAATCTACAGAATATTATAATTTGAATGTCACTCTCATTTATGTTTGTACATATATGTTTTTGATATTTTTGTTTTTGTATTATGAACATTTCCAAAGTAATTTTAATTTTATTTAACGTTTATTTCAAAGCAATGTTGACAAAAAGTAATGTTTGACTTTGAAAATATTTATTCCTATGAATAATTTTATCTGAATTCTCAATTCCTAGGAATAAGTTATATCTGCCCATTGAAAAATAGATTTCTGCTCTATCTGAGGATTAATTACTAACTGACTGCTTATCTGACTATTGAAAAATTGGCCCTTAGGCATATTAGTTTGATAAATTAATTTGATTTTCTAAAATTTTCAGGAATATTATTTCAGTCCACGGGGGGCAAACAAAAATCCGGGGGGGGGGGGGGAATTTTGGGATCGGTTTGTTAACCAGAAAGCAAAGTGCATCAAATTGGACACAGTAAAAACTGATGAATCTTTAACCCCGAAGAATCCTTCTATAGTTCAGATTTGTTCCCTCACGGAAGTTGATGAGTCAATTTTAATTTCGTTGAAAGTTTCCCTTTCAAGAGATATTAGAGATTGGGATGGAGTAAAAGACAAATGGCAGAGAACATTTTTCAATTCAATTCAATTTATGTATTTCATTAGGTGTACAAATAAGACTCAGTCTTTCACAGTACATAAATTTGAAGGATAAATGACCATATAAAAGTTATATAAAAATATTAAAAATATATTGACAAAAGTAATAAAATATACATATATACAAAAATCAAAATATCTTATAATTTCAAGTTAAACCTAATAAATTGAAATATAATACATTTCTGGTATCAATAAAAAAAAAAAATTATGCGAAGAGGAAAATGAAATAAACAGAAAGATGAAGGAAAATTTAAAGAAGAGCATTAAGAAGAATAGGGGAAAAGAAAAGACAAACGAATCAAGATTAAAAGAAGATAGATTAAAGGAGGGAAAAATAAAGCTGAAAGTAGTATGAAATAGTTTGTTATCCTAAATACAAGACAGGGATGAAAGAAGTTGTTATCGTTGTTGTCGCAGAGATGAAAAATGAGCCAATGCGGCGATTTTGAATGTGTGAGTTCCGATTATTCTTCTTATCGCAGTGGGAAGGGAGTTCCAGAGTTTGGTAACATGAATAAAGAAATGGCGCGAGGAGTTTAAGTAAGTAAAACAGGGAGTGATAAGATTTAAAGTTCTGGTTGACTGCGCAAATTGGAGTTTGTCGTACAGATAGACTGGTGATCTGTTTGTTATGATTTTATGCATGAAAAGGCAGCACCTTACGTCAAGAAATTGCTGAAATGTTGAACCGAGGACTAATTTATTATATTGTGATATATGCTCGTATCTCCGCAGACCATACACGTACCTTATCATGTCATTAAATGCAACTAATAACTTATGCTGAGAGTGGGAGTCGAGTTTACAGTATACAACTATTGAATAATCAATTATAGGTATAAATAAAGTCTTGACAAGCCTTAGTTTTGTAGCAACAGGAGATAAGTTTGAGGAGATCCAAAGTTTACGCAAGCCACCGTAGATCCGCCCTATAACTTATAAAATGTTTTGTCGTTTTCGATTGGATTTTCAAAGAGTAGATACTCCTCCTTTTTGATTCCAATCGAAGCCTAATTTGCGAAGTGTGTATTGGTAAATTGTCTGATAATTATGTATATTTTGCACGTTCATTCGCGTTAAAGGTAAACAGAACTCAACTTCAGCGGAACTACACTACACGACGGCGACGCGGCAAAACATTATTGGTACAAAATTGTATGAGCTATATTGCACTAAGCGGCAACTGAACTTCATAAAATTTCATACGAATTCTTGTGAATCGCAGTTCCGCGGTAGTGTTGTTCCGTCGAGTGCGGTCTAACCTTAAATTTGGCAAGTAATCCGGCGGAAGAGTTTATAATGTATATATGTGTTCCGGGTCTACTCCTTTAGATCCGGAACAAAAAAAACACTTCGAAAACATTACTCGGAACAGCCAATCAAAGTATTTTGGGGAAATAGGAGTCAAAAAGGAGTAACTCCGAACCTCCAATCGAAAACGATATTATTTTCCAAAGGAAACTTCCATAAAAGTGCTTGTGCCAACATTTTATTAACATATAGGTTTCCGACTTAATTTTTTAGTATTTGTTATGTTGGGGTTTGTGAATCAATGCTGAATCATGTTGAATCAACTTGAACTCCTCACAAATCAAAATGAAAGCTCTCTCATTGATGACATAATCGTGTAGAAGTATAGTTGTTTATAGTTGAATTCCGCAAAACTTGAAAGATCCCGTTATTACTTCCAACGAAGCCAACGAATATTTCTGTTCGGAAAAATTAAAATCATTTTCTCTTTGGTCGCCATTCACCACGCATCGTTTTATAAGTTTTGTCTTTTGAGTAAGGTGTAAAATAGTTTTTTATTAGTTATGCTGGACATATATAGTTCTTTTAAGTGAAACGCAATGCATTTATGTCTCTACCGATAAAGACTATGCTAAATATTCCGGTGTAGACTCGGTCACCATTTTTAAACGCACTATATTTAATGTGCAGAGAATTGGGAGCGTCCTGTTGCACAACAATTTTGCGATTTTTCATTATGGAGGTATCAAATAAACAAATTTTACTTTTGTTTTATTTTCAATATATTCCTCTAAGGATATCGCGAGCAAAGTCAAATTGTTTTGAATTTCAAAAAATCTGTGTGGTGTCGGGAACCCGTGGCTACGTTGAACATTTTCGTATCCGAATTCAAAACGTGTCATTACGTAAAATGCCATATTTTTAGCTCCGCAACGCACGTACATACATATCTACACTGGACACGCCGAAAGTAAAGTCAACCAAAGCCAAACAAAATTCTTCCCGTTATGAAACTGCAAAATTGATCCAACCCTTTCTTTCAAACTGTAAGGTGTACGGAGATATGTAATAGATGTATTGATTTCGTTGTTAATGCACTAAAAAAATGTAATCCAAGTTTTTGGTTCCAATGAAAATTTCAAAAGTTTACAATTTTATCAAATTACACTATGGACTTAAAGGAGTCAAATTTCTTTGTACTGCCCCTAACAAAAAACTTTGAATGCAAGCTTGTAGTACATACATTAAGTAATCAGAATATGCAACATTTACCTCCTTAGGCCTTAAGGTTTGGAGAAAAGCGGCAGTTCCATTTCACACTGATGACTTTTTTATTAAAAGGTCAATTTTTGAAAATAAAAATTATTTGATCTGCCCCTATCTGCCAAACCACAGGACTTATGGAAGTAAATATTACATATTGTGATTTGGTTGTTTATGCACTAAAAACTTGCATTCAAAGTTTTAATTTCCAATTCAAATTTCAAAAGTTGGCTCATGTGAACAATACTCATATTTAATGTAATATTAATTTTCAAGGAGTCAACTTTCGTTGTACTGCTCCTAATAAAAATATTTGAATGCAAGGTTTTAGTGCATAAGCAACGAAATTATAATATGTAACATTTATCTCCCAGGACTTATGGTTTGGAAGAAAGGGGCAGATCAATGTATTACTTTGATGAGTTTTTCGTTAAAAGGTCAATTTCTGAAAAAAAAAAAAATATTTGATAAGCCCCTCTCTACCAAACCACACTTCCTACGGAAATAAATGGAACATGTTCTGATTTTATTGCTTGCACTAAAAATTTGCATTTAAAATTTTTTATTAGAAAATTTCAAAAGTTTACAATTTTATCAAATTACACTATGGACTTAAAGGAGTCAAATTTCTTTGTAATGCCCCTAACAAAAAACTTTGAATGCAAGCTTGTAGTACATACATAAAGTAATCAGAATATGCAACATTTACCTCCTTAGGCCTTAAGGTTTGGAGAAAAGCGGCAGTTCCATTTCACACTTTGATGACTTTTTTATTAAAAGGTCAATTTTTGAAAATAAAAATTATTTGATCTGCCCCTATCTGCCAAACCACAGGACTTATGGAAGTAAATATTACATATTGTGATTTGGTTGTTTATGCACTAAAAACTTGCATTCAAAGTTTTAATTTCCAATTCAAATTTCAAAAGTTGGCTCATGTGAACAATACTCATATTTAATGTAATATTAATTTTACCAAATTTCATGTAATGGAATTTGGGTTCAAGGAGTCAACTTTCGTTGTACTGCTCCTAATAAAAATATTTGAATGCAAGGTTTTAGTGCATAAGCAACGAAATTATAATATGTTACATTTATCTCCCAGGACTTATGGTTTGGAAGAAAGGGGCAGATCAATTTATTACTTTGATGAGTTTTTCGTTAAAAGGTCAATTTCTGAAAAAAAAAAATATTTGATAAGCACCTCTCCACCAAACCACACTTCCTACGGAAATAAATGGAACATGTTCTGATTTTATTGTTTGCACTAAAAATTTGCATTTAAAATTTTTTATTAGAACTCCCTGAACAAAAATTTGACAAAATTGATATAATAAATGTTGCTCACATTTTTTCAAATTGTCATTAGAATCGAAAACCTGGAGTGCAAGGTTTTAGTGCATAAACAACCAAATCACAATATGAATCTTTTTTTCCATTAGCCTTGTGGTTTGGTAGACAGGGGCAGATCAAATATTTTTTTTTCAAAAAAGGACCTTTTAATGAAAATGCCATCAAAGTGCGCAATGCGCCTAGGGAGATAAATGTAACATATTATTATTTCGTTGCTTATGCATTAAAACCTAGCATTCAAAGATTTTTATTAGGAGCAGTACAACTAAAGTTTACTCCTTTTTTTACAGACGTCTAAATACAGTTTGGATTGGATCCTTGTAAATTATACATTCTTTATAATCATGTCGAACAACTTTCTTTTGTTAGAAGCTGATTTAGATTATGAAAGCTTGAGATTTCTGTCGAAAGAAGATATATAAGAAGTTATCAAACCAATCGGATTGCGGGCTCGTTTTCGGGAAACACTATGTCATTGGAGAAAAACTGAAGTATGCTTGCGCTTTTTTTTTATTAATGATTGTAGTAATTTATGTTAATTTGTTTTAAAGTTCGGAGATGACAACGATACTTTGTCACAATCAATTGCCACCAAATTTATTAGTTGGCTAGGAAGCCAATCCAGTATAACATCGACAACAACTTTAACACGGAATCCGAAAGTCATGGGCTCACAGCTGTCTAAGGTGAACATAAGTATACAAATGTGACTAACTATTTTCCTTACAGTTTTGTTTTATTTACAAACTTAAAAACTTAAAGTCAACTTTATCAGAGATCTTGAAAAGCAAAGCGGTATTGGAATTTTTTGAGGCAAATGCGTTCTTAATTGAATCGTTCCAAAGTGATTTGATGAACATTATTTTGGATAACAATTTGTTTAACGGCATTAAACTTGCGCCCAAAGTATTTCCTCCGATTTTGGATGAAATATCGGAGCTTTTTCCAACAGAAACTAAAGTAAGCATTTTTTTAAAACCATATTTTCTTTTTTTTATGAAATTTTGATGCAGGTTATATTAATAAATAAGTACTTAATAAGCACTAAAACTTACGTACCTAAATTATTTTAACATAAAAAAATTGAATTTAACTTAAAGTAACATTAGCTTCCATACAAAAGTTTTTTTGCCAATCTATAAAACCTTAATTGAGGACGATTTTCTAATAAAAAACAAAAATTCAACAAAATTCGACACATTAAAGTTAGCAAGTCATTATTCTGGTTCATATTTTATTACTACTGACTATGTATATGAGTGTTAACTATTTATAAGTAAGGAAATTCGGATAATCCAAGTGACAGGATATTAAGTACGAAAAATGTACTGCAAATATGGCAAACTCGACAAAACGCAATATAGCAAAACTTCGAATGTTCCGATCGCCAAAAACTTCACAGAATTCCTTTCTGCGGTTATCAAATAACCGTCCTGAAAATATCATCAAATTCAACATAATATTTGCAGCTCAATGTACATATATACATACATACATACATATGGATTTGTTTTCAATATAAGCTTCTTAAAGCCGATTTTTCAATAGTCAGTTATTTACTGGAAGAATAAAGTTAATTGGTTCTTTAACAATCGGATAGCAAAATTGAATTTTTCAGTTGAGAAAAAATAATCTACAGAATATTATAATTTGAATGTCACTCTCATTTATGTTTGTACATATATGTTTTTGATATTTTTGTTTTTGTATTATGAACATTTCCAAAGTAATTTTAATTTTATTTAACGTTTATTTCAAAGCAATGTTGACATAAAGTAATGTTTGACTTTGAAAATATTTATTCCTATGAATAATTGTATCTGAATTCTCAATTCCTAGGAATAAGTTATATCTGCCCATTGAAAAATAGATTTCTGCTCTATCTGAGGATTAATTACTAACTGACTGCTTATCTGACTATTGAAAAATTGGCCCTTAGGCATATAAGTTTGATAAATTAATTTGATTTTCTAAAATTTTCAGGAATATTATTTCAGTCCACGGGGGGCAAACAAAAATCCGGGGGGGGGGGGAATTTTGGGATCGGTTTGTTAACCAGAAAGCAAAGTGCATCAAATTGGACACAGTAAAAACTGATGAATCTTTAACCCCGAAGAATCCTTCTATAGTTCAGATTTGTTCCCTCACGGAAGTTGATGAGTCAATTTTAATTTCGTTGAAAGTTTCCCTTTCAAGAGATATTAGAGATTGGGATGGAGTAAAAGACAAATGGCAGAGAACATTTTTCAATTCAATTCAATTTATGTATTTCATTAGGTGTACAAATAAGACTCAGTCTTTCACAGTACATAAATTTGAAGGATAAATGACCATATAAAAGTTATATAAAAATATTAAAAATATATTGACAAAAGTAATAAAATATACATATATACAAAAATCAAAATATCTTATAATTTCAAGTTAAACCTAATAAATTGAAATATAATACATTTCTGGTATCAATAAAAAAAAAAAATTATGCGAAGAGGAAAATGAAATAAACAGAAAGATGAAAGAAAATTTAAAGAAGAGCATTAAGAAGAATAGGGGAAAAGAAAAGACAAACGAATCAAGATTAAAAGAAGATAGATTAAAGGAGGGAAAAATAAAGCTGAAAGTAGTATGAAATAGTTTGTTATCCTAAATACAAGACAGGGATGAAAGAAGTTGTTATCGTTGTTGTCGCAGAGATGAAAAATGAGCCAATGCGGCGATTTTGAATTTGTGAGTTCCGATTATTCTTCTTATCGCAGTGGGAAGGGAGTTCCAGAGTTTGGTAACATGAATAAAGAAATGGCGCGAGGAGTTTAAGTAAGTAAAACAGGGAGTGATAAGATTTAAAGTTCTGGTTGACTGCGCAAATTGGAGTTTGTCGTACAGATAGACTGGTGATCTGTTTGTTATGATTTTATGCATGAAAAGGCAGCACCTTACGTCAAGAAATTGCTGAAATGTTGAACCGAGGACTAATTTATTATATTGTGATATATGCTCGTATCTCCGCAGACCATACACGTACCTTATCATGTCATTAAATGCAACTAATAACTTATGCTGAGAGTGGGAGTCGAGTTTACAGTATACAACTATTGAATAATCAATTATAGGTATAAATAAAGTCTTGACAAGCCTTAGTTTTGTAGCAACTGGAGATAAGTTTGAGGAGATCCAAAGTTTACGCAAGCCACCGTAGATCCGCCCTATAACTTGATTAACGTGGTCAGTTCCAGACAACGAGCAATTAAGCTTAAAACCAAGGTTGGATACAATATTCACAAATTTGAGTTGCATGTTATCTAAGAATACTGGTGGTATTTCATCAACGTTATAGGGTCTTTTTGAAATGCATATTAATTGTGATTTAGATGGATTAAGATTGAGACCATTACAAAGTGACCACGTATGTATATTACACAGATCTTCGTTAACTCTTGTAATTAGATCTTCGATAAGTCCAATTGGTCGCGATAAATATATTTGTGCATCGTCAGCATAAAGATGAACAGATAAGTTGGAGCACACTTTGGGTAAGTCATTTATGAAAACACAAAATAGAATTGGTCCCAGTATCGACCCCTGAGGTACTCCTGCAACCAGGGAACCAAATTGTGAGTAAGCATTATCTCAAAAAACCCTTTGGTGGCGGTTGAACAAATAATTACTTATCAGACGCACTGATCTTTCACTAAAACCAAAATACAATCGAAGTTTCTGACAAAGCACTTGATGATCCACACGATCAAAGGCCTTGGAGAAGTCAAGCAAGCAAAGTATCGTCAAATGGTCCTTATCAAATTCAACTCTGATGTCCTCTATAATTTTAATCATAGCTGTAGAACAACTATGAAGTTCTTGAAAACCGGATTGTATCGGGGTTAACAAACAATGTTGATTTCTCCAAGACCTTTGATAGACAAGGTAAAATACTTATAGGCCGAAAGTCATTTGCTGATGAGGGCTGATTTTTTTCGGAACTGGAATGACTTTTGCTAACTTCCAAATATCAGGAAAAGTTGAAGATGTAATACAGAAATTGATAGCGTGTGTCAGACAGTTTATGAAATGCGGTAATATCATTTTTACAAAACGAATGGGAACACCATCCTCACCAACAGCATTAGACCTAATCGAGCGTATGGTATTAACGACACCAGTTTCAGATACGACTTCAAAATCAAAAAAGAAGGAAAGCTGATTATCAGGAACAAAAGGTGGTCTGTTGATAGCACCGGAAAGAAATGTTTTATTAAGGACGTTGACATCAGGAATGCTATCAACAGAATTTATTTTACCAATACCAATAGAGCGTAAATTGCTCCATAACTTTTTTGAGCTTTGGTCTGTGCTCAGTTTAGATAGAAAATATCTTTTTTTCGCCCAACGGGTTATGAAAGTTGAATGATTTCGAGCCCGAAAAAAAATCTGCCAGTTGTTATCAGTTTTGGTAACCTTCCATTTTGAGTATGCTTTGTTTTGAATTTTTATTGCATTTCGGACCTCAGATGTGAACCAAGGACAATTTCTATTACGTATAGCTACAGTCTTTAAAGGAAAATACGTGTCGAAGAGGTTCAATAATAATGTTTGTATGTGATTGACTTTGTTATTTATGTCTGAAAAGTAATAGCAATCGCGCCATGGTAAGAGACTTGCACCTAACTGCAAAGCGTTATTGTCAACAGAATTAAAATCACTAAACTGAAAAAATGATGGCGCTGGTGACTGAGACAAGTCAATATTATAAGTGCAATACAATAAGTCGTGATCAGAGATACCTGCTAGAGAAAGTTTTCAATTCAATTCAATTTATGTATTTCATTAGGTGTACAAATAAGACTCAGTCTTTCACAGTACATAAATTTGAAGGATAAATGACCATATAAAAGTTATATAAAAATATTAAAAATATATTGACAAAAGTAATAAAATATACATATATACAAAAATCAAAATATCTTATAATTTCAAGTTAAACCTAATAAATTGAAATATAATACATTTCTGGTATCAATAAAAAAAAAAAATTATGCGAAGAGGAAAATGAAATAAACAGAAAGATGAAAGAAAATTTAAAGAAGAGCATTAAGAAGAATAGGGGAAAAGAAAAGACAAACGAATCAAGATTAAAAGAAGATAGATTAAAGGAGGGAAAAATAAAGCTGAAAGTAGTATGAAATAGTTTGTTATCCTAAATACAAGACAGGGATGAAAGAAGTTGTTATCGTTGTTGTCGCAGAGATGAAAAATGAGCCAATGCGGCGATTTTGAATTTGTGAGTTCCGATTATTCTTCTTATCGCAGTGGGAAGGGAGTTCCAGAGTTTGGTAACATGAATAAAGAAATGGCGCGAGGAGTTTAAGTAAGTAAAACAGGGAGTGATAAGATTTAAAGTTCTGGTTGACTGCGCAAATTGGAGTTTGTCGTACAGATAGACTGGTGATCTGTTTGTTATGATTTTATGCATGAAAAGGCAGCACCTTACGTCAAGAAATTGCTGAAATGTTGAACCGAGGACTAATTTATTATATTGTGATATATGCTCGTATCTCCGCAGACCATACACGTACCTTATCATGTCATTAAATGCAACTAATAACTTATGCTGAGAGTGGGAGTCGAGTTTACAGTATACAACTATTGAATAATCAATTATAGGTATAAATAAAGTCTTGACAAGCCTTAGTTTTGTAGCAACTGGAGATAAGTTTGAGGAGATCCAAAGTTTACGCAAGCCACCGTAGATCCGCCCTATAACTTGATTAACGTGGTCAGTTCCAGACAACGAGCAATTAAGCTTAAAACCAAGGTTGGATACAATATTCACAAATTTGAGTTGCATGTTATCTAAGAATACTGGTGGTATTTCATCAACGTTATAGGGTCTTTTTGAAATGCATATTAATTGTGATTTAGATGGATTAAGATTGAGACCATTACAAAGTGACCACGTATGTATATTACACAGATCTTCGTTAACTCTTGTAATTAGATCTTCGATAAGTCCAATTGGTCGCGATAAATATATTTGTGCATCGTCAGCATAAAGATGAACAGATAAGTTGGAGCACACTTTGGGTAAGTCATTTATGAAAACACAAAATAGAATTGGTCCCAGTATCGACCCCTGAGGTACTCCTGCAACCAGGGAACCAAATTGTGAGTAAGCATTATCTCAAAAAACCCTTTGGTGGCGGTTGAACAAATAATTACTTATCAGACGCACTGATCTTTCACTAAAACCAAAATACAATCGAAGTTTCTGACAAAGCACTTGATGATCCACACGATCAAAGGCCTTGGAGAAGTCAAGCAAGCAAAGTATCGTCAAATGGTCCTTATCAAATTCAACTCTGATGTCCTCTATAATTTTAATCATAGCTGTAGAACAACTATGAAGTTCTTGAAAACCGGATTGTATCGGGGTTAACAAACAATGTTGATTTCTCCAAGACCTTTGATAGACAAGGTAAAATACTTATAGGCCGAAAGTCATTTGCTGATGAGGGCTGATTTTTTTCGGAACTGGAATGACTTTTGCTAACTTCCAAATATCAGGAAAAGTTGAAGATGTAATACAGAAATTGATAGCGTGTGTCAGACAGTTTATGAAATGCGGTAATATCATTTTTACAAAACGAATGGGAACACCATCCTCACCAACAGCATTAGACCTAATCGAGCGTATGGTATTAACGACACCAGTTTCAGATACGACTTCAAAATCAAAAAAGAAGGAAAGCTGATTATCAGGAACAAAAGGTGGTCTGTTGATAGCACCGGAAAGAAATGTTTTATTAAGGACGTTGACATCAGGAATGCTATCAACAGAATTTATTTTACCAATACCAATAGAGCGTAAATTGCTCCATAACTTTTTTGAGCTTTGGTCTGTGCTCAGTTTAGATAGAAAATATCTTTTTTTCGCCCAACGGGTTATGAAAGTTGAATGATTTCGAGCCCGAAAAAAAATCTGCCAGTTGTTATCAGTTTTGGTAACCTTCCATTTTGAGTATGCTTTGTTTTGAATTTTTATTGCATTTCGGACCTCAGATGTGAACCAAGGACAATTTCTATTACGTATAGCTACAGTCTTTAAAGGAAAATACGTGTCGAAGAGGTTCAATAATAATGTTTGTATGTGATTGACTTTGTTATTTATGTCTGAAAAGTAATAGCAATCGCGCCATGGTAAGAGACTTGCACCTAACTGCAAAGCGTTATTGTCAACAGAATTAAAATCACTAAACTGAAAAAATGATGGCGCTGGTGACTGAGACAAGTCAATATTATAAGTGCAATACAATAAGTCGTGATCAGAGATACCTGCTAGAGAAAGTTGATCTTGAAGTAAGATATTTGAGCGAGTTGAAACCATTATAACATCAAGAAGACTAGGGGAAGCATTTGAAGCAAAGCGTGTAGCATAAGAATAAACTACTGACAGGCACGAAGCAGCAGTGAAATCTAATTATTGACGAGCTTTACTGTCGGATTTTAATAGATCGGCGTTAAGGTCACCACATATTATAATATGTTCATATGATGCAGTCAAATCATGAATTGCAGAAAATAATGGCTCTGGAGAATAAATTCGTTTAGGGTTGTAGGCAACACCTACAAGGCATTTTGCATTGCCATCGCTTATTTCTATCAAAAGATATTCTACTTCACTACTTTCTGACCTACTAAGTATTTTATGCTTTAATGTGGTACCACAATATATAGCAACTCCCCCCCTGTTGTTGTAGTAATTCTATCATTACGGATGAATTTATACCCAGGAATACTGTATTATAGATCTATGTCACCTGAATTGGCATATTCTAAATTTGAACCAAACCAAGTCTCAGTAATACAAATCAAATCAATCCACAAGCCATTTATAATATACTTTAAATAGTCAAACTTTTCTAAATTTAAACTTCTAGCATTTAAATAACATATTTTAAACCCCTCACGAGCATTCGATAATATTTTCATGACTGACCGCACACAAACTCCATCACCCACGTCATGAATGTGTGAATTATTTAAAACCATCTCAACGGCAACACATAAGAAAACAATAAGGAGCGTAATTAGAAAACAACAAAAAAAATCAAGAAAAGCAAAAGAATATTAATATTTAAATAAGCAAATATTTATGTATTGTAGATAGTAGGTTATGATCAGGAAAGTCTTGTATAAACTAAAGATTAAAGAAAGAAATATAATATAAAAAAAGAAAAAGAAAAGTTAAAAGAAGAAATGTCAAAAGAAAAAATAGAAATTAGAAATTAAGAGCAGAAGAATCGAGAAAAATGATAGTGATTATTATGATTTATTTATAAAAGAGAATAATATTTTGTTTCTTTTCAGTTCAGTGTAGTGTAGCTTTTTTTTTTTTTTTTTTTTTTTTGTTTAAATTTATAATTAAATAAAAATACATATACTTATACATAAACTTATACATAAAAGTATGCTCCAGATCGGTTATATCGTTGGTGGGTAGAGTGAGACGGGGTACATCAAAGTACTCAAGTTAGTTGTGTTGTTGATTGTATTAGCAGCTCAGTATCATCTTTAGTCTTTCTGATGTAAACAAGACCATTACGAGTTCTTACGGAAAAAATTAAACCTTCTCTGCGTAGTTGGAGAGCATTCCGTAATATGAAACTATTTTCTCGAGTTAAGCTCTCATTTATGTAGATGCGTGTAGGCGTGGTTAAGTTGGTATCAGAAACCTCAGGTTCGCTCTCCAGCTGTTCAACTGTGAGACCTCCGTTTGCTTTGAATGCAGCAAGTAATGCACTTTGCTCCATGTGTGAAGAGAGTCTGATAAGCAACGGACAGTTAACATCGGTGGATTTTGCTCTCAGTCGAAAGGCATCAATGTGTGGTGTGATTTGATGTTTTAGTTTTGTGGCAATAGCTCTAGCAATATCAGCTGGTCGTTCGTTGGATCTAAGTGGTATACCACGCACAATGACATCACGAAGGCGTTCTCTTCGATGCAGATCCCCTATTTCCTCTTTAAGCTTCTGATTGTCATCTCGCAGCTCATAAATGTCAGCCTCAAATTGTTTGACTCTGCTTTCAAGAGAAGATATAGCATCACTAATTTTAATGTTGAAATTGTTTTCAAATTCCGAAAGCAAAGATTTAAATTTGTCAATTAAACCAGCCTCAAGATCTCGAAATTGGTCGGATAGAGATGTTTTTTTATCTGAAAGCTTCTTTGGCGGCAGGTAAGATTTCAGATTTTTGTTCGATGTAGGTGAATTGTTTGGGGAAGGGACTAAAGATTTCTCTTTGAGCTCCGCTACTTGAAGACGCGTGGTGGACATAATGAAATAATGAAGATTTCACAAAAACCAAAAAAATGATTTACTAAGAACACCAAGTTTAAGTTAATAATATCACTTATTTTGTAATTTGTAAAAACGAGCACTTCAAGATGAAACTATGAGATTATTGTTTTTAAGACTTTGATTTTAAACTACTAAATTAACAAACTGGATAATAATTTTATTTTTAATAATCGGGAGCTAGGTAAAAGCACGTCTATTCTCTTGACATTCTTCTCTAGTTTTTTAAACAAAAGGAACTTAAATCTTCAGCAACGAATTTGGATTTTTATCTGAATGGCCTTTATATTCAAATGCAAAAACTAGCCAACTGGTACGTGAACTGAAAATGTTTTACTATTTTTATTTTAAAGAAATGAACTTTGACAACAAACTTAATTATTTTAACTTCATTTCATTTACATTATGATAACAAGTTTTATTAAGAAAGGAAAAAATTAACGTAATACAGTTTTCACAGTATTTGAAACGACGATTAATCGTTATCGGTCACTGTACTCAATTGAGTAGCTATAGTATTTTTGAAAATTTAATTTTACTTTTTTTTTCTTGAAAGTAGTTCATTTTTTCCTTCAGGTCAATATAGACTTCAACTTGCTGCATCCAAATAAAGGCAATTTGCTTTTAAGTAAATGTCAAGAATTTAGAACAAAGATACCACCACTAAATGATAAAAAATCGCGAGACATTTTTTTAAACTCGAAAGAAATAACTCAAGCAGGTAAGTTATTCTTATCTCTATACATAGTCAAACAACACATATTTTCAGATTCCCTAGACTTCATGCTTACAACACTGCTGAATGCAGTAATTATACCAACAGCACGCTTTAGGAATAAATAGGAAAAACTAACAAAAAAATCAGCATTCCTGAGGCCAACGAAATTTTCATCGTTCATCTTACCATAATAAATGATTACGAGAGAACCATCAATCAACTAAGGAATAAATACTTCAGCCAAGGTTTGACCATTCAACCATTTTTAATTGACTTTAAAAAATGATTTCTATATGTTTTTCTTTTTCGACAAGGAAATTAACTTTTTTGCAGGATTTGGATCAGTTTTATCATCGACATTGATTTTTTGATTGGATCGATTTTTTTACAGCGAAAACAAGTTTGTTTCAACAGGACTTTTACACGATTCAACAAGATAAACATTGTGGTTCAAGATGATGATCATGTTGAATCCAAATGATCATCATCGTGATTCAACATGATGGAAGTAATGATTAAACATAATGATCACGACGATTCAACATGATACTCATCGAGATTTAACATGATGATCATGGCGATTCAAAAAGATTATCATCGTGATTCAGTATGATGATCATGGTAATTATTTATGATGATCATCGTGATTCAACATGAAAGGTACCCCTAAGCAAGCTGGTGTCACCTGGATACAGAAGAAGTTTTACCAGCAGTTTGCTATAACCCTTGGAATATGCAAGAAGCTTTCTTCCTCAAGTTTCAAGATAATGATTCCCTCCAAATACGAATGGCTCTTTTCTGGCTCCCGCAACGACGCTCTCATGCTTGGTAAAGCAAAAATTAGCAAATGGATAAATCTACAAAGTAGCTCTAAGTCTAACCTTCCTACAGATAAATCTGATTCTAATTGGAGTTTCAAAACAAAAATATTTCCTAATTTTTCACCTCTTCACAACTCCATTAATGTAACAAACCCACTGGTTACCCGTAGTCGGAAGCGTGTATCTTTCAATCTTGAACCTTCTCACCCCACCAACTCTTCCTCCACTAACTTTCCTAACTTCATACACTCTCATACATTAAATCCTGCTGCTTCACCTTTTTCACCGTCTGTTTCTTCTTCGATCTCTACTAAAACTACTGATCCTTCTTCTTCAACTGTTCCTCCCCCGATCTTTGACCCAATGGTTCCCCCTTCTGTGAAACTAACATCTAGACTTGCCGACCTTCCACCTACTTCGAATGACTTAGATGGACGTTATTTGATGTCACGTTTACGTGATAATAAACTTTTTGATAACGTTCGCCTTTACCTTGCGTACCTATATGACAAACCGGATTCTGTTTGTATTGAAGGTAAAACTAAAACAAACCTGATCGTGTCAATTCAAAAAGAAGGCCTGCCAACAGATCCTACCTGCCTTCGTAAGATCTACACCCGTTTTCATGAAGGCTTTGATATTTCTCCTGCTACAGTCTCTAAGGACCTTGCTACTTATGCTTCCCATATCGGCTCTAAACGCGTTTCTCACCTTCAAAGTACCCGCAACACCCTAAAAAATTATTACCGACCCTAACATAATTCCTAATATTTTGTCTCTTTATTACCAAAATGTAAGGGGTCTTCGTACAAAAACGGCTTCTGTTTATATCAACTCCCAAAAACTTCCCTATGATATTTTTGCCCTAACTGAAACAAACCTCTGCAATTCTATCCTTGATGAAGAACTTTTTACTTCCGAATTTGCCATTTTTCGAGCTGACGGACTAAGTAACGAAAGAGATCATTCTGGACGAGGTGTCCTTCTGGCGATTCACAATCGTTTTGACGCTAGCCTGGTAAAAAGATCGTGTGTGTCTTCTTTTGAATTTGTATGTGTCAAAATTTCTTTAAAAAAACGATGTATTTACTTAGTCTGTTGTTATATACGCCCTTCTCAGCCCACCCAAGCTTATCAACTTGCTGTTGATGAAATCGACTCTCTGTTTGAAGTCACAGATATTCTTGATGACTTAATTATTGTCGGTGACTTTAACCTCCCACATCTTCAATGGACCTCATCGGAAGATGAGATGTCTTTTGTGCCTACAAATTCCTCCTCTGAAAAGGAACTCCTGCTCACTGACCGATTCTTTGACCTTGGTCTTTGTCAGGTAAGTGGTATACTAAACAACTTAAGTAGACAACTTGATTTAATTTTCTCATCAGATCCCACTTGCTCCCTAGTTTCCAAAAGTGCTCATCTGCTCTCTACCCTCGACCACTTCCACCCCCCTCTTTCCATTACTTTCTCATATGAATGTGATAATGGGTCAGTTTTGTCCGAAAATTCTTTTTTTTTCAACTTTCGCAAAGCTGACTTCGCTTATCTTAATTATCTTATCAACAACATTGATTTCAGTTCCTTCCTGAATAACAAAACCTCAATTGATATCGCCTTGGAATTTTTCTACACGTCTATCTTTAACTGCCTTGTTCAGGCTGTTCCTTATGTTCCGCGTAAACATGTCTCTTCCTCCCCTCCCTGGTACAATAAAGAATTGCGAACCCTTCGTAACGTGAGAAATAAATGGTGGAAAACATATTTGCTAACCAGATCTGCTCTGGACTTCTCAAACTACCAGCTAGCTCTACACCGCTTCTCTTCACTTTGCGAACTCCTCTATCTTGAATAGATTGACAAAATGCAAAATAGCCTGATTTCAGATCCCAGACGCTTCTACCAGTTTATTAATATTAAACGGAAATCTGATGGCTTTCCCTCAAATCTTAAATTTATGAACTCGACATCTGGCGACCCTAAAATAATCACAAACCTTTTTGCCTCTTTCTTCAGTCAGTCATATAGTAATAATCCTCAAGAACCTGACTACGATTTTTTTAAGTACTTAAAAGATGGCCCATGCACCTCCTTTGCCTCAATTGAAATAGGTGTTGACATTGTCGCCAAAAAGATAAGTTTCCTTAAAGATGATTTCTCCCCTGGTCCCGATGGTTTGCCTGCCATTTTACTGAAAAAATGCGCCAACTCTCTATGTGAGCCTCTTTCAGCACTATTTCATCTTTCACTCTCTCAAGGTATCTTTCCAAAATTATGGAAGGACTCTTTTATTTTTCCTATTTATAAAAAAGGAGTAAAGAATGATATTGCTAACTACCGGCCTATTGCCAAGCTATCCTCAATCCCCAAGCTCTTTGAAATCATTGTCTACGATTCTCTCTATTTTCACTGTAAACCTATCTTCTCCCCACAACAGCACGGCTTTTTAAAAGGCAGATCCACCACAACTAACCTTACGGAATTCGTTTCTAAAACTCTTAAGGAACTCGAAAAAGGAAATGAAGTGGACATTATCACCACAGATTTTAGTAAGGCCTTTGATAAAATCAGTCACCAAATTATTTATCTCAAACTTAAAGCTCTCGGTTTTCCTGCCCTTTTTATTTCTTGGCTCAGATCATACCTTGACAGCCGCCAATATAGAGTTATCTTCAGGTTTTCAATCTCTGACCCCATCTTTGCCACTTCGGGCGTTCCGCAAGGGAGCCACCTCGGCCCTTTGATTTTTGTTTTAACAATAAATGACGTTATTAATGTCATTAATGATTCAACTGTCTCTATTTACGCTGATGATATGAAAATAATTAAGGTCATTTCTACTCCCTCAGATTCTACATTACTTCAAAATGACCTTAATTCATTCCAAACTTGGTGTGACAAAAATTTTTTAGAACTCAATGTTACTAAATGCCAATCCTTAACTTTCTCTCGTAAGCGATTACAACTTCCTCCTCGAACTTATTGCTTTCACGAAGTTGCTATTCAAATTGTCAGCTCTATTCGTGACCTAGGAGTAATTTGCGACAGTCAGTTAAATTTCCGAGCCCATTTCGATCATATTATTAACAAGGCCAACTCTTCTCTAGGTTTCATCAAACGTTGGTCTAAGGAATTCTCGAACCCCTACGTCACTAAATCCCTCTATATTACCTTCGTTAGACCCCTCCTTGAATACGCTAGTCAAGTCTGGTCGCCCTATCAAAACTCTCATTCTCAAAGAATCGAAGCTGTGCAGCGTAGGTTTCTTAGATTTGCACTCCGCGGTCTCCCTTGGTCTGATAGCTTCATCCTACCCCCCTATGAAGATCGTTTAAAATTGATCAATTTACAAACCCTACAAAAACGCCGCGAAGTCGCTGATATTCTCTTTTTGCATCAGCTTTTAGCAGGGACTATAGATTCTTCTTTTCTTGTGGAAACGATTCCCATCTATACTAACCCACGACACGTAAGATCTGCTCCTCTCTTTCGCCTTCCTCTTCACCGCACAAATTACGGTATCTTTGAACCTATTTCTAGAATGCTGCGATTGGCTAATAACGCACAAGATACCTTTGACTTTCATATTAGTACTTCCTCACTTAGAAGCTCTCTCTACAACTCATCCTAAAACCCCAATTTCTTCTTCATTACTATTTAGTTTTAAGTTTTGTTTCTAAAAAAAAAGAAAAGAAAAGAAAAATAAAAGAAAAAAATAACTAGACGTAAGTTAATTATTAAGTTTAGACTTAAGCTATGTTACTGTTGCTTGTATTAAGCTAAATAAATAAATAAATAAATAAATGATCGTGGTAATTCAATATGATTCAACATGATGATTTAACATGCTGACCATGGTGATTGAACATGATGATCATCGTGATTCAACATGATAATAGTAGTAAAATAACATGATGATAGTAATGATTTAACATTATGATCATGTCGATTCAACATGATGATCGTCGTGCTTCAACATGATGATAATCATGATTCAATATGATGACAGTAATGATTCAACATGATGATCATGTCGATTCAACATGATGATCGTCGTGCTTTAACTTGATGATCATATTGATTCAACATGATGATCATGTTAATTCAAAATGATAATAACCGTGATTAAACGTAATGATCATGGTAATTCAATATGATGAGCATTGCGCTTCAACATGGTGATCGCTGTTCTTTGATATGATGATCATATTGATTCAATATGATGATCATGGTAATTTATATTGATGCTCACTGTGATTCAATATTATAATCAAAAATTTAATATGTTGATCATCGTGGTTCAACATGATGATCGTGGTAATTGAACATGATGATAGTATTGATTTAACATGATGGTCATGGCGATTCAACATGATGATCGAAGTGATTTAATAATGACCATGGTAATTCAACATGAATATCATCGTGATTCAACATGATGATCGTTGTAATTTAACATTAAATCACAGTAATTCAGCATTCATTTGCTATGGGTTCCATTTAATTTTCAGCTTTTTTCATATTATTTCAAAATGAAAACATATTGATTCAACTATAAACATGATGTCATTTTAACATGATCTAATATTGATTAAATTATACAGAAATCATGTTAAAATAATACGAATGCTCTATGAAGCAAAATCATTGGCAAAACATGTTGATTTATTATTGTTTTTGTTGATTTTACCTTGTTTTTTCTCTGTGTGTAAGGAAAATTAAATAAGGTATCAAAATCTTTTCAGCACGTTATGACAATATTATCTGTAAAATAAAATTTATCCGAGGTCCATATCTTTATTCATTCTCGAGATATGGTGCACGAAAAAAGTACCCCGAACGTACGTTCATACATACAACTTGCTAAAAACGACGAAGTTATGTCAAAATTTTCAATTCGACAAATACAATAACTTATAATGCCAAGTTAAAAAAAAAAATTCAAAATAGTTTATCCGCAATATCCCATTGAATAAATAAACACGAATGCTTATTCAGAATGTTTTCAGAAACACATTTTAAGGGTCCAGGGGAAAAACGGCTTAGATACACTTGAGTTGAAAATGAAGGAAAATTAAATAAGGTATCAAAATAATTTTTCAAATAAAATGTACCTAATTGTACAACATATGCTCTGATAGCATATATGTTCTTAACGCCATAATAAACCCCAACAACAACACTGAAATCATAACAAAAATTAGATATCAGCTTACCAAATCACCAATCAATATCAAGTCAATGTGGACCCCTGGACATGTAGGAATTCAGAGTAACGAATTTGCTGACAATGCAGCTAACTCAGCCAATAATGCTCCTGTATATAGCTTTAATATCCACACCAAACTAGACCTGCTAAAACACTTTAAAAAAAAAAGTCAAAATTGATCATAACTCAACCCAGTATACCCAACAAACGTTTCAAAACACAAAATCTCTAATTTTGTACGACTTGGACACACATCAGCCTCTCATCAGCACCTCATCAACAAAAACCCGCCACCACTTTGTACAAATTGTAACACCAGATTGGACGTAAATCACATTCTAAAACACTGCCCTATATCGCAACCCATAATTTAAAAAAAATATTTAAAAATATATGTATTTATGAAATTCTCCAAAACCCTAGTTCCACAAATATCGAAAAAATATCAGATTTTCTTTTAAAGGCAAACATTTTAACTTAAATTAAAAAAAAAGAGCCAATAGTCTTCTCAGCTAGACTCGTTAAATTAAGTATTACCACGTTATTTTAATTGCATGTTAATAAATAATTATAATAATAATAATTTTAGGAACTGCGCATTCTAATACAAATGAAATACGTTATAGGAGTCTTGCGAAGGTAGTAAACATGATAATTAGAAATGGCTTTTTCCTTTTTGTTCATATTCCTACGAATTTCAAAACCTATATTTGAAATCAAAAAAAAAAATAAGAAGCGCGGCCTTGCATCGTCCTTGACCGTTTCCTATTTTTTACTTTGTTTCGGCAACACTACGACAATAAATATTTAAAACATCGGTTCAATTATTTTGTAAACTATTACCATTGAATAAATACAAATAGAAGCGACACCCAGTTACTCAGAACCACAGTACACATATGTAAGGTATTATCAGATGGCTGCCCTTGTGCACAGTAAACAAAAACAAATTTGTGGTGATTGTTTGAAATTTGTTTCAAATTCAATTTTTTTACTATTGATTTTGACAACATGCGTAGAACTGAACAAAAATGAAAACGCTAGTGATATTACCTGTTATATATGTATCATTGAATAAATAGAAAGGGACACTCTACACCTCAAAGCGACATAATTTTCACGTAGTACATATGATAGAGCCTCTCCCGCGGAACATTCGCTATGCAGGGCGAATCATTCACAATCATAACAAAAATGACAAATAAACAATACTAAACAACAACAAAAGTAGTAGCCCGTAGCGTAATGGTTAGTGCGTTCGACTGTCACGCTGGAGGTCTGGGATCGCTTCCCAGCCTCGTCCACCTAAAAGAGGCTACTGCCTTTTGCGAGGAAATGACAAATCCTCCAAGAGTATCACTTGTCACGAATGAGTGCTTCTCGTCTAGCCGTTCGGATTCGGTATAAAATTGTAGGTCCCTTCCATTCCTGTCAAAAGGCGCACACAGGAATGGTTGCGAGTTGTTAGTCACTAGGCCCTGGTTCTTCATGAGTCGTTGTGCCACCCGATTTATTTATTTTTTTTATAAACAACAACAAAAACTGCCGTCGCGTCGGTGAATGTGCCGCTTTCGCGTTGGTTTGGGAGAGCAAATAGTTCTCAAAGGGACATTTAATTATTTAATTTCCTTTTTGTTAGGTAACCATAGCAATATTACTTCAATATTTAGACTTGTTTTGAAATTTGGGTACAATCAGCGTGAGAAAGGAAATTTTAGTTTTAATTAGGAGCTAAGTAGAAACGGTTGTACTTCTTGTTTCTTTTAGTTTTCATGACGATTTTATTCAACATTATTTTAGTTTATTATTTTAATAGTATAGGAATGAGAAAAAATAGATATACGTTTTTTTTTTTTTTTTTTTTTTTTAAATTAAGCGCGCACTAAAGGGGTTCTTACTACCCTTAAAATGTTTAAACACAGTGCGAGCGTTAGGAAAATAGGAAAGGATTTAAGAGGAGATGCCGGTGCACATTGGTTTTGAACCTTTGAATATCAAAATGGCAGGGAAAAATAGTGCCGGGTAAAGCATTCCACATTCTTGTAGTGCGACTAAAGAAAGAATCTCTATACTTAACAGTACGTCCGAAGTTGGGCTAAAGGGTAAACTGATGTGCATTCCTAGAAATACGAGAATTACGGTTGAATTGTTTTAGGGGAGGAATGCAACTGGCTATTTCGCTAGAGCACTGGTTATGAAAATAACGGTAAAATAACGAAAGACATGAAACATTGCGTCGGTGTTCGAGAGGTGCAAATGCTTCCGTTATATTTCTATCACCTATCATTTTCATAGCTCTTCTTTGAATTCTATCCAATAGACTCAGGTGAGTTATTGGAGCACCTGCCCAAACATGAGAATTGTACTCGAGTTTTGGACGAATAAAGGCTTTATAGATAACAGCCAGATCAGAGGGGGTGAAAAATTTCTTGCATCGCCGAAGAAAACCTAAACATTTAGCAGCAATTTTGGCAACATCAAATATGTGATCGTTCCACAGAAGGTGGTCTGTGATACACATACCGAGGACTGAAAGCCTTTCGGTTTCCTCAATGCACGAACCACTCATGGATAGTGGCATGAGGGGTGGGTTTCGTTTTGACGACACTAGACAGCATTGAGTTTTTGAAGCATTAAATTCTACGCGATTTTTGATTCCCCATTGGACAATGCTGTCAAGATCAGAATTTAATGAGCTTATCATACGCTGCCGTTCAAGTTCCACATCCGAAGGACATGGATGAGAATCTGTAAACGAATATGAGAAGCTGAGGGTACTGTCGTCAGCGAAACAGTTTAATGGATTAGAAGTTTCAGACAAAAGATCATTTATAAAAATAAGGAAGAGAGTCGGAGACAAAACGGAGCCCTGGGGCACACCAGCATTTATTTTGTGGATTTCAGACTTGAAACCGTCTAATACAACTTGTATTGAACGGTCCGAAAGGTAATTTCTAATCCAACGAAGAAGAGATTCATCGAAACCAAATGCGCGCATTTTCGATAAGAGAGCTTGATGCCAAACTCTATCAAACGCTTTTGAAATATCAAGTGCAATAATCTTACTTTCTCCAAAACGATGTAAAGATTTGTTCCACTGTTCGGTGAGATATACCATCAGATCACCAGTGGACCTATTGCTACGAAAGCCGTACTGCCGGTCATTAAGAAGCCTTCGTTCTTCAAGATATTTCTTGAGCTGAAAATTGATCAGCGTTTCCATGACCTTGGAAAGAAGGGACGTAAGTGCAATCGGACGATAGTTTGAGGGTGAAGAAGATACGCCTTTTTTAGGGACAGGCTGGACAAATGCTGTTTTCCATCCACTCGGAAAGAGACCAGTAGAGTAGGACAGATGGAAAAGCTTACGCAGTGGTTTTGCCAGCGTTGAAGAACACCTCTTCAGAACAATGGGAGGGATACTATCCGGGCCAGCGGATTTGTGAATGTCGAGATCTTTCAGAACTCTAGCAACTGCGCGAGTGCGAAAGAAGATTTGCCCCATAATATCGTTTACTCTCTCAATTACAGGCTGAGTTCTATCACTTACTGGCAGCGTCGAATTAACAGCAAACTGTGCTGCGAGCAAATTTGCATTATCTTGCGAGCTGACAACAGGTGTGTCGTTGAAGACGAGTGTTGGAACCGCAGACGAAGAAGTGTTTCGAATGTTTTTTGCAAATGACCAAAAATTTTTACTACTATTGGGACATTGTAATATTTTTTGCCTTAATTTTTGGTCATGCAAAAATTTGGTTCTTCTAATATGACCGTTACAGGTCTTTCTGGCTTGTTGAAACTTTTTCCGGTTTTCCTCAGTAGGGTTGGCTTTGTAACTACGGAAACTTACTTCTCTAACCCTAATAACCTCTTAACAGCTCAAATCAAACCACGAGTTTTCTTTGGGTTTGAAAGATTTAACCCTATTCGGGATAAAATTTCTCATTCCACAAAGAATTAAATTTGTGATCATATCTGCACTGGCATCTACGTCACTATCGAGGAAGCATAGTGACCAGTTAAAGTTCCTGAAGAAAGCATTGAGACCGTCCCAGTTGGCTTTCTCGTACTGCCAAACGGTTCTCTTGGGAGTTTTTCCTTTAACTGAGTTTTGGTGGCACGAGAAATTCGCAGATATGACACAATGGTCTTATGTGCCTAGAGGCGATAATACACTAATAGTGTATTTATCAGGGTCAGAGGTAAGGAACAAGTCCAGAGTGTTGGCGGATTGACCTGGAACGTCAGGGATTCGAGTTGGCTCGTCAACAAGCTGAGTCAGGTGGTTTAACTCAGCAAAGACCTCAACAAACCTTCCTTCGGGTGTTGTCTGACCCGAAAAGCGAAGCCAATTAGAATTGTGTACATTGAAATCGCCCGCAATGACGATTTCAGTGTGAGGGTAATGGGCAACAATTCTTTGAATGGAGTCGGACAGAGCATCAAACTCGTTAAAAGTTGAATTTCTGTCCAAATTAGGGCTTCGATAAACGAAACATGTGTGTATGATGTGCTTATTTACCGTAAATTTTAACCACATGCAATTAAAGTTTGTGTTAGAACACAAACCATATTGTGGTTGAAGTTGGTACGCAACATCATTCCTTATATAAACGGCAAGACCATGATGTGGAAAGAATAATGGCACTTAATTATACCCAAATAAATTAAATTCCGAATGATCAGAATGTTCACCTATCTGGGTTTCACTCAGTGCCAAAACAGCTGGCCTGTTGTTTGCAGTATAGACGTACGTAGCATAGAAATTCTTTCTAAGCCCACGAATGTTGCTAAAATCGACACTAAATCTATCAACCATTTAAAATATTCAAAAATAGCGAAAATCCATTTATTTGCTTTTAGATTCAGATTAAGGGCCAGTTTCACAGTAACAGTATTAGCACTTAAGTTCGAAATATAGGACACCAAATGCCAATTTTCGCAGTGCACACTTACCTGAATAAGTTGCACTTAAGTATCCTGTGTTGGGCACTTAAACGTTACTAACTCAGACTACGAAAATTACTAAAAATTACTAATATGCTCAACTTAAGTGCAACTTATACCGGTAAGTGTTCACTGTGAAACGGGCCCTAATTCACGTACATTTGTATATACATAATGTAGATGTGCCATTTTTGCTAGTAGTTTTCATTTATTTGGTATAGTTTGTTAGGTTTTTATCAGGTGTTTTGCATTAGGAATAAAGTTTGTTTTTGATATCGTTAAGGAATAGGTTGTTCATGCCTGAGAAAGGAAGGCATTTGGTAAGGCATATTCTTTTTATTTTGTAGATAATTGGGAAAATATTTAATTCATTGAAATAATAAAATGCATTTTATCCAAAAGATAAGGCCAAAATCTATTTTTTTGCTAGATGGGTAATTTTATTATTATGTATGTAGATTATAGATCGAAATTGGATTTAATGACAGAGAATGGAAAATAAAAATACGAATAGTATGGTATTTTACTACCATGTCAAAAACATTGATTACCAAATATGATTTTAAAAAGTAAAACAATATGAAAGAGTAAGATCCTATGACCCGCCAGACTTAATTCCTATACACAGTATACACACGTTATTTTATCAAAGCCAAGTAGTATGCACATGCATTATATTTTTCATGAAAAATTGTATTTTAATGCCCTTTAAGAAAAAAAACTAGGTATATATTCATTGAATATAAATTTATTTAAAATATAAGGTACTTTCACTTGAAAATGCAGAAATTAAAGCATACATGAATAGTTTAACATGGAAGTGATAGCTAAATAGCTGTCACCAAAAATAGTCACAAAAAAATGATTATCACTGGTGACAGTCACATTACGCAGACGGAATGTGTCGATAGTGACTATCACTTATCACATATCACCTTAGCCGATTCCACCCCTGGTTGACAGATGGTCGACACAAACATAATTCAACGTGACAGACAGGTGTCTACGTCCAAATCCAAAATTTGCACGGGCGACACTTGGTCCCCGATGGCAGATGTGACTCGGTATGAGAATGGCTGAATGCCCAACGTAAATATTTTACTAAATTGTTAATTGTATAAGATGGAATGTTAACGCCAGTCCCTTATCCCTTAATCTGCGCAAAAGTCCAACGATATAAGCTGGGTGTAAAGTGCGAGTAGGATAGGCGGTGGGGTCTCAACTGCGTTCGCTCACTCCCGCAAATATGCGGGGTGTAGCTGAATGATGACGCGACCGAAACCCACGCTTTCTGATTGGCCGAAAGCACTTGGGCATTGGAAAAAGGAAGCGGTCGTCCAGGCAAGGTAAAAGCCTGGAAGGGCACTTCTTACCCGTACATAATATGAACCTGATGTTCTGGTTTTTGGACGAGAAAGAAATTTTTGGAAAGAATCAGAAAAGAAATTTAAGAGTAATTTTTTTTTGGATTTTTGTCGAGAGTTTTCACTACCAAAAAGGGTCGTGTAAATTGTTGAAAAGTGTGATAAAATTGTTGGAGAAAGCTTGGGAGAAAGCAGGACAGAAATAAGAGGAAAATTGTCCTCAGCTAGGAAGGAGAAATCGGCAGGATTTAAAAGCTAAGTTTTTTTTTATTGGTGTCTAATGTTAGAATTTTGCGTTTCAATCTAAGAGTTATTGTGTTGAAAATTTGCCTAATCGTTTGGTTTTTGCTTCCGTTCATCCTTCCGAAAAAGTGGAACTCGCGACCCGTTAAAAACAGTTTGGTTCTTTCGGGACAAAAGTATTAACAGTCCATCTTCCTTTGTTCAAATCTTTTGTTCAAACATTTTCTAAAAGATCTTGGGTTTTACTCCTACTCGAAAGGTTTCCCAAGCAATACTTAAAAAAATTAAAATTCTTCTTTTAAGACTTCAAATTCTTCTTTTAATTCAAAATTCATCTTTGTTGTTTTCCGCTCCAAAAGGTTTGTGATTTCCTTTCTTTAAAAAAATCGCTGGCGCCCATTTTATCTCAGGTACACCCTGTAACTTACTTACTTACTTAGGTCCTCGGACCTATTACGTCCGTGATGTTTCCCTTACGGGACATAGGGCCTCCACTACACCTACGCGCCATCGTGTATGATTTCTTGAAATGTATTTCAGCTCTCTCCAACTTTTCCCCAGTCGTGCCGATTCCTGTTCGACCGTTCTTCGCCATGTACTTCTAGGCCTGCCCACTTGTCTTCCCTCCTGTGTGAGCGGGTTCCACTGCATTGCTTGAGATGCAATGCACCGATCGCCTTTTCGAAGCGTATGGCCAATCCACTGCCACTTTCTTCTTCGTATAATGGAGTCTATGGGCTCCTGACCCGTTCTCGCATGAAGTTCGGCATTGGAGATACGGTTGGGCCAGAAAATCCTCAAGATGTTTCGTAGACATCTATTAACGAAGGTTTGCAGCTTTCTAGTGACAGTTTCAGTGACTTTCCAAGTGCTGCAGCCGTAAAGCAGAACGGATTCAACATTGGAGCGGAACAGTCGTAGCTTGGTCTTTAAGCTAAAAGAGTTGTTTCTCCATATTTTGGACAGCATTCCGAACGCAGCCTTTGCTTTTCTGATTCGGCTGTTTACGTCCAGTTCAGTTCCGCCACCCGTAGAGACAATACTCCCAAGATATTGGAAATCCTGTACCATCTCTACGGGTTGTCCAGAAATATTTACTTGGATTGATGAGGAAGTTCCAAGGCTGATCCTTTTAGTTTTTGCCGAGTTGATCTTAAGCCCTACGATTTCTGCTTCTCTCTCCACCCTTGTTGTCATTTGATGGAGATCCATGATCCTATGAGAGAGTAAGCATACGTCGTCCGCGTAGTCCAGATGTTTGAGGTGAGATTGCAGAGTCCACTGAATTCCTCCATTTCCATTTGACAAAGCTGCGTGCAGTACGTCACTTATCACCAACAGGAACAGTATTGGTGACAGTATACAGCCTTGCCTAACTCCACTTTGGATTTCAAACTCCTCTGACAGCCTACCTTTGTGCAAAACGTGACACCTGGATCCATCATATGTAGCCTTGATAATAGCAATCAATTTATCTGGGATGCCCCTCCTGTGCAAAGCAAGCCAAATAAATTCTCTATTGACACTGTCGAACGCCTTTTCAAAATCGATGAACAGCAGGTGAAGTGGTGATCGATATTCAACGCACTGTTCGATGATGATCCGCAAGGTGTTGATGTGATCCACACAGGAAGATCCAGTGCGGAAACCTGCTTGTTCGGCGTCGAGCGTGTCTTCGAGGTGGTCTTTAATTCGGTCCAATATTATCCTTGCTATTATCTTGGCTACTGCAGGCAGAACGCATATTCCTCTCCAGTTTTCGCACTGTGTGAGATCTCCTTTCTTTGGAAGCTTGACAATCATTCCTTTTTTCCACTCTTCAGGAAAGCTGTCTGTTTCCCAAGCTCTCTTAATAAGTGGGTGCAGTAGCTCGCTTGATGTCGTTGGGGCTGCTCCTAAGAGCTCTGCAGGAATACCATCAAGTCCAACCGCTTTTTTGTTCTTCAGTGCTTTGATGGCGGTGATAATTTCTTCTTTACTGGGGGGTACGGTGCGTATTCGGGAAATTGTTACTTCGGGTAGCTCAGTGGGAATAGGGTTCACTTCACTTGCGAAAACGCGGTTTAAAACCACCTTTTGAGCTGGTCCTCATCCGAAATTAGCAGGGATCCGTTTGTGTCTTTAACCAGGTGTTGTTTAGAGCTCTGGACACCAGTGAGCTCTTTGGTAATTCTGTAGACGGTCCTACTGTCACACCTACTAGCGGCTTCTTCTGCTTCTGTAGCCAGTGCGTTGATGTAGTTACGCTTATCACGTCGCACACTACGGTGAACTTCCCTCATCTTCATGCGGTACGTAGACTCAAGCTCGTTTCTCCCTGCTGCTGGGGTAGCTGCGATGCGAGCTTTAAGGTGTTTCCTTTCTTCGATCCTTGCCCAAGTTTCGTCGGAAAGCCAAGCACTATTTCTCCCTTGCGCCCGGCCGACTATACTTTCAGCACCGGATATGAACACATTTTTCACAGCACACCAATGATTTTCGATGGATGTGGTTTCCGTGCTGCTGATTGCGTTCAATCCTTGTGAAAGGTGGTCCCCTAGTTGTTGGCGCACTGCGGGATCCTTTAGTCTATCTGTATTAAACTTGGGCATTCGAGTGTTTCCTTGGGATCTACGAACTGCAGCTGTACGCAATCTTACGGTAGCAACCATCAGATGGTGGTCCCGGGCCATTCCCATGTCAGCACCTCTTCTGTTACGGACGTCCTGGAGACTGCTTCTAAAACGCCGGCTGATCGCGAAGTGGTCAATTTGGTTGGAAGTTGCTTGTCTGTCAGTCGACACCCAACTGACTTTGTGGCACGTCTTATGCTCGAACATGGTCCCTCCAATAACAAGGCCGTTGGCGTTGCAGAAATCGACAAATCGTTCGCCATTGTCGTTTCGGTTACCAACACCATGTTTTCCCATGACATGCCTTAGCCCAGAGTTGTCATTGCCAACCTTGGCATTCAAGTCTCCCATCACCATAACTATATCACCTCGTGGAACGCTATCATAAGCAGCACTCAGCCGGTTATAAAAGGCCTCCTTCTCCTCGTCAGAAGAGAGCAAAGTTGGGGCGTAACACTGTATGATGGTGACGCGACGTACTCTAGTCCGGAACCTGGCTTTCAGGATCCTGTCACCTAAAGGCTCCCAGGAAATTAGGCTTTTGAGAGCTGTTTTGGAAAGCAGCAATCCAACGCCAGATTCCCGAGCGCTTCCAGGTGTTTTTCCGGAATAGAATAGTACAGTGTTACGGGTTGGTGACTTGAACTTCCCCGAACCCAGCCATCTAACTTCACTTATCCCTAAGATGTCCATCCTATACCGCATGAATTCCTTCTCTAGTTGCAGGAATCGCATTCTGAGGACCTTCTTTTCCGTTGTCAAGAAACGTCTTCACATTCCAGAAACCAATCTTTGTCCGGGTACAATAGCCAAAAGTCGTCAACGAGTTATCATTAATTATCCGAGGCGTAGTGTTGGTTTCGGTAGCGGGTTGATTTCAGTTACGGAGAATGCTAACCTCCGTAACCTATCCTAGAAAGCTAGGCCTTTTCGCACTTGTAATTTTGGCCTATTTATGTATATTGGGATACATAAATAGTTGCCCGGGGACCACCACGAGGAGGTAAAACAAGCACTTCATCGTGACTGATTGTTGCGCTACTGGCCCAGACCAAGTTCTGAGCAATCAATAGTTTCCCGATCAGGCACGATGCAGGTCGCCCATCGTACACCCTGTAAACATTCTTATAATTTCAGTTTGATTCAATTTTTATTTAATTTCATTAATCGCAAGTCGATTAATAAAATCCCACACGTCGCTGAACCCACCCCATCGCTGAGCTACCGTGGTGGCAGCACCTTTTGTGCTACCAGTTGTGGAATTACTCTAAACGCGCCCATCATCCATTTGACAGTCAGTTGTCACTTTAATTTAATTTTACTTTCGTCGCGACGCACGCCGCTGGTTATCGTGCAAAAATTCTGATTAATTCGTTTGTGATTATTTGTGTGGATTCGGTAAATCCAATAGTGTTTTGCAGATACAAGGTCTGCCATCATAAATATAAAACTCATCGTAAAATCGCGTTAAATAATTTCACAACATTTGGCGTCCAAACGTGGGGCTCTCTTTGTTTGTCGGATTTTTTTTGTTACAACAATTGCATTGATTGTTTTGTTCTGTGCATTTAGGGAAGTGTTTATTGTTTTTATCTTTTTATAAGGCATTTACTTGGTGTGTTTTTTTATTTATCTATGTACAAAATACCTACAAAACAAAAGTGCAACAGGTTGGAGTTGGATTTAGAGGTACATAGATAAAGTACATTCATACATACATCGGTAGGATCTGTGGACAAAGTAAACAAAACAGAATACAACAGTGAAGTGATTGAGTCGAGTAAGGTTTCTTTTATTTGTTTTCCATACAGTTTGTAATTTTGATTAAGTGAGATATATTCTGTATTTGCCACTTAATCAATTTACTTTAAAATATTTTGATTCTTTTTCTTTTTATATAAATTAATTTTATTGGATAAAGAATAGTGTGGTCTCTTTCAGACCAACCATTTTGTGGTTGCAAAAAAATATAATAATTTTGACACCGCGTAGGTTACGTAACGTAACGTAGTGCAGTGCAGTGCAGGTTTAGTGCAGGGTCGGTATTTTTTTTGTTGCTACTATTTTTTTTAATACTTTTTTTATTTTGTGCGGTGATAATAAATTTGATATCTATTAACGTTTCGATAGTCGGGTTAATTGTTTCGTACTAAGTACTTAGGAGAAAATCGAATTTAACGTTTTTTTTTTTTGAAAATGATTATTTAGTTTGATTTTATTTTCAACTTGCTTTTAGTTTTTGATTTGTTCTTAACTCGTATACTTTTATTCGAGTTTAAGATTCACATTTAATTTGGGTTAACCATTTCGTTTGTTTGTTTTTAAATTACATTTTTGTCTCCGCCTTAAAATAATTTTTTTTTAACTTTTTGAAATGGAAACTAGTCAGGTTAATAGATTGTCGCAGGATGAAATAACTTATGAGGTAGAATTCAGGGGATTACCTGTAGGGACAGTAGAAGAGATGCGCAAAGCGCTTAGGATGGTTTTAAAACTGGAGCGTAGGAACTCTTTTATTCCTCCCGCTTATCCGTTCAACTTTGAACAGGATTTTACGGCGGTTGAGAAGAAATAAGGAGAAATAGGGAAACTTTTAGAAAATCCTCCGAAGTCGGAAACTTCGAAGGAATATCTGAAAATACTCACCAAGGTTGAATGGGCTTTGCGTAGGTTGGATAGGAGCTTACCGGAGAGTGAATCTCAGGATAAAAGTAGGCAGGCTTTGAAAAATAAAATCATCATGGCAATGGCAGAGTTAGAGGACGATGAAGAAGATGAGGAGGATGAAGAAGAAGAAGGAAAGGAAGAGGAAATAAATAAAGAGGTTATTTTTTACCACTTTTCTAATTACTTCATTTAAAACACTGATTTTTTTTGCGCCACTTGAATAGAAACATTCTCTTAAATAAGCAAACAAATTGAAAAAATGCAGTAAAAGAGGGTAGTTTTTTATTTGTAATCATATTTTCATAATGTGTGCTACCACCTGTATTTGAAATAACCTGAAAAACTCTGTTGGAGACTGAAAACAAATTGCATTTCGTGCTACTTTGATTGCAGCAGTAAGTGATTCTTTGTCCTCATATTGTCGGTCAGAATCGTAAACTCTACGAACCATCCATCCCAATACGTTTTCAATAATATTTAGGTCCGGAGAATACGGTGGCCATTGAAGTAAGGTAACATTTCTCTCGGATATCCAACTGTTAATGATTCTTGCGTTGAGGATTTGCACGTTGTCTTGTTGAAATGTCCATGGTATTGGTCCAAAAGCATCGGTAAACTTATGGAAAGCTTCTTTCAATATTTCCTTGTAGCAGTTTGCCGTCATTGTCAATGTGGGAAAGTCCAGATCAATTGTTCCAAACCAGAAAATCGAACCCCACGCCATTACACCACCTTCTCGAATATGGTGGCGCTCCAGAAACCTGGGTTCCTTCCTCATAACATGAAAAAGTAAATATATCCATCCGGGCCATCTAAATTGAATTTTTTCGTCAGAAAATACCACTTTTGTCCACTCTGCCTTCCACGTCATATTCTTCCTGCTAAAATCTATTATATTGTGTCTTCGTATTGGATTTAACGGTGGTTTTTTTTTTAGTTTTAGGTGCTTTAAATGTTGTGACCCACGAATAGCACGTCTAATAGTGTTAAGACTCGCTTTAATACCACTTTTCGACTTGATTTTAGCAGTAGAGTCGCTTGAATTTGAAGCCAGCCTAATTATCTTTCTTCGGTCTGCTTCTGTTGTGGCTCTTGATTGCCACATTACACATTTATTCCAAAGTTTTCTTTATTTCAATAGTTCGACCAAACAATTTTCAGATATTTTACTTACTTTTTTTTTGGCAATATTGTGCTATTTTGGCTTTTTCTGCCGGGTTTAATGGTTTTCCGCGGCTTATCTTTTCTTTGATAAGACAATTATTATTTTTAATCTACACTTCCATTATAAGAACAATATTTTTTCTTCTTACCGTAGTCTGTAAGACAAAACGCACACTGTTTATATTCAAGTGGCGCAAAAAAAACAGTGAATTAATTAGAAAAGTGGTAAAACGGTATTTTCCTGAATTATTCTGTCCCCGCAGTTTTATTCGCAATAGATGACTCTTTTAGAAACTAAAACCAAAAGGTGAATTTAAAAATTTACCAAAGCGCAACACGCTCTGATAGTAACACAAAAGTTTGTTTCTGTTCAAGTGGAGCGGAGTGTAATTAAATGTTTTTTAATACTATAAAGATAAGAACTGGAAGAAAGAAAACACAGCTAATATATCAGTTTAATCTATCATTTTTTGATACACAAAAATTCGTCTGTAAATGATAGTTGTGTTTAAACAAAATATTTGTATTTTTCCATTGTGCAATATATACTCGTAATGCAGCCGACATATTCGCAGAAAATTAGTAGTGGTAGTAGTATGTTTTATTCAAATTACATTTCTATATAATGATACATGAATGAATGAATATGGGTATGGGGTTTTGCACTGCGACCTAAGGATCTATTGTGCCCCCTTCTGGAGTTGGATGAGAGTAGACATCTTACAAAAATGATATATAGATTTCATAACAGTTTACTTATTTTAATATCTTAAGGGTACGTTTAAATTACAATTTGAGATATTTTATATATTTTAAAACAAAATTACAACATTGACTTTCGTCGTCTGTCGCGATCTATCGCCGATATTTTTACTAACTCTTGTTTTTATTAATTATTTATGTTATATATACATATGTTTTTTTTTTATTATTATTAATAATTAAACTCGTCGATTAGATTCTGCCGATATTTAAGCGCTGTTTTTAGATATTTTGTAAGCTGTACCCAATCCATTTCTCCATCTAATAGACTGACCGTGGTGTTCTCATCGAGTGTTGCGGTTCCGAAGCAATCCCTGCGCATCCCCCTTAGTACTGGACAGATTCCCATAAAATGCATATATGATTCTGTTTCATACATGTTGCACAGAGAACAGTTCATATTTTCTTGTGTTGTTCTTGCTGTTCCATTAAGCTTTATGAGTCCTGTCCTTGCTTTGAAAATCCATCTTATTACTGCGGTTTTTAGGTTATCACCGACATAGCTCCTGCCAACGGCATAGTTAAGTTGATGATACAGACCATGTGATCTTGTCAGATTCGCTCATTGAAGTGCCTCTTGGCGGTCTTCGGCAACAATGTTTTGAGTTTCGTTGTCCACAAAATTGTGAAACAGGTTCCTGTATACCACCAGTTCTTCTAGATTAGTAAAGACAGGCGAATTTTCCCACGCTTCAAACCAATAAATTAGTTTTTCCTTTACACTCCTAACCAATATTTTTGGTAGTCTGTTGTCTTCATAGCAATTGAAGACTTTTCCTATGTAGTTCATATGGCACCGCATCGTAAATTCGAGAATAGGTTTCATTTGGCATTCTAGCGTAAGCGCGTAGTTTGGAGTTACTCTTGGTAAGCCGAGAACTTTTAAAAAAAAACATCTTTGTAGCTTCTCTCCTTCTTCATATTTTGTGTGTCCCCAGACCAGTGCTCCATATGTTACGATAGCACTGATGACCGCGTTGAAGAGTTCTATCTTTAGGCAAAGACTTACATCCTTGTTGGATGTGAAATTTGACCATGTTAGGTTCAAAATTTGTTTGGGTAGCTTTGTTCTCTCCTTAAAATGTTCGGTCAAACTCAAACCAGGGGTCATCCATAATCCGAGGTACTTATATTTTGTTACGATTTCTATCTGCTCGGTGTTAAGCGTCCATTGTTCCTGTGCACTAAGTCTTTTTTTCTAAATACAACAATTTTTGATTTTTCGAGGTTGATAACCAAGTTCCAGCGTCTACAGTACTCAGCAACTTTGTCTATCATTCCCTGAAGAACGATTGCATTATACGCCATGACCACAGTATCGTCTGCGTACATGAGTAAACGTATCAGCGTTCCATTCACGTCAATCCCTCCACCAATATACTCGTGCAAATCGTTGATATATAGGGCAAGGAAAAGCGGGCTAAGGAGACATCCTTGCTTTACACCAATTGCTGTTTTGAACCACTCCGAGAGCTTATCTCCATTCCAAACCGCTGACTCAGTGTCTTCATACAGGTCTCTAAAGACTTTTAATATTTTTTCTGATATTCCAGACTTTTTTAGCTTATACATGACAGCTTTGCGGTCAATGAGATCAAACGCTGCCTTAAAATCTATAAGGAAGCAGTACACTTTCTTTTTTTCATGTATTTTTAGTTTTATTATATTGAATAAATGTTCAAAAGGGTAGTTATGTGCATTCAAGAGGACACAAGCGTCGACAGGTTTTTCTTAAAACCCACCTCTGTCTTCCAACTCCTACTCTCACCTCCTAGTGGTGAACATCGGGTGTCTAGTACCTCAGCTGGAGACGGTGTTTAAATCCCCGCGGAAAGCTATTAGGGACAGCCAACGAGAGAGGGGGGGAGGAGTGTTCCCACTAAGGCACTTGTCCTTTCATCGAGGCGGCAGCGGACGAATTCTCCAGATGGAATCAACGGTGGCGTCTACAGTTCCAGTTAGGTTGAACTCTTTAGTGAACACCTTATATGGTTTACTACGACATATTTGTAGCTCAGGCCTATAAGGAGCGGATTATCCGGTTCCCTACGCTTGGGAGTTATACGAAGGGTCTGATCCACCGGGTTGGGGTAACTTCCCTACCACGTAAAAAAGTTTTTTCCGAAACAACAACAATAATCGGATATGGATGATCTTAAAGTTGACGACCCCAGCAAACGCAACAAGGACAATGAATTTCGGATCTGCACGTGGAACGTCCTGTCCTTATACAGAACACGTGCAGCCGACCAATTAGTGGATAACCTGGACAGGCTAAAGGCTGACGTAACACCCATCCAGGAAGTGCGATAGGATGGAGAGGGCATACGGAGACTGAATGGCCAAGATTTCCGTCCACCCGACCTAACCGGAGTGCGGCTGGCGATATCCAAACTTAAGCCGTACAAGGCTGCTGGTGCGGATGGCTTACAAGCCGAACTATTTAAATAAGCGGGAGATGAATTGGCTATGAGCATACACCAGCTCATCTGCAAAATTTGGTCGGATGAAAGTATGCCCGATTAATGGAACCTCGGTATAGTGTGACCCATCCATAAAAAGGGAGATGTTCTAAAATGTACCAACTACAGAGGAATTAGTCTCCTAAACGTCGCTTATAAAATCTTGTCGGCTACTCTGTGTGACCGCTTAAAACCTTTTGTCAACGATCTGATCGGCCCCTATCAGAATGGTTATAGGCCAGGCAAGTCAACCGTCGATCAAATGTTCACACTCGGACAGATTGAAAAAAAAAATCCAGGGAATTCCAGATCGATACACACCACCTTTTTATCGATTTTAAAGTCGCGTATGATAGCGTGAATAGGGACGAATTATACAGAGCCATGTCGAGTCTCGGCATCCCGACCTACAAACGGGAATAGAAGCTGAAATCACACCATGGGAATCTACTGACGTTTCAGATTATAAAGATTCATTGGAAATCAACCTCGACAAAAATCATACAAAAGCTTTTAACCCAACCCTCTCACAAAACCCACATGCTTACCCTGAAACTAACACAACAAACTTCTCTAGTAATCACAACGACAATAAAATTTTTAAAAATAAAAAATATAAGACGGAGGTAATAAAAATCTTAGAATTAAACGAACAGACGGGAACAATCATTTTAAGGCCGAGAACACAACAAATAGTAGAAATACCGTGTAAAGAAGAAGGTGTAAAATATTTAGTTACAGAAAAACGTGAAATAGCTACAGGAATATACTTGGGTGAAACCATTACCCAACAAAGAAATTACAAAATTAAGGTACTTCTGATGAACATTTTAGACTCAGACCAAGAAATAAACATCAATAACATTAGCATGAAATACAAAAATCTCGATGAATATAACGTTATCGAGACAAATAGTTTAAAGGACCCTGTGAAGAATAGGTTAAAGAAATTAGAGTCACTCTTAGAGTTCGAACATTATAACGCCGATGAAAAAAAACCATTCTGGACATTTGTCGCGAATACAATGAGCTCTTTTACCTTGAGGGCGATCACCTCACTCATACAAACGCTGTAGAACATAGAATTATTACAGGTGAAGACAAGCCCCCTCTATACACAAGACCTTATTGACTCCCAGAAAGTACTAGACAGGAAAGTTAAACGAAGTCACCATCGGAGATGCTTAACCCTTACCCAATATAACTGATATCTTAGACCAGTTGGGAAGAGCTAAGTACTTCAGTACACTTGATCTAGCAAAAGGATTTCATCAAATTCTTATGGATAAAAAAGACAAAACAAAAACAGCTTTCAGTACTCCGTTCTGTCATTATGAACACAATCGTATGCCATTCGGACTAAAAAACGCCCCAGCCACTTTTCAAAGGCTTATGAATAATGTACTAATGGAACTGCAGGGAATCGAATGTTTTGTATACGTGGACGACATAGTTATTTATGGCTATGATTTAAAGGACCATAATGCTAGACTTATTAAGGTTTTAAATCGACTAAGAGAGAATAACCTCAAACTTCAGCCTGAAAAATGTCATTTCATCAGAAAAGAACTCACTTACCTGGGACATGTCATCTCAGAGGAGAGAATTAAACCAAACCCTGAAAAAACCAAAGCTGTGAAAACGTTCCCAGTACCTAAGAAACCAAAAGATATTAAATCTTTTCTTGGATTCGTAGGGTATTATCGAAAGTTCATCCCAAACTTTGCGGAAATAGCAAAACCGTTAACAACGTTGCTAAAGAAAAACGTAACTTTTGGTTGGGACAGTTTCTCCGACGAGGCTTTCAGAACTTTAAAAGAGAAAATTGTTAATCCTCCCATCTTAACATACCCAGATTTTGATCAGGAATTTCTAGTAACCACTGATGCAAGTGACATCGCATTAGGCGCTGTACTTTCACAAGGTCCCATTGGCAGAGATAAACCAATTTTCTTTGCCAGTCGTACTCTTAACAAGGCGGAAACCAAATACACTACGTCAGAAAAAGAGCTTCTTGCGATAATCTACGCCCTGAAACAATTTCGGCCATATATTTATGGAAGAAAATTCACTTCTGTCACAAACCACAGTTCATTACAATGTTTAATAGGAAGAAAAGATCCTACGTCTAGGCTCATGCGATGGAGAATCTTGTTAGAAGAATATGAATACAAGATTATACATAAAAAGGGCAAATTCAACACGAATGCTGACGCCTTAAGTCGTATTAAATCCGATGATGAAACCAAAGTATTAGTAACAACTCGAAACCAAAGACGGGCACAAGAAGAAAGAAATGACGTGATCACCGAAACAAGTAAAAATACAACAGAACCCAAGTTAAATTTTAATATAATCGAAAAAAAAGAATCAATATTTCTAAATAATAAAGTAAACTTTAAAGCTATTATACTGCCTCTTGTAGAAACAACAGAAGAAAAATTTTTGAAAACTCGTTTACCTAATTTCAAAAAGTCTTGACCCATAAACTCCAACCTACAAATGTGCTTTACTACATCGTGACATTACCCTTACCCTTAAGAAGCCCGACAGACTGAGAAAAAATTTCAAACAGTTTGAAAGACATAAGCGAATGCAATAGGACTGAACTACAACCATTGATTTGTCGTTACCCATAAGTAACCAACCTGAAAACGAACTAAAAACATTAATATTTGAAGCTTTCAAACAAGCTAAATTTAATACATACCTCCATATGGATTCAAGAATGTTAATGGAAAAACCTGAAGAAATATCAAAAATACTACACGAAAACCACGAGTCACCATTTGGCGGACATCAAGGAGTAATAAGAACCACCAAAAGAATTAAGCCAGTAGTAAGGCCAACCATCTCCAAGGACGTTAAAAACCACATACGAAAATGCGAGTCGTGTCAAAAAAATAAACTATCGCGCAATAACAAAATACCCATGAAAGTAACCACTACATGCAAAACTCCTTTTGAACGTATAGCTTTAGACATAGTAGGTCCACTACCCGTCAGTTACGAAAACAATAAGTACATTCTGACATTCCAGGACGATCTCACAAAATTTTCCGAAGCAATAGCCGTGCCAAACGCTGAAGCCCCAACTATAACACGTATGTTAGTTGAACGGTTGATATGTCGATTTGGAATACCCGACTCGATCCTAACGGATCAGGGAACAAATTTCCTTAGTAATTTAACAATTTATGCAAAGTATGCAAAGTCCTCAAGACAAGGATATTACAAACCACTCCATATCACCCCCAAACTAATGGCGCTTTAGAACGTAGTCACAGGACACTTGCAGAATACTTGCGTCACTACATAGACAAGGATCCACTCGCTTGGGACACATGGCTTCCATACGCTATGTTCGTATATAATACTACCCACATAGTAGTACAAATTACACTCCATTTGAGCTGTTGTATGGTTATCCTGCACGGATCCCCAATTCACTAAACAGAGACTTATTATAACTACGAAAACTACGCTACAGAACTCAAAAGCCGTCTGCAACATGGTTACAAAATCGCCAGAGAAACAATTAATGAGAAGAAAAAGAAAAACAAAAAGTATTACGATAAAAACGCCAAACAGAAAAGGTTTAAGGTAGGAGACAAAGTACTAATGAAAAATCAAACAAGACAAAACAAACTGTCAAACCTATGGGACGGATCCTACGAAGTCGTCAAATTAATATCCGACGAAAATACAGTTATCAAAATTGGAAAGAAATCGAAAATGATACATAACAACAAACTACAACTACTACACCAATGAACAAAACAAAAATAAAAAAAAAATTGTAAACTTTCTTTCTCTTCTTTGAACGATTATTCTCCAAACAAAACATTTTTTTTCTCTCCTGCAGAATGGAATCTATTTACTACGTTCCAAATTAATTCATACTGGTTTCTATATAATGTAGTGTCTGACGTAGAAATTCCCCTACGTAAGGGAATAACTAAAATCGGGAACGGCTACCTAAATAGAATAACAATCCCCACAGAAATCGTTTCAATTATTCAAGCGATAATCGAAATTGATCCAAATGACGTCGGGCTCACAATCAAAGATTGTGAGAAATCAAATGGCACCTATGTCAACAGCGAAAGGATAAGTCACCAGCAGGCTACAAACATCAAGCTAGGAGACAAATTTAGCTTTGGAATCCGAGATGAGGATTTCATTAAGGCCTATGTCCTTTGTACGTTGCAAGACGCCGTCGTCAAGGTTATGCAATGACAGTTTTGGAAGAGTGGACACGGCCTACCCAACCTAATACTACTATAATCTTCCCAAGGGGATTCAATCCGGAAAACAGACGATTACGCTAGGTTTTCACCCCACCTTTTACGACCACTACACTACACCTCCTTACACAAACAAAACAACAATTATAAAATAATATATATATAAATACATATTAACATATCTACGTATATTATTCAAGATGGCGATATACCTCATAGTAGTGCTGATGCAAATACTATACGGCGAGGGAACGAACACCCCTTTTACAATACAGAAACTAAATGAGACTTCTGGTATAATCCTAGAACCAGTAGGGAAAACTGTTTTTCACCAACAAGAATGGAATATAGTTACCAGGGTAAAACTTCCAGAATGGGAAAATGTGTGGGAACTCGTACATTTTTGCGAGAATACACTCAAAAGTATCTGTCAATACCGGAAAAACAAATATGAGGAAAAATGCCGAAGCTGGGAATACATAATTTCCAAAACAACGATTGACCTAAAGGAACAAATAAACGAACTGAAAGCCTTTGGTCGTCACCGTACGAAACTAGGATTAGTGAATATAGTTGGCAGGTTCAGTAAATTCCTTTTTGGAACTATGGACGACGAAGATGCTGAAAAGATTCACGAACAACTAAGTAATCTGACATCATATCAGGATCAAAACATACAGTACCTTAAGAAGCAGCTTACAATAACAAAATCCAATTTCGATATAATCAGTGAACCAATCAATAAAATACAAGCAGAACACGAGACTCTGGAGAAAGAGGTTAACGATTTTACAAAAACTGTCAAGGCAAAATTCACAAGCTTAGGAACACTAGCAAATGACAACCTAGTCCAAATTGAAATCAATGAAATCGTAGTTAAAATTTTAACACAACTCCAATCCATTCAAACTGTCCTATCAAAATTCTTCACCCTTATTTACTCTCTCCAACAACACAAATTACACCCCTCTTACTCAGATCAGAAGATTTAAGACAAATTTTAATCAAATATATCCCATTATAATAATGTAAACCCACTATTACGAGACCCTCAATATATCAACGAAATAACTAATGTTAAATCAATTGAATTTCAAGATCAAATCATAATTAAAATTACAATCCCCTTATGTAACTCAAACACATTCAAAATTTATCAAATACACCTATTCACAGTAAAAGTGAACCAAGCCAACTATGGCCTTTTAGATATAAACTTTGAGTATGTCATGACAAGTCCAAAAAAACACGCATCTTACTTTTACAACAACAGAATTTAATAACCTTTGTTCTCGAATAAATATCTTCCAGGAATCTCTATTTTTCATTTGTAACCAAAATAAGCCTTTTTCAATTAACGAAAATTCACATGCTCTTTGTTTCGAAATTCCTGACAGCAAAATTTACAAACATGCATCTTGCAATTTCATCAAATTTTCAAGTTTCCTAAACAATATTATTAAACTCAAAGCTCCTAATAATTGTTTGTTTGCGTTCCAAGATAAACAAATTATCTACTCGCAATGTGGCACGACAATATCACAAAAATACTTAGAAGGCATCGGAATACTGCACTTATTAAATAATTGTTCTTACACAATTTCGCATTGGAAACTGCCCACCGAAAACAATGCTGACCTTACCATACCTGACTTCATAAAAAACATCTCACTGATAAATATATCCAAAAATAGCACTCCTTATTTTTCTAACACTGCGTTGGAAAATTTTCCAGACTTGTCTCAAATCTCTTTCACAGAAAAATGGACTCAAATTAACCAAAATTTAATGCACTTGAAGACGATTTACCTTTAACTAAAACTTTTTTCACACCAGAACTAGTAACTTACACAAACTCAGGAGCCTTAACTTTCATAATAATTCTATCATTAATCATCTTTACAAAACTAAGATATTCCAAACGAAAGCCAGCAAATACACCGGTAACATCAACACAAATATGCACAACAGAAACACAAAATTCTTTACCTGAAAAACTAACTGTAGACTCTAAAGAAAAACCCAAGAACATTCCTCCTCCTCCACCTTTACCTTATGTTTTATCAAACAATATCATTTCTCACCCCACATTAAAACAAACGTTAAAACCTTCTACACCACAAACAAAAATCATACCCCACTCTTCAACGCAACAGACAGACAAAGACATCAAACAAGATAAAAAAGGCATACAATTTGCACTTGATCTTACTAGGAGATTGAGTTCTAGAAAATATCCTTCGCGTTGTTCGCACCAAACAATATAATTATTTAAAGAATTAACTAAAACAAAAGAAAAATGTGTATATACATATAATGTATAAAATAGATAGATTAAGCAATATGAAAAACACAAAAGTATATATAGAAATAAGATACATAACTTTTTGTAACCTCTTCAAGGAAAACAACAATTTTATTTTTTTTTTTGGAAAAACAAAAATATATATGTACAAATTGATGCCACTTCAAGGAAAAATGAAACAAAAAAAAAAAATGTTTGTTTGTACGATAACTAAAAAATGTTTTGTAACCCCTAAATAATAATAACCTTAAACTGTACCTACCCTGTATTAAGAAATATCAAAAAACTTACTTCCTGTACTTTTTAAGAAAATTAACCTCTTCAAGGTCAATTTTCTTTTTTGAAGGGGAGAGGATTTAGTGATCGCACTACATACCAACCTCCCAACAAATGCATTTTGCCCTATTCCCACGCTTTTTCCAAACACTTCAACCACTGATATATAACAATTCGACTACACTATTCATTGACTCACAAATAAATCATCACGCGGTCATCATAATACTCACTCGTCATAGCTACGTCAGAACCGGATTGTAAACAAATCCAATGCATTAAATGCAGGCATTGAGGAATACCCATACTAAATGCTGAGAATGCATCGTAGCAAGGGTCGACACTATGAGTGAAGTGGGTATATGTGAAATATGATGCGGCGGCACTTTTGTGAATAACAATTCGGTATATTTAAAATTCCAACTAGGTCACAATTGGTTGTTGAATATTTTCGATGATAATTATAAGTGGTTCAATGTATAGGAAATATTACCAAACAGAATCGATTGTGTAATTATCGGTTGGTGGATGATGGTTGGAAAAGTGCGTGTGTATTGAGGTAAAGTGTTAAATAAAAAGTATAAAAAGACAGGAATAGTTTAAATGGACAGAAAGATTTACCACTAGAAACCAACAAGGTCGCAGCCAAGCTCAAGACAGCGGGCCTTTGGTTTTTGAAGAAAATAAAAAGAAAATAAAATAAGTATTTTAAATTGAAAAAATAATATAATCTTTTATTTCTGTCCGTTACTCACTCTTCTCGCTATTATAAAGCGAAAGCACGGTGAGGGCGTATAGCAGCAGGATGACGATGGAGAAATCTCGATGCTCCGTCAAAATTGGTAAGAACACCACCGATTTCTTTGATGTTGAGAAAGGCTTGAGGCAAGGCGACGCGTTATCATGCAACCTATTCAACATCGTTCTTGAAGCCATTGTACGCAACGCACATGTCAACACCAGCGGTACAATCTATCAAAAGTCCGCTCAATTGCTTGCGTATGCGGATGACATAGACATTGTCGGCAGAACGAAGCGAGCTATGGCAGGGGCATTTGCGAGCATTGAATCGGAGGTGGCTAAAATGGGATTAGCGGTTAATGAGGACAAGACGAAGTATATGCTGTCATCGAGAGCGGAATCTCAACATCGTCGACTCGGGCAAAATATCACGATGGACAGATATAACTTCGAAGTTGTCAAGGACTTTGTCTACCTGGGCTCCACTATAACATCGTAGATTGACATCAGTGCAGAGAGTAAGCGAAGAATTACTCTTGCCAACCGCTGTTTCTTCGGTCTAAGAAGGCATTTAAGTAGTAAGGCCCTCTCTCAGAGAACCAAGGAGACTTTATACAAGATCCTAATCATCCCGGTCCTGCTTTATGGGTCAGATGGACACTGAAAGATTCGGATAAAAACCTGCTAGGGTGCTTTGAGAGGAAGATTCTTCGTGTGATTTTCGGTCCGGTGTGTATCAAAGGAGTATGGAGGAGAGGAGGAGAAGATTCAACGTTGCTATACAGCAACGTTGACCTGGTCAAAAAGCTGAAAATAAAGCGGCTGAGATGGTTGCGGCACGTGGAGCGTACGGACAGCAACGCACATGCCCGACGAGTCTTCGAATCCAACCCCGATGGGGTACGCAGCAGAGGAAGAAACCGTAACAGGTGGCGCAAACAAGTGGATGACGACATCAAAGCACTCGGTGTGCGCAACTGGAAGCGGCTAGCTAGGGACAGAGCTGGCTGGTGGGGTTTGTTAGTTCAGGCCGAAGCCCATCCTGGGCTGTGAGCGCCATCAAAAGTAAAGTAAGTATATTTAATAAACTGAAGAGATTATCTGCAGTACTATATCCTTCTCGAAAACCGGCTTGATATTCGTTTAAAGTTCCATATTCTTTTTCCCATTTCTGAAGCCTTGCCAACAGAACACCAGCGAAGGTTTTTGCTACACAATCCATAAAAGATATTCCTCTGTAGTTTTCCACCAAATTACAGTCACCTTTTTTGTGGATGGGAAATATCAATCATTTTTTGAAGTTTGGTTCTACCTTTCCAGATGAAAGCATACGGTTGAATGCTTTTTCTAGAATGTCGATTGCTACATCCGGCGCGTTTGTGATAAACTCGTAAGGTACTCTGTCCTGTCCTGGCGCTTTATTACTCTTCGTATTACTCAGAAAGTCACGTATCTCTGAGTTTGTTATAGCTCCATCTAGCAATAGAATACTTGTGCAGGTGGTTATGTTTTCTATTTCGACGATGCACGTCGATGGATTAGGCAGACCATGGAAATAGTTCTCAAAGATATCACTTGTTATGTTGTTACCTTTCATAAAGTTGTTAATTTTGAGTTCGATTGCAAGTTTCCACCACTCTTGTGTGTTTCTTACCACTTTGAGTTTTTCTGCCAATGTTTCAAAATATTCTTTTTTCTTGTTTTTGCAGAGAACTTTATGTTTTGTTGCATTGCAGATACATTTCTTTTGTGGTCGGAGTGGGGTTCTGCCGCAGTTTTCTCAAACAAAAGAAAGATTTTTCTCGAGCACGTTCGCAAGCTTCATCGTACCATTTTTCCTTTCCAGCAGCTCGCTGGGTGTATCTCTGATTCCCAACGACAGTTTTTATAGCATAAGTAAAGTTTTGGCTAGTCTGGCTAGTTCTGAAGCGTTAATATATTCGTGTAGCTTTTGTGTATAGTTATTTTCAAGGTTATTGGTCCATCTTAGTTTGGGGAGTAGATTCATCTCTACAGATTGCTCATCATTAGTATTTAGGCCAACGTTAGTACATGTACACGTAGTGGGTATGTGATCCGAGTGAATCTGGTCTTCTACTCTGAACCTCTCAACGTACTGAAGCACATTGTAAGACGAGCAGCACAGGTTGATCGTAGATGAACCAACTCTTTCCACGAAAGTAAAGCTGCAGTCCGTATCACCTCTTGTCCGTCCATTTAGTATGGTCATTCCAAAATCCTCACATATCTCGAAAAGCCTTCTACCTTTACCATTTACTACATTGTCCTTTGATTTTCTTTCGTTTGATATCTGGCTGTTAAGAGCTGAAATTTCATTTGGTATCACTTGATTTTCCCATATCCTGGCATTGAAGTCCCCAATAGCAACAAAATGGCGAATATTTCCTTCTTGAAGAGAGCCAGTAAATCTTTGGAAGTCCACTTCCCATCTATTACAGTTCAAGTATATCGGTATAATGTAGAGCTGAGATCCTCTTTCACCTAAACAAACCAGATCCGTTTCCATTTTTTTGACGAAACTTACTTCAAAGCTAACACATGATTTTATCCCATAAACTGCCCCTCCACCTGCGCTTCCAAATCTTCTGTGGATACCTGCACGTATCCACAGAAGATTAAAGCCATTAAAAAATTTTGCATACCTTTCAAAACTCTCTCTTAAAAACGTTTCAAATAAAAAGAAAATTTCATGATTACAAATATATTTGAAGAAGTTGGGGTATAATGTTTTATTGCCTAGGCCGTGTACATTATAGGAAATAATTTTAATTGGATTTTTGACTTCATTTACATTTTTACTTAATCTAAGATCGCTAAAAAAAAAATAAAAAAATAAATCGGGTGGCACAACGGCTCATGAAGAACCAGGGCCTAGTGACTAACAACTCGCAACCATTCCTGTGTGCGCCTTTCGACAGGAATGGAAGGGACCTACAATTTTATGCCGAATCCGAACGGCTAGACGAGAAGCACTTATTCGTGACAAGTGATACTCTTGGAGGATTTTGTCAATTCCTCGCAAGAGGCAGTAGCCCTGAAAAAAAAACTTTTTAGTTTTTAGGTGGACGAGGCTGGGAAGCGATCCCAGACCTCCATCGTGACAGTCGAACGCACTAACCTTTACGCTACGGGCTACTACGAATCTAAGATCGCTACAGACTGCTTATTGCTAGTTATTTATTAAATTGAAGTTTATGTTTGAGAGATCATTTTTGGTAGATTTATTCCAGTACATGCTTTGCTGCTCTTTCCCCGCATTTCAATTTACCGTCCAATATCTTGAGGATGTTGCTTTCTATTTCTAGGTAATTGCCTTTGAACTTAATTTCTTTAGCCCGGTTGACTTTTTTCATATCACGTCTGATTCGGAGAAGACAATTTTGATGGCTGCACTCACTTTTGGTTAAATCTCGTTTAATGCCATAAGATGTGTTTGCAAGTTTCGATGTGTTCTCAGAATTTCTGCTACTACTCTGTTGTTTTGAAACTCCACTAAGTAGATAGGATGGTTTAATTTTCCGATTTGCATTATTCTTATTATTTCAATGTTTTCAGTGACTCCCAGAATATCTCTACAAAGGTCTAGAATATTTTTTCTATCCACTTTTTGTGTTCCGAATCCGTGAAAAATTAGATTGTTTTTTCTCATATGTTTGTCGAATTGTTCATTTTTCTTTTCACTTTCGGTTTGAAATTCTTTGAGTGCTTTTATTTCCTCTTGTAAGGCTTGATTTTGTGTTTTGAAAAGTTGTATATCCGTTGTTTTAGTTTCTACTTTATTTAACGTCATTAACATTTCCCCTTTGAGCGTTTTCCGGAATTCAATCATCATTTCACTCCATGTTGTTGTTTCGGCCATTGTGGTATTAAGGGAATTATGACCATCTTCTCACACTATTTTTTTTTCTTTGAGGTTTTTTGCTGCTCGGTTGTAAAGCGTCCGGTGAGTTTTGTCCTCTTAAACGTTTTTTATTTCATCCTTGCTCCAGTTTGAAAAAAAGATCGTTAAAACCCCTAAAAGTATGCTACTTCCTTAAGCTGAGAAAACTCTAATGAGCGAAAAATAGTGTGTTCAGTTGGGAGAAACCCAGACAGCCAATACAACAACCACCTTCGTTAATGTAAACCTTGTATATGAAATCCATAGTACTATCATGGTGAATGTCGAATGGACTGCCATCTTCAGATCGATTGTGAAAGAATCTCATCGAATTTCACAGTGGAGAAAATTGAGTTTTGTGGAGAATTTTTAGTAAGAACAAGTAAGGAATACTTATATTTATAATAGTTAGAGTGAAATAGGTAGAATGAATGTTTTTTGTTAGGTTTACATTTTTTTGTCGATTACTTTGCTAGGCAAGGTGCAGAGAATTAAAAAGTGTGAAAAAAATTTGGGAATTCTCCTTGGTTTGTTGGGTCTTGTGCGCTTAAAGAGGAAGGGGTGTTTTTTTTTACAACTTGTGTGCAATGCAAGAAGTCAATCGTGACGTCGCGTCGGCCGGCGGCGGCATGAAGGTCAAGGCATAGGTAGATTGTTTTTTTTTTTTGCTTTCTAGATATTTATGTATGTCTGTTGGCAAGAATATCAGTGATGCAATAATTCATGAGTTTCATGGCGATGATGTTTTTTGATGAGTATGGCTCATGGTAGGTAGTTAGGTTTGTCGCTTTTTTATTTTAACCTAGAAAGGTAGGTATGTTTGTAGATAATTTGTATTAATATCTAGGTAGGTACTAGGTACATGTAAGAAGGTACGTACCTTATTTGTATGTGAATGTTAATTTATTTATATTATAGATATAAATGAAAGAATAAAAATTGCAACAGCTTAAACTAGAAGTATTAAAAGTAGGTAGGTATCTATATACTAAAATTTATATAATAGCAAATTATATTCAGGGTTGCACTGAGAACGGAATTTTGGAAATTCGCACATTTAATAGGGTAAAACTGAATCAAAGTCAAAAAAACTTACTTCTAAACGCGACTTCGTAGAAACATGATTTTTGTATTTGAAAGATATTGAAAAATTAGGCAACAAAATATGCAAAACTTTTTTTATTAAAAATCTACAAACCGAGATATACCCGGTTTTACAACTGAAAATTGATAAATAGTCGTTTCGAAAAGTACTTAGTAGTTATAAGGGGGTACATTTTTAATTTTTTTTATTTTTACATATTTTTATAGGGGATGATAAAAAAAATTATCCATGTTAAAGCAATTTTTGACAGGATTTTTTTTTCATACCCAAAAAGATTTTTGAAAAAGGGTAAATTATTTTGGTCAATTTTTCAATCTATATGATTTTTAATGGGTAGTTGGAAAAATCTAAAATTTTAAAATCTTGATATATTTGATGGCAATTAAATGGTAAAAATGTTGTCTTTCTAACTTATCATTTGACAGATTTATTTAAGAAAGGGTAAACATTTTGAAATTTTTTTTTTTTGGTTTTTTATTAATATCTTTTCAATAAACAGTGGTAGAGGTTTCCAATATACTAATGAATTATAGCTATATGTTCCAGGAATTTGTATAAAAAAATTATATTTCTATTGTACTATTGAGCTGATAAATTAACAATATATAATTTTTACACATATTACTTAATACCATGTGAGTGTAGGCATGGATTGAATTGTTTTTTTCTTATATTTAATCTCAATAAAATAACCATTAATTTGATAACTCATTTTTTAATCTGTACCTCCTTTATTAGTGTCACAATTGATTTTCTAAAATTCATAAAAATTCAAATAAAATCCATAAGATTTATTTTGCTTTGTTCATTGTCAACAATCGTTTAATATTACAACTATTTTTCTGCCAATTTTCACAACTTAAACTTGACGATAATCAACTGGTTGCTGAAATGATCATTTACCCGGTTTCTTCTTAGTTTAATGTGAAAGTTGCTTCATTAGTTTTTTTCATATCTTGAAAAGTAAAAGTCCTAGATCCATACGGTTTCCAGCATTTGACTAAAAATTGACAAGAGCATTAAGTTTTGAAAACAAAAATTATGCTTAATTACATACATTTTTGAAAAAAATTAGGTTGAAATTTTTTTTTCCAAAATTTTTACTTGGAAAATTTATTTTTCAAAAACTATTCACTCGAACAACTTAATTTAAAAATTATATTAAAGAATCCTCCCATACGAATCTTGTCTTCTCTAAGTCCAACCTACACGCTCTAGCCTTTTATGACACCTTATGCAAACCACCCTGTATACACGTACTAAATACCTATTCAAAAAAATAATTTTGGAAGAAAAAAGTACTTTTATAAGTTTCGATTTTCTCTTAAACTAAACTATATATCAGCTCCTGGTTCTTAGCGTTTGACTAAAAACTAATTACTGCAATCGTTTTTGGAACAAAGAATATTACGTAAAATTCTGAAGTAAAAAATGCAAATAAATTTTATTTTTCAATTTTTTTTTTTTCTAAATTTTGACTTTGAAAAATATTGTTTCAAAAACTATTCATTGAACATTTTTATTTTGAAAACAATTTGAAACAAAATAGGCTGAAAAAAGCTATCGCATAATATTGTAAGTAATATCGTTGATTTTTAATAATTTTTAATCCATTTAAAGCAAATGTTTTATAAAATTGTCCCTCCCCACAAACGGAGAAAGGTAGAAGTTTTAAGCTTTAAACATAAAAAAAAACACTAACTAATTAAAATTTTCTAAAATTGTATTCCATTTAGAAATTTATAAAAAAAAGTTCACGAAAATAGGAACAATTTATAATTATTATTATTGTATTATTTATGCAAAAATTCATATTTAAGTTTTTCAAAGTAGAGAGTGCCCAAAAAAAACCCAGAGTCGATAAGAAAAAAACATATATGGTTTGAAAGGGCATTGACTGTAGATATCAAATGTGAAATTATTTTCTTTAAAAGTTATCCCCAGGACTGGCTATGAATTTTTTTTATTTTTAATAGCAAGGTGTTTTTTCATGTATACAACATTGGTGAGTGCAGTACAGAAAAGAACAGTTGATTAAAAAACATACCTACATATCTACTCGGCACATGGTAGTTCGTAAAAGTTTCGTAAAACAAAGTTTCTAGGTATTAAGACAAGGCTTCGAAAACTATTCTTCGAAAAAACTGATTTTCATAAGGCAATGCTTGAAAATATAAGGTTTAGAAAAAAAATTGTAAAAAGCGTGGCGGACGCTATATTTTTTTTGGAATGTGAGGCAGCAACAGTATAGGAAGGTATGGGAGGAAATACATGCGCCTTGAATATTGCATTCTTTTAATGCGAAAATGTGTTAAGAGTTATAAATTGGTACATTACTAATCTCGTCAATATATCAAAAGTATCTACTCTTATCAAACAAATCAATTACCAAATTCCCGAATAAATTATGAAAACATTTCGGAATTGTACCACTGCCGATGAAAAATTCTTAGTTTTACCGATTTCGTTTTCATTTCGGAGTTTCAAAGTTACATATTTTTGTAGTAACTAAAAGACAGGTCTTATTATTTATTCTTTAGTATAACAGTATATGCGAATGATTTATAAGTTGTTCTTAATTCTTACGCATATACTATTTCCTAAAACTGTTGTCCGGCATGCTTAGGTAATTTTTTTTTCTTTAAACTGTTGAGTAACGGTATGAGTGATAACGGCCATTTTATGAATAAAGACATACTTATCTTGTGGCTGCTGATTTTATTGACTTTTGGTTAACCTATTTAATAACATGAATCTACCACAATATGAAGATGTGCCACATTTTACTTTTTTTTACATGAAGAAACACTGTGTTTTTAAAAATTTTAAATTGTCATATCCAGTCCCGGGGATAACTTTTTAAGAAAATGATTCCATATTTGTCATCTACAATTAATGTCCTTTCAAACCATGTATGACTTTTCCTAATCGACTCTGGGTTTTTCGCCCATACGTTTTTGAGCATTCTCCTTTATTTTACACTTATATTTAAAAAAAAGGAAAAAATTCCTAACGAAAAAAGTTATTGCTAGGTAGGTATCTACAGGTAGGTACCTACCTGTCTACAATAAAACATTTATTTTGTAAACTACCTGGAATCAAAAAATCGGAAATTAAAATTAAAATAGGTAAGTAGGTAGGTACCTACCTGTTGGCACATTTTGCAATTGGTTGATTTGAAAAAAAATAAAATAAAAATTTAGATCTAGGTTTAGTTAAAACAATTTTCTTAAATGTAGACACCTACGTAGGTATTTCTATATAAACCTACCTACCTACCTTGGTATATATAAAAATGAAATTGACCGTCGACTCCGCATAACTGAAGCACCATAATTGCAGACTATTTGTTTCAGTAAAGCGGAGTTTTCAGTTAACCGAATACCGAACTATGGATAACTGAAACTTATTTCAAATAAGCGGAGTTTTTTTCAAAACAAATATTAAATTTCATTTAGCCTGAGAATCAAAAAAAATGATTTTTTGTGTCAAAATATGTATGTACCTAATATGTCGTTATATTTCCATATGAAACAATTCAAACAACAAAGGTATTTACATTTTTAATCACAAAACGAATATGAATATATAATAATTAAAAACAAAAAAAAATGATCGTTTCCCTTATACGGAGTTGAAAAAGTGAAAAATGTTCCCTTGAGGCACACAATTTTGTTTCAATTATCCCGAGATTGCAATTAAGCGGAGTTCAGTTATGCGAAGCAGTTTTTTTCTTAAAAAAGCCTCCGGAATAAATGTCTTGTTTCAGATAACCGATGTTTTCAGTTAAGCGGAGTTGGCTGTACGACGACTGGCTGGACGACTGAAACTTCGTTTCTTCTTTTTTTTAACAATATTTATATAGGTACCTACCTACAAACCTATACGTACATACCTACCTACACCTGAGTATAATTCAATTTTTAGTGCACTGACCGTTTTGCAATTTACATTAATGTTCTCTCTCTGGTTGATTTGAAAAAATAAAAATGTAGGTACCTACCTAGGTACATACCTAGGTAGCTTTAATTAAACGAACAATGTTGTAGGTATGTACGTAGGTACAGTTACATACCCAGCTTTAGTTCAAACATTTCTGGGCACAACTAAAACTTATAAAACCAACCTCCTAGGATATTGCCCACTGGCTGAAATTCAACCACCACATTGACAGACTAGTTGACACTATAATAAAATCATACCTATACCTACATGCCTGCTTGTATGATAAATTGTGAATTAAAAGTAGGTAAACAAATACAACCTACCTACCACCAAGCACTTACCTACCTCAACATTGCATAGAAATTCTCCCTTTTTTCATAACTTATTTTCATACCTACCTACATATAGTTATGCATTATGTATGGACCTACCTATATTTGTCGGCATAATTAATTGTAAATTTCTTCAAAACATTTCAAGTCAAAGTCAAATCATGCAAACAACATTAATATTAATAAAACCTACCATTCATGATTTATACGAATATTATCTACCTATGTAGATGTTCCCGCAAAAAAATATGCTCAAAATCTTGCACTTGCAACAAATTTCACGGCAAATAAGAAATCTTTGCAAGACAATTTAATATCAAAACTACCCTCAATAACATACGATTGCATATATACCTACAAATATACTTACACAACATGAGCATATATTTTTCTTTCACGCATTAAAATAAACCTACCCTTGATAATATAAGAATGTATACCTCCACGCATTATTCTTTCCCGCAAAAAAAAAAAACTATATTCCTTGCTTCAAGGTTGTTGACAACGACGACGCAAAAAGCTAACTTACATGTATGTATGTCCACATCTCTTCTCGCATATAGCATAATCAGTAAAAAAATAACCTTGCATTGTACATTCAATCAAAGAGGATACGAACATTTTTTTGCCATTCTCTTCACCTTTTTCTCATCATTGACGTTGAACAAAACCTTCGATTGGTAATCTCGCTTACTCCATTTGATTCTTACCAGAATCGAAAAAAATACACTCCTCTTGCTCTAACTACTTAGTTTCGATTCTCTGATAAATGGAAGTCTCCCAAAAATTGAAGTCTCCGCCGACAATTGTCTCCCAAAAATGGAAGTCTCCGTAGAGCTAAAGTGGCGCCACCAACGAAGCATTGTTGCACAAAAAAATTTTGTCCATGATAGTACTATAGTTTTCATATACAAGGATGTAAAGAGATGTGAGTATTGTTAGTGTAATCCTTGTATATGAAAACCATAGTACTATCATGGTGAATGTCGAATGGACTGCCACCTTGAGAAGGAACGCGAAGGAATCTCTATTGAATTTCACAACCCTATTTCACGGAGAGAATTGAACTTTGTGGAGAATTTCAAGTAAGAATATGAAAGAAATACTCTAATTTATAATAGTTAGAGTGATATAGGTATAATTAATGTTTTTTTTTTAAGGGATAGCAATAAAAATGAAGGAAAAGATAAAACACATAAAAAAGAATGAAGTTTTTTTTGTTTGGTTTAGAATTAAAAATTCTCCTTGGTTTGTTGGGTTTTGTGCGGTTAAAGAGGAAGGGGTGGTTTTTTTTACAACTTTGGGTTTCTTGTGGGCAATGCAAGAAGACAATTATTATGGTGACGTCGCGTCGGCCAGCGGCGTGAAGGTCAAGGCATAGGTAGATTGTTTTTTTTTTGCTTTTCTAGATATTTATGTAGGTCTGTTCATGGTATAAAGAATACAAGGTATGCTGGATATGAGATGATTGTTCGCCATCTTGTATTCGTGTGACGTCATTGCAAGTGATAATCGGTTTTGATTGGTAGATTTCGTTTGCAAAGGTAAATATGTATACTTTCTTTCCTTTTCTTTCCCTCTGAACATTGAGAACCAAAGAATACCATGATTGAGAAGATTCAATCGCGATGATGTCGACCAGAACTGTCAAGCATACCTTATATTCTTTATACCATGGGTCTGTTGGTAAGAATATAAGTGATGCAATAATTCATAAGTTTGTAGCGATGATGTTTTTTTATGAGTATCGAGTATCATGGTAGGTAGTTAGATATGTCGCTTTCTTATTTTAACCTTGAAAGGTAGGTATGTTTGTATCTAATTTGTAGTAATATCTAGGCAGGTACTAGGTACATGTAAGAAGGTACGTACCCAATTTGTATGTGAATGTTTATTTATTTATATTATATAAATGACCCCAGCCAAAATTTCATGATTTCAGGAAGTCCAGCACCAGCAAAGATATCCAGACCAACATTAGCTTCGTCAGCGATGAACCTCAGCTCCGAAGTTCAACGTATTTTCGAATCCAACCTCATGTCCGTGATGGAAAGAGCCAGGAGTGCTGTACCACATAACTATGGTCAGCTAAGCGAGGGGGAAAAGTCCGTGGCGCTGGCCACCTTCATATTCCAGTTATGCAACTAAATAAACTCCGAACACTGACGTATAACGCTAATTCGTTATAAAGCCTGGAAAGAAGGACGTCATTCAACTTGTTTATGAAGAAAAACAACCCGGGCATAGCGCTCATCAGCGAGACCAACGTTACAAAATGCAACAACATTGACATCATCGGTTACAAAACCTTTCGGAAGGACAAGAAGGAGGACCGGAAAGGCACAACTATTTACGTGCGGAAGAACCTGTCGCCCAACACCAACGAAGTCACTATTTCTGGTCTGAAGACTAGTGAAGCCACCGCCGGCGTGAAGGTCAAGGCATAGGTAGATTTTTTTTTTGCTTTCTAGATATTTATGTAGGTCTCTTGGCAAGAATATCAGTGATGCAATAATTCATGAGTTTGATGGCAATGATGTTCTTTTGATGAGTATCGAGTATGGCTCATGGTATGTCGCTTTTTTATTTTAACCTAGAAAGGTAGGTATGTTTGTAGATAATTTGTATTAATTCTAGGTAGGTCATAGGTACATGTGAAAAGGTAAGTACCAAATTTCTATGTGAATGTTTATTAATTTATATTATATAAATGAAAGAATAAAAATTGAAACCACTCTTACTAATCACGCTACAGCTTAAACTAGAAGTATTGAAAATAGGTATGTATATCTAAAATTTATATGATAGCAAATTTTATGTGGGGCTAGTGGTGAGACAGCTATTGCGATCGCTGCTATTAATCACTCTGCTGTTTTACTGAGCAGAGAGCAGAAGCGATTGCTCTTCAATGTAACTGTTGACTGCTCACTGCTCTTTGAACTGTTCAATGAAAACAGCTTTCACTGAGCAGTTTAAAGAGCACTAAGAAGCAAGCAGTTACTTTGAAATTGAAAAGCAATCGCTTTGGCTTCTGCTCTCTAGTGATGAGTGATTTTCTTCATAAATCATAATAATGCATGCTCGCTGCATTTTTTACCATGATATTCTTCTGATATTCATGCAGAATGCAAACAAAGAGCTTATAGCGATCAGTGATCAGTTTATTTATAAAACGCTGTAGAAAAAATATATTTTGAGAGCAGATAAAATCACATTTTAGTGAGAAATAAAATTAAGAAAAAAAATATCTGTAGCAGAAAAAAACAAGGGATTTGAAGGCTTTATGGTGACATTTGAAACGAAATATATATTAGACGTCAAAATATAGTTTGTTGCCTATCTGTCAAGCCATAAACTGTCAAATTCCATTGAAGGATAGCCACGATTTTGATGGATTAAAAACCCTCTGAAAAATCAGATTTTTTCTTATGAAAATCCGATTTTTTTAAACAAGCGATTTGAAGACTTTAGGGTGACAACTGAAACGAAATATATATTAGACATCAAAATATAGTTTGTTGTCCATCTGTCAAGCCATAAACTGTCAAATTCCATCTGTCAAGCCATAAACTGTCAAATTCCATTGAAGGATGGCTACGATTTTGATGGATTAAAAACCCTCTGAAAAATCAGATTTTTCAGAGGGTTTTTAATCCATCAAAATCGTAGCCATCCTCCAACGGAATTCGACAGTTTATGGCTTGACAGATGGGCAACAAACTTTGTTTTGATGTCTTATATATATTTCGTTTCAAATGTCACCCTAAAGCGGGTTTTTAATCCGTCAAAATCTTAGCCTTCCTTTAATGGAATTTGACAGTTTATGGCTTGACAGATGGACAACAAACTATTTGTTGACGTGTTTTTAACAACCTAATTAAGAAACTCCATTTTAGGGTGAACAAAAATCAATTTTCAAAATCTATAATAGCAATATTTTTCATTTTTATCTGCACTCTTAAGAGTGATTAAATAGCTGCTAATTAAAGCTGCTCTTTTTGTTAACTGCTCACTGCGATCGCTGCTCATTTGAAATCGCTCTTTAGCACATCCCTATGTGAGCTGCAATAAGAACGGATTTTTTTGAAATACGCACATTTAATAGGGTAAAACTGAATCAAAGTCGAAAAACTAACTTCTAAACGCGACGTCATAGAAACTTGATTTTTTTATTTAAAAGATATTGAAAAGTAGGAAAAAAACGTGTACATCTTTATTTTTTATTAAAAATCTACAAACCGAGATATACCCGGTTTAAGACTGAAAATTGACAAAAAATCGTTTCGAAAAGTACTTAGGTAGTAGTTGTATGGGGGTACATTTTTTATTTTTTTTATTTTTACATATTTTTAAAGGGGATGAACAAAAAAATTATCCATGTTTAAGGAATTTTTGACAGGATTTTTTTTCACACCCAAAATGATTTTTGAAAAGGGTAAATTATTTTGGTCAATTTTTCGAAGTATTTGCTTTTTTCTTTTTAACGGGTAAATCTAAAATTTTAATAACTTATAGATATATTTGATAGCAATTAAATGGTAAACATTTTATCTTTCTAATTTTATCATTTGACAGATTTATTTTAGAAAGGGTAAACATTTTTTTTTTTGTTGTTTTATAATAACTTTTCAATAACAGTGGTAGAGGTTTGCAATGTACTAATGAATTATAGCTATATGTTCTATGAATTTGCATAAAAAAAATTATATTCCTATTGTATCTACCATTGAACTGAAATATTAACAATATAATATTTTGTACACATATTACTTAATAACAAGTGAGTATAGGCTGGATTGATTTAGTTTTTTTCTGCTTTACGAGATTAATTAAAAGACGATCAGATGCAATTTAATTGGCGGTTTATTAAGAACTAAAAGAATAAAAAGTCAAGTATTAACAGATGATTGTTAGAATGAGAGAACATGAGTATGTTATGAAACAAAAGATTATACAAATTATTTGCGTTGTACTTCACTTGTGAGTTTAACTTTCAACACTCCTTCTCAACACAAATATTTCGTTTACATTTTACATATATGTAGATTTTAATATTAATTTAATTATGAATGTATTCATTTAATTCTATGTTCATTCATTAATTCAATAAATTTAATACAAATTCATTAATTCAGTAAATTTGAAAAGCTTAGTTTTTGACAAATTTTTAGTGAAAATATCTGCATATATATGGACATATTTTAACGTTATTTCGTTATTCTGCACAACTTCCCCTACATGATGGTATTTGATGTCTATATGCTTGCTACGGGCGTGGTATACTGGATTCCTTGCCAGATGGTTCGCATTTAAACTATCCCCGTTGATTACAACTGGACGATCAGGACCATGAAAGTCGATTTCCACCAAAAGTCTCTTTAGATTAGATTAGATTTAGGTTTTATTTCTATAAATAATGATATTCACATATGTACATATTTAACAAGAATAAAGCATGGCTATTTGCCGTCTGCCTGATTGACAACTTTCTCTAAACTTATATTTATACAATTCTTTAATTTTAAAAATTTCCTTTTAAGATAATGCTATTTTACAATATTTGTAGAGTATAGGAACTTCAATTTCATTTAGATGATGTATCATAAGCTCTTCTGATAGAAAATCACACCCAAAGATATGTCTTCTTGTTTCTCGAAGCACAGGACTACCCAAAAAAAGAAAAATCCTAATCGATCATCTATAATAGAAATCAGCTGATACAGAGAGGGTTTCCACATTAAGTACTCATCCGGTGTTATATATGAAATAAACAATGTTAAATACTAATACAATCACATTCATATCTACACATTGAAATATATAACTACTGATGATGGCAGTCTTGTGCCAACCATCAAGTCAAATACCTCGTGTTTCATTTATCCTACATAAGTACTTATAAATACAGAATATTGGCGACGAGGATATAAGGAAAAAAAAAAAAAAAAAAAAAAATACCTTCGCAAGTAAAAATAAAAAGTTACGAAAAATGGCAAATCAGGAACAAAAACTAGACGACATTCTAAGACACGTTCAAGCACCTACCCAGAACCACGTGATTGGAAACATCTCGACGTTTGTTCCTGGGAATAACTTTAGTACCTATGAAATGCGCTTGAAAATGTTCATCAAGGTAAATAAGATCCCAGCGGCAGATCAAGTGGGTATGTTGTTAACCTTGCTGAGCGACGAAGTGGTTGAAAAACTAATGCACATGGTGCCTGCCGGGAGCAAGCCAGAAGAACAAAGCTTGGAAGGACTTTTGGATTTACTAAAAAAACATTATTCACCAACTGGAAATGTTATTCCAGAACGTTTTAAATTTTATAACATGCGGCAATTCTCTGGCGAAAAAATTTGTGATTATGTCGTGCGATTAAAATTTTTAGCTCAAAAATGTGACTTTCCTTCCACATTTATCAGTGAAACTCTCAGGGATATATTCATCGTTGGCCTCACAAACAGAGAATATCAAAGCAAGTTGATTGAAATAGGTAAAACCTTGAAATTTGATGATGCCGTTAGCAAAGCTCTAAATTACGAGCTCACGGAAAACGAAACACGTGATATAAGTAATCCATCTAATGTAAATGTTGTATCGAAAAATAAATGTACAAACCATCAGCCTGCAATGAATCATCAAAGTGCAGATCAGTTGCGTAGAACTACACCACGAGACGAGGCATATCAAGGAGGGTTTCGAAGAAGTCGGCAGTACAATAGAGGATTATCATTTCAACCTAAGGGGAACTCAAGTCAGAGGGAGTGTGAAAAGTGCGGCAGTCGATTAACTCACGTAAATAGGAACTGCCCAGCGATAGATTTGTATTGTTTTCGTTGCAAGAAGAAGGGCCATATCTCTGCAAAGTGTCGGGCAAGAAGAGTGATACATTATGTTAATGACGATGTGAATGAAGTTGAAACCTACGATGGAGACGAAGATGACGGGTTAGCTGGGAACTCATCATATGTTGTCCAACAAACCAGTATGAGGGTCTTTACTGGTACGATCAAATAAACCGAATAAATGAGCCAGTGTATATCGAGGTTATCGTTGCAAATAAGATACTGAAGATGGAAATGGACTGCGGTGCCTGCACTAGTGTGATTAGTGATGCAGATTATATTAAATATTTTCCTAAGTTAAGTATTATTCCATATAATAAATTGTATTCAGTAACAGGTGAAAATATTTCAGTTTTAGGACAAGTACAAGTTCCAGTCCGATTAGTTACCGATTGTAGCGGCGAAAAATTGTTGCATTTAGTTATAATCAAAACAAAAATTTTCTGCCATTGATGGGTCGAACTTGCATGGATGCTCTAATGCCAGCATGGCGAACTCATCTTATAGTCTTCCCTACGCGCTAAGGGAAACAGTTGAAATTGAATTAGAAAAACAAATAGCTGAGGGTATACTAGAAAGGGTTGAAAATAGTAAATGGGCTACACCTATTGTTGTTGTGGAAAAACAAAACAAGAAAATTCGGATTTGTATCGACGGGAAGGTTACAATAAATAAATATATTTCGATGAATCATTACCCATTAGCACGTTTAGATGATATTTTGGCTGGACAAGTAAACTGTCGCTACTTTATCAAAATCGATTTTTCCGGAGCATACCTCCAGCTTTCAGTGGAACCTGAGTCAAGAGAGCTTCTGACTATTAATACGCATAAAGGGCTGCTGCGATATACACGTTTAGCTATGGGAGTGGCGAGTGCACCTGCGATTTTTCAATCGGTTATCGAAAGAATTTTAACGGGAATAAAAAATATAGGCGTTTTTATTGACGATTTGCTAATTGGAGGAACAACTGTTATGGAATGTGTTTCCATCTGCATCCAACCTCATGTCCGTGATGGAAAGAGCCAGGAGTGCTGTACCACATAACTATTGTCAGCTAAGCGAAGGGGAAAAGTCCGTGGCGCTGGCCACCTTCATATTCCAGTTATGCAACTAAATAAACTCCGAACACTGACGTATAACGCTAATTCGTTATAAAGCCTGGAAAGAAGGACGTCATTCAACTTGTTTATGAAGAAAAACAACCCGGGCATAGCGCTCATCAGCGAGACCAACGTTACAAAATGCAACAACATTGACATCATCGGTTACAAAACCTTTCGGAAGGACAAGAAGGAGGACCGGAAAGGCACAACTATTTACGTGCGGAAGAACCTGTCGCCCAACACCAACGAAGTCACTATTTCTGGTCTGAAGACTAGTGAAGCCACCGCCGGCGTGAAGGTCAAGGCATAGGTAGATTTTTTTTTTTGCTTTCTAGATATTTATGTAGGTCTCTTGGCAAGAATATCAGTGATGCAATAATTCATGAGTTTGATGGCAATGATGTTTTTTTGATGAGTATCGAGTATGGCTCATGGTATGTCGCTTTTTTATTTTAACCTAGAAAGGTAGGTATGTTTGTAGATAATTTGTATTAATTCTAGGTAGGTCATAGGTACATGTAAAAAGGTAAGTACCAAATTTCTATGTGAATGTTTATTAATTTATATTATATAAATGAAAGAATAAAAATTGAAACCACTCTTACTAATCACGCTACAGCTTAAACTAGAAGTATTGAAAATAGGTATGTATATCTAAAATTTATATGATAGCAAATTTTATGTGGGGCTAGTGGTGAGACAGCTATTGCGATCGCTGCTATTAATCACTCTGCTATTTTACTGAGCAGAGAGCAGAAGCGATTGCTCTTCAATGTAACTGTTGACTGCTCACTGCTCTTTGAACTGTTCAATGAAAACAGCTTTCACTGAGCAGTTTAAAGAGCACTAAGAAGCAAGCAGTTACTTTGAAATTGAAAAGCAATCGCTTTGGCTTCTGCTCTCTAGTGATGAGTGATTTTCTTCATAAATCATAATAATGCATGCTCGCTGCATTTTTTACCATGATATTCTTCTGATATTCATGCAGAATGCAAACAAAGAGCTTATAGCGATCAGTGATCAGTTTTTTTATAAAACGCTGTAGAAAAAATATATTTTGAGAGCAGATAAAATCACATTTTAGTGAGAAATAAAATTAAGAAAAAAAATATCTGTAGCAGAAAAAAACAAGGGATTTGAAGGCTTTATGGTGACATTTGAAACGAAATATATATTAGACGTCAAAATATAGTTTGTTGCCTATCTGTCAAGCCATAAACTGTCAAATTCCATTGAAGGATAGCCACGATTTTGATGGATTAAAAACCCTCTGAAAAATCAGATTTTTTCTTATGAAAATCCGATTTTTTTAAACAAGCGATTTGAAGACTTTAGGGTGACAACTGAAACGAAATATATATTAGACATCAAAATATAGTTTGTTGTCCATCTGTCAAGCCATAAACTGTCAAATTCCATCTGTCAAGCCATAAACTGTCAAATTCCATTGAAGGATGGCTACGATTTTGATGGATTAAAAACCCTCTGAAAAATCAGATTTTTCAGAGGGTTTTTAATCCATCAAAATCGTAGCCATCCTCCAACGGAATTCGACAGTTTATGGCTTGACAGATGGGCAACAAACTTTGTTTTGATGTCTTATATATATTTCGTTTCAAATGTCACCCTAAAGCGGGTTTTTAATCCGTCAAAATCTTAGCCTTCCTTTAATGGAATTTGACAGTTTATGGCTTGACAGATGGGCAACAAACTATTTGTTGACGTGTTTTTAACAACCTAATTAAGAAACTCCATTTTAGGGTGAACAAAAATCAATTTTCAAAATCTATAATAGCAATATTTTTCATTTTTATCTGCACTCTTAAGAGTAATTAAATAGCTGCTAATTAAAGCTGCTCTTTTTGTTAACTGCTCACTGCGATCGCTGCTCATTTGAAATCGCTCATTAGCACATCCCTATGTGAGCTGCAATAAGAACGGATTTTTTTGAAATACGCACATTTAATAGGGTAAAACTGAATCAAAGTCGAAAAACTAACTTCTAAACGCGACGTCATAGAAACTTGATTTTTTTATTTAAAAGATATTGAAAAGTAGGAAAAAAACGTGTACATCTTTTTTTTTATTAAAAATCTACAAACCGAGATATACCCGGTTTAAGACTGAAAATTGACAAAAAATCGTTTCGAAAAGTACTTAGGTAGTAGTTGTATGGGGGTACATTTTTTATTTTTTTTATTTTTACATATTTTTAAAGGGGATGAACAAAAAAATTATCCATGTTTAAGGAATTTTTGACAGGATTTTTTTTCACACCCAAAATGATTTTTGAAAAGGGTAAATTATTTTGGTCAATTTTTCGAAGTATTTGCTTTTTTCTTTTTAACGGGTAAATCTAAAATTTTAATAACTTATAGATATATTTGATAGCAATTAAATGGTAAACATTTTATCTTTCTAATTTTATCATTTGACAGATTTATTTTAGAAAGGGTAAACATTTTTTTTTTTTGTTGTTTTATAATATCTTTTCAATAACAGTGGTAGAGGTTTGCAATGTACTAATGAATTATAGCTATATGTTCTATGAATTTGCATACAAAAAATTATATTCCTATTGTATCTACCATTGAACTGAAATATTAACAATATAATATTTTGTACACATATTACTTAATAACAAGTGAGTATAGGCTGGATTGATTTAGTTTTTTTCTGCTTTACGAGATTAATTAAAAGACGATCAGATGCAATTTAGTTGGCGGTTTATTAAGAACTAAAAGAATAAAAAGTCAAGTATTAACAGATGATTGTTAGAATGAGAGAACATGAGTATGTTATGAAACAAAAGATTATACAAATTATTTGCGTTGTACTTCACTTGTGAGTTTAACTTTCAACACTCCTTCTCAACACAAATATTTCGTTTACATTTTACATATATGTAGATTTTAATATTAATTTAATTATGTATGTATTCATTTAATTTTATGTTCATTCATTAATTCAATAAATTTAATACAAATTCATTAATTCAGTAAATTTGAAAAGCTTAGTTTTTGACAAATTTTTAGTGAAAATATCTGCAACCATTGGTTGGACATATTTTAACGTTATTTCGTTATTCTGCACAACTTCCCCTACATGATGGTATTTGATGTCTATATGCTTGCTACGGGCGTGGTATACTGGATTCCTTGCCAGATGGTTCGCATTTAAACTATCCCCGTTGATTACAACTGGACGATCAGGACCATGAAAGTCGATTTCCACCAAAAGTCTCTTTAGATTAGATTAGATTTAGGTTTTATTTCTATAAATAATGATATTCACATATGTACATATTTAACAATAATAAAGCATGGCTATTTGCCGTCTGCCTGATTGACAACTTTCTCTAAACTTATATTTATACAATTCTTTAATTTTAAAAATTTCCTTTTAAGATAATGCTATTTTACAATATTTGTAGAGTATAGGAACTTCAATTTCATTTAGATGATGTATCATAAGCTCTTCTGATAGAAAATCACACCCAAAGATATGTCTTCTTGTTTCTCGAAGCACAGGACTACCCAAAAAAAGAAAAATCCTAATCGATCATCTATAATAGAAATCAGCTGATACAGAGAGGGTTTCCACATTAAGTACTCATCCGGTGTTATATATGAAATAAACAATGTTAAATACTAATACAATCACATTCATATCTACACATTGAAATATATAACTACTGATGATGGCAGTCTTGTGCCAACCATCAAGTCAAATACCTCGTGTTTCATTTATCCTACATAAGTACTTATAAATACAGAATATTGGCGACGAGGATATAAGGGAAAAAAAAAAAAAAAAAAATACCTTCGCAAGTAAAAATAAAAAGTTACGAAAAATGGCAAATCAGGAACAAAAACTAGACGACATTCTAAGACACGTTCAAGCACCTACCCAGAACCACGTGATTGGAAACATCTCGACGTTTGTTCCTGGGAATAACTTTAGTACCTATGAAATGCGCTTGAAAATGTTCATCAAGGTAAATAAGATCCCAGCGGCAGATCAAGTGGGTATGTTGTTAACCTTGCTGAGCGACGAAGTGGTTGAAAAACTAATGCACATGGTGCCTGCCGGGAGCAAGCCAGAAGAACAAAGCTTGGAAGGACTTTTGGATTTACTAAAAAAACATTATTCACCAACTGGAAATGTTATTCCAGAACGTTTTAAATTTTATAACATGCGGCAATTCTCTGGCGAAAAAATTTGTGATTATGTCGTGCGACTAAAATTTTTAGCTCAAAAATGTGACTTTCCTTCCACATTTATCAGTGAAACTCTCAGGGATATATTCATCGTTGGCCTCACAAACAGAGAATATCAAAGCAAGTTGATTGAAATAGGTAAAACCTTGAAATTTGATGATGCCGTTAGCAAAGCTCTAAATTACGAGCTCACGGAAAACGAAACACGTGATATAAGTAATCCATCTAATGTAAATGTTATATCGAAAAATAAATGTACAAACCATCAGCCTGCAATGAATCATCAAAGTGCAGATCAGTTGCGTAGAACTACACCACGAGACGAGGCATATCAAGGAGGGTTTCGAAGAAGTCGGCAGTACAATAGAGGATTATCATTTCAACCTAAGGGGAACTCAAGTCAGAGGGAGTGTGAAAAGTGCGGCAGTCGATTAACTCACGTAAATGGGAACTGCCCAGCGATAGATTTGTATTGTTTTCGTTGCAAGAAGAAGGGCCATATCTCTGCAAAGTGTCGGGCAAGAAGAGTGATACATTATGTTAATGACGATGTGAATGAAGTTGAAACCTACGATGGAGACGAAGATGACGGGTTAGCTGGGAACTCATCATATGTTGTCCAACAAACCAGTATGAGGGTCTTTACTGGTACGATCAAATAAACCGAATAAATGAGCCAGTGTATATCGAGGTTATCGTTGCAAATAAGATACTGAAGATGGAAATGGACTGCGGTGCCTGCACTAGTGTGATTAGTGATGCAGATTATATTAAATATTTTCCTAAGTTAAGTATTATTCCATATAATAAATTGTATTCAGTAACAGGTGAAAATATTTCAGTTTTAGGACAAGTACAAGTTCCAGTCCGATTAGTTACCGATTGTAGCGGCGAAAAATTGTTGCATTTAGTTATAATCAAAACAACAAACAAAAATTTTCTGCCATTGATGGGTCGAACTTGGATGGATGCTCTAATGCCAGCATGGCGAACTCATCTTATAGTCTTCCCTACGCGCTAAGGGAAACAGTTGAAATTGAATTAGAAAAACAAATAGCTGAGGGTATACTAGAAAGGGTTGAAAATAGTAAATGGGCTACACCTATTGTTGTTGTGGAAAAATAAAACAAGAAAATTCGGATTTGTATCGACGGGAAGGTTACAATAAATAAAAATTAGCACGTTTAGATGATATTTTGGCTGGACAAGTAAACTGTCGCTACTTTATCAAAATCGATTTTTCCGGAGCATACCTCCAGCTTTCAGTGGAACCTGAGTCAAGAGAGCTTCTGACTATTAATACGCATAAAGGGCTGCTGCGATATACACGTTTAGCTATGGGAGTGGCGAGTGCACCTGCGATTTTTCAATCGGTTATCGAAAGAATTTTAACGGGAATAAAAAATATAGGCGTTTTTATTGACGATTTGCTAATTGGAGGAACAACTGTTATGGAATGTGTTTCCATCTGCATAGAAGTTTTTAAAAGGTTGAATGACCATTGCGTAAAAATCAATATGGAAAAATGTGAGTTCCTTGTAACCAAAGTTTTTTACTTGGGGCATATTTTGTCATATAATGAAATCCGGCCAAATCCAAAAAAGGTTGAAGCTGTGATAGACATTCAACAGCTACAAGCATATTTGGGTCTTGTGAATTATTATTCACACTTTATTCCCGATTTGTCTTCAAAACTGTCCGTCTTATACAACTTATTAAAGAAGGAAAGTAAATTCACTTGGACTCAAGAGTGCCAAAGGGTTTTCGTAGAATCCAAATCTTTTTTATTAAAATACAAAGTTTTAGCGGTATATGATCCAAAAAAACCTTTAGGCCTTTATGCGGATGCTAGTCCTTATGGCTGCTCAGCAATATTGGTCCATTTTATGGACGGTGTAGAGAGACCTGTTCTTTTTGCCAGTTGCACACTATCTGAAAGTGAACGAAATTATTCTCAGTTACACCGAGAAGCGCTTGCCATAATTTTTGGCATAAAAAAGTTTCACAAATACCTGTACGGACTAAAATTTAGTTTATTTAGTGACCACCAACCACTTCAAGAAATTTTTAGTCCGTAGAAATCGAATTCAGCTGTAGCAGTGGGAAGATTAAAGAGGTGGGCGGTGATATTGTCCATGTACGACTATGATTTTCAGTATAAGCCGGGCCGGCAAATGGGTCATGTTGATGCGCTTTCGCGTCTTCCACTTAATGAACCTAGTGGAGTGTCCGACGAAGGCATAAATTATATAAATTTTTTCAATGAAAGTGAAGATTTGGCTTTAAATTTTGAAAAAGTGGTTTCAGATCAAAAAGAATGTCCATTTATGTTAAAATTAATAAATTATGTAAAAAATGGTTGGCCATTAAAAATTGATACAGGCTGGAAACTATACCATTCAAAAAGAATAGGGTTCAGTATTGAGAATAATGGTTTATATTTCAACAATAGAATAGTTGTACCTTTTAAATTGAGAAATAACGTTTTGAAAATTCTGCATGCAAACCATAATGGCATGGTTAGAATTAAAATGTTATCTAGATCATATGTGTGGTGGTTATACATAGACCAGGATATAGAGAAATACGTGACATGTTGCTTAACATGCCAGTCGACCAGAAACACATCATCTCAAAAATCAATAATTTTATCCTGGCCAACGACAAACTATCCATATGAGCGTATTCATATAAATTTTTTTCATTTCAAAAACCAAAACTATCTAATAATATTTGATGCTTTTTCAAAGTACCTCGATGTGTGTACTATGTTTTCTACTACTGCAAAAGCAGTCATACATAAATTGAAAGCAAATTTCAGTATTTTTGGTTTACCGACATCCCTTGTTTCTGATAATGGTCCACCCTTTGATTCTCACGAATTCAAGTCATTTTTAAAAAACCAAAGCATTGACAAAATTCCAATCCCAGCTTATCACCCATCATCAAATGGTAGTGCGGAACGGGCGGTTCAAACCGTAAAATCAGCGCTTAGAAATTACTTGCTTGAAAATGAAAACAGACCCATTAATGTTCCGACACAAATATTAAATTTCTTATTCGCGTATCGCAATACTCCTTCTACAATCACTAATCAATCGCCTTCTGTATCAATGTTTAAATATAAAAACAGAACTATTTTAGATTCATTGATTTGTAAAACTAATTTAGAATCCAACAAAGATAAATCATATGAAAACAAAGCCAACTGTAAAGTTATAAAAAATACTCTTAAGATTTTTAAGGAAGGTGAAAAGGTGTTTTATTTGAACCACTATAAAGATATTTGTAAATGGATATTATGTAAAATTGTTAAAGCCGAAAGTCCAGTTATTTATCTGATAGAACTTCAAGGAAATATTCGTAGAGTTCATAGTGATCACTTACGATGAGCTTCTTATTCTGAAGTTCTATCAAATCATTTTCATACATCAGTAGAAAATCATACTTTGGCTTCCATTCCAAATTCAAAGTCAAACAGGTTCAGATTATCATTCTCCAAATTGGAAGTTAACAAAGTCTTCCCAAAAATCACCTGATACAATGGAGTCATTTAAAACACCTGACTATCCTCATGCTACTCGAAATTTAAGACCTAGAGAAAATTTACAAAAACCAGAAAGATTGACTTATTATTAAAATGCTTTTATTCTTCCTAGTTAAGTACATACATATGCTTTGTACAATATACATATAAAAATGAAATCAAAATAAAAAAAAAAAAAAAAAAAAATTAATTATTATTTATCTTTTTTTAATAAAATATTGTATTATCTTCATTTTGTAATGTATAAGTTAAGATTAAGAATTCGAAGTTTATTTTCTTAAGTAGTTTTTACTGTAGTTAAACTAAGAATGGAGAAATGTTATATATGAAATACACAATGTTAAATACTAATACAATCACATTCATATCTACACATTGAAATATATAACTACTAATGATGGCAGTCTTGTGCCAACCATCAAGTCAAATACCTCGTGTTTCATTTATCCTACATAAGTACTTATAAATACAGACTAGATATATATTAGCTTCTTCTGCTAGATCTATCCAATCTCTAAACCAACTCGATTGACTATTTATCGCCTGAAGTGCTGCTTTTTTAGGGAGACGCTCATCAGACATTTTGAGAACATTACATATGTAGTCAACTTGCAACTTAAGGGTTTTAATAAATAGAGGCGATATACCGGTTTCCAGCATAAGCATATAGCTCGGAGCATTAGGTGGTAGTCGAAATATCCTTTTGATATAAAATCGTAGAAGTTTTTCTGAAGTTTCATATTTCTTACTACCCCACACTTGAGCTGCATACATCAATGTTGACTTAGCTGCCGATTCAAATACTTTGTATTAGCGGCTGTGGGCTATGTGTTTATTGTTGAAGATGTTTCTCCAAGCAATATTAATTGTATTTTTAGCTTTTTGTAATTTTTTGGTGAGATGTCTTTCCATACTGTTATTTTTTTGTGATACAGATCCCTAAATATTTGTATTCATTAACTACTTCGATTCTCTCATTGTTGAATGTCCACCGCTCTTGCCCACTTACTCTTCCTCCACCTTTTCGTAAAACCATAACCTTCGTCTTCTCTAGACTGACAACTAATTTCCATGTTCTGCAATACTCACTAAGTTTATTAATCATTAGTTGCAGCGATTGGGGTGAGTAGGCAAACAAAACTATGTCATCAGCAAAAAGAAGGGCCTTGATGAGAGTTCCAGCATATTCCACTCCTCCCGGCAAACAATCGGTGATATCGTCGATAAATAGTGCAAATAAGCTTGGACTTAACATACAACCTTGCCTTACACCTGTCCTCGTTTCAAACCATTGCGAAATGTTTTCTCCATCCCATACAGCTGCTTTGGTGATGTTTTGCAGTACACGTCCAAACTTATATGACATTCCCATTCTATACAACTTGTACATCAATGCATTTCGGTCTATTGTATCGAAGGCTGCCTTAAAATCAACGAAAAAAACATAGTTTCTTGTTTCGGTCCAAAAAGAAATCAGCTATACTTCGTAGGACAAAAATGTTGTCTACGGTGGAATATCCTTGTCTGAACCCTGCTTGAAATTCCTTCAATAGCTTGGATGAGTCAATCCACGTTCCAAGTCGACTTTGCAAAACCGAAGTAAATATTTTGTAGGATGCATTCAAGAAAGAAATTCCTCTATAGGTTGCAGGGTCCATTGTACTACCTTTTTTGTGGATGGGAAAAATAGCGCTTCCTTAAATTCCTGTGGGATTATTCCGTGATCCATTATGTTGTTAAATATGGCCGTTATCTTGTTGATCAACTCGTCCGACCCATACTTGTAGAATTCCGAAGGTATTCTATCAGACCCAGCAGCTTTACCATCATTGAGCCCTTTTATGGACGCATTTACCTCATCCATCTGGATTGTTCCGTCTGAAAGTTCCTCGCTAAAAGCTGGTTGTGTAGATTGAACCATATCACCGCTCGGAGACAAGTTATTGAGAAGTTCGAAATAATGCATTTTTAAAGTCTCACAATTGAGATTTCTATTAATAACATAAACCTTGCCATTAATTTTTTGGGCTTTCTTCCAGAACTCACTCGTGGTCCTACAACTGACTAGGCTTTCCGCTTCATTTTCGTAGTGAGCTATTTTTTTCTCCTTACACAATGTTTTGAATTTCCGGTTCTGTCTCTTTAAATATATAGCTTCTTTAGCCGCAGTCGACAAAGCCATAAACTCTGCCTCAGTGCTACTGAGGGCAACCGTGTTCTGTTTTTTGCTTTCCCAAGAGAATGCACCTCCAGCTAAGAAGAACGCATAGCCTGTGTATGATTTGCGATCCGTGTGATCTCCACCCCAATCTGCGTCAACATACCCGTAGACTGGGATATCTTCTTTGCTATAATAGAGTTTATAATTTCTCGTTTTAGCTAAGTACATTAATACATGTTTAACTCCTGCTTCATGCTCGCAAACTTCACCTTCAACTTGCAAACTGAATGCAAGATGTCAGGGCGAGTTGAGATTGTCAGATAAATCAAAGCGCCAACAATAGATTGGTAAGACGTGGGATCCACCTTTTTGCAGCTTTCACTATCGCATTTTACTTGCTATCCACCCTTTAGGAGTGTTGTAGCAGGCCAACAATTTTCCATTCCATACTCCTTCAAGAGATTGCTAGTATACTGTTTCAGACTCACAGAAATGGCACCAGTGTCTCCATCTCGCTCAATCTCCATTCCTGAGAAGTGTTGTATTGGCCCTTTGTCCACTACCTCAAGCGCATTTGCTATCTGCGTTTTGATGTTGTTTAAGTCGGTTTTTGTCGAACAAGCTAAAACAATATCATCAACGTAAACAGCAATAAGATTATATTTACCTTCGAAGTTCATTTTGTACAGACACGGTTCATTATTCCATGCAACAAACCCTAAACCTTTGAGGACCAAATCGAGCTTGGAGTTCCACTCGCGGCCAGATTGCTTAAGGCCATATATCGCTTTGTTGAGCCTTAATACTCGATTGGGAAACTGTGCATCGACAAATCCTTCGGGTTGCTGCATGTATACTTCGTCTTTCAAGTCACTGTTAAGATAGGCAGTGGACACATCCATCTGATGCAAATATAAATTCAGCTCAGTTGCCATAGCTAATAACATCTTTATTGTTGCGTAACTCACCACTGGTGAAAAGGTTTCGGAGTAGTTTACTCCAAATTGCTGGCAACAGCCCTTGGCAACCAGTCTAGATTTAAACCGCTAAATTTGGCCATCTTTATCTCTCTTTATGCTAAAGACCCACTTGCTGGCGATAGCTTTCTTCCCAGGCGGAAGATCAACTAATGAGCCCGTGTCGTTCGCAGTAAGTGCTTCATATTCCTTTTGCATGGCATCTTTCCAATCCCCAGAGTTCGCAGATGACATTGCATCTTTTACAGTTTGCGGAATATCGATGTCTAAGCTCATCAGGTTCAGAACATTGAACATTGAACATTGGTCGCGGACGACCAGGCGCTCTAGTGCGAATAAGTCTTCCTGGTCCTGTTCTAACTTCGTTATCTGTAGGACTAGTTTTTTCCTTTTCATCTTATAAGCTCGTATTTTTATTGGTGTCTTCGTGGGTTTTCTTTTCAGTTGTAGTTCTATTGATTGCTTTAGTGGTTGTGGTAGCTTTTGCTTCTCCTTCTTCAGTGTAATCATCCCCGGTATGTGCACTTGCAGATTCTGTATCATCTATCGGAAGAAGTTCAAGTGAATTATTATTGTTTGAATTGGAAATACTATTTTCATCGAACAAAACATCTCTTCTCTCGATCACTTTTCTAGTGGAGGGATCAAACAATCGATATGCTTTGGATGTGAGAGAATAACCAACCATAGTGTATTCTTTACCTTTTGGACGAAATTTACTTCCATTTTTCTTATCTAAAGCTATAGCCGTTGCGCCGAAAACCTTGAAATGTTTCACTGTTGGTTTTACCCGTCCACATTTCATGTGGCGTTTTATCAACCAGAGCTTTTGTCGGCGATCTATTCCGTATGTAGACTGCAGTTGCAATAGCTTCTGCCCAAAGCGACTCGTCCTTTACCGCATGCAATAACATGCTCCTTGCCATCTCAACTAGTGTCCGGTTGGCGCGTTCCACTACGCCGATCTGTTGTGGTGTGTACGGCACGGTGAGTTGACGTCTGATGCCCTGTTCATTCAAAAATACATTAAACTCATTATAAATGTATTCTGTACCATTATCCCTTCTCAAAGATTTTATTTTTCTACCAGTTTGGCATTCAACCATTGCCTTATATAATTTAAATCTCTCAAAAACTTCGTTCTTTGATTTCAAAAAATATACGAAAACGTGCCGCGACATATCATCAATAAACGTGAGGAAATATTTCGATCCTCCATAAGATGGTTTACTAAATGGACCACACAAATCTGTATGAATAACATCTAATAAATTTGTTGAAGGATTTTGGGTTGCCTTCGGAAATGGTTTCACACAAATTTTACATTTCATGCCCGTTTTACATACCATTTCACTGTTGTTATTCAAATGTTTAATTCCATGCACCATATTCTTATTTGATACATCATGCAAACTCGAAAAATTGAGATGTCCGTACCTGTCGTGCCACCTTAATGTGTAATCAGTAGATGAATAAAAACATGCATAAATTATTGTTCCTCTGAGCTCTTACCACGACACTTCCAGTAAAAAAACAATTAAATCACACAACGGCTCATGAAGATGAGCTGGTTCATGAAGAACCAGGGCACGTCTCTCAAGGTTATGACACACAAACCTGTGCTGACGATGACGTCACCTTTACCAGTTGCCTCTATATATTTGTTTCCTGCGAGAATAATATGTTCATTAAATTCTTTGAACGTATGAAACATGCTGCGTTCTTTGCACATATGTGTCGTTGCTCCGCTGTCAATACACCAACTTGATGAATTTAAACCTTGAATATCAGCTGCTGCCAAAATAGAATAAGAATATGCTTGGGAATTTTATTGTTGCCGTTTCGGTGCTTTACATTTTGTCGCTAAATGACCTCTTTTGCCACAGTTATAGCACTTTCCGTTAAATTTCTCAAACAGTTTTGTCTTTCGATCTCCCTTTCCCTTCTGTTCACCATACGTACTTACAGCATTTTGATTCTTTGAACTAGTGGCATTGGCGCGAGCTAGGAATGCTTGCTCGCCACACAAACTTACGGCATGTTGATTCGATTGAGATCTTCTATCTGCTTCCTCCACAAGTTTAATTTTTAAGGCATTGAAAGTAGGTAAAGTGTCACGTGACTCTATTGCGATGACGAAAGGCTCAAAAGTTTTTGGTAGTCTGGATAGCAATATAATTACGAGAAACTCATCATTCATGCATACATTAATTTGTGCTAGTTTCTCAACGATATTCGAGAACGTATTAATGTGCTGCAATACATTGGTATCTTCAGCCATACTAGTGTGTATTAATTGTTTGAACAATGATACCTTACGAGCAGGTCCTCGGGGCTGATATATTTCTCGAAGTTTTACCCATGCTTCCACTGCCGTTTTGCAATACTTGATGTGGTTTATCTGAGAGGGTTTTACACTCAGTATGATAGTTGATAGTCACCAAAGCCATTTCGTTTTGCAAGTCCCATTTAGCACTTTCTTCAGGTTTCATACTGTCCCCCTCTACGAGTTTTCCGCTTACAATATTCCATAATTCCGAGTGGATAAGGATGCTCTGCATTTGAACATTCCAAGAATCGAAATTATTATCGTCCAGTTTTTCAATTTGATAGAGAGACGAACTCATCATAATCTAAACTGTTAAGACAAAAATAAAGAAAAGAAAAACTGATTTTTGCTGGATTTTAATGAATGCCTGGGCCCATAACCTGTTTTACGAGATTAATTAAAAGACGATCAGATGCAATTTAGTTGGCGGTTTATTAAGAACTAAAAGAATAAAAAGTCAAGTATTAACAGATGATTGTTAGAATGAGAGAACATGAGTATGCTATGAAACAAAAGATTATACGAATTATTTGCGTTGCACTTCACTTGTGAGTTTAACTTTCAACATTTTCTTATATTTAATCTCAATAAAATAACCATTAATTTTATACCTCATTTTTTAATTTATACCTCCTATATTAGCGTCACAATTGATTTTTTTAAATTCATAAAAATTCGAATAAAATCCATAGAAATGCTGCTTTGTTCATTGTCAATAATAGTCAACCAGTGCAAAGCACCGTTATCTCAAATTAATTTTTTTTTTTTTGATTTTTTTAATATAAAAAATCATAACCATATAAAAATCATAAATGATATAAAAAATCATAACTCACGAAAAATCTACATTTAGACAACTTTAGAGGCTTTAAAATTGAGTAATACTTAATAGTTCATAAGAAATTCAGGTAGAAATTTAAAACTTAAATGTTTGTGTAAGAATTATTGCAAAATATTAAAAAAAATTGTACTAAAAATGTGTTTTAATGAATAATCAACTCAATTTTTCGTACTTTAAATTCAAAAGTTATAGGTGTAACTCTTCTACAAATATGTGATTTAAAAAAATAGGATCAATTTAATAAAATAAATCAAAAAAAAAGCTCCAGTCAGCCAACTTTAGAGGCTTCAAACTTGAGTAATAGTTCATAACAAATGATACATGAATTTAAGATAGAAATTTATAATCTAAATTTCTGTGTTAAAATTTTTACATAAACTAAAAATGGGATTTAGTGAAAAATCAATTCAACTTTTGGTACTTTAAATGCAAAAGTTAATAATTAATTAAAAAAAATAATTTTGGAAGAAAGAAGTACTTTCATAAGTTTCGATTTTCTCAAAAAACAGCTCCTGGCTCTAAGAATTTGACTAAAAACTAATAACAGCAATGATTTTTGTAAAAAAAGAATATTACGTAAAATTTTGAAGCAAAAAATGCAAATAGATTTTGTTTTTAATTTTTGTTTTCTAAATTTTGATTTTGAAAAATTTTGTTTTAAAAACTATTCATTCACCATTTTTATTTTGAAAACAATTTAAAAATATAGACTTTTATGATCGCATGATATTGTAAGTAATATCGTTGATTTTTAATAATTTTTAATCCATTTAAAGGAAATGTTTTAGAAAATTGCCCCTCCACCACAAGCGTAGGGAGATAGAAGTTTTAAGCTCTAAACATTAAAAAAAAAACACTAACTAATTATAATTATTATTAATTTCTAAAATTGTATTCCTAAGTGGGCTATAGGAATAAAATTTTAGAAATTTATAAAAAAAGGTTACAAAAATAGGAACAATTTATAGTTATTCTTATTATTATTGTGTTAGGTATGCAAAAAATTCAAATTTAAGTTTTTCAAATTTATTTTACACTTAAATTTAAAAAAAAATGAAAAAAATCCTATCGAAAAAAGTTACCTGTCTACATTAAAACATTAATTTTGTATTGTAAGCTAAATGGAATCAAAATTTCGGAAATAAAAATTAAAATAGGTATCGGAAATAAAAATTAAATGTATTTACATTTTTAATCACAAAATGAATATAATATAATATAAAATAATTAGAAACAAAAAAAAACAGTTAAGCGGAGTGCAGTTAAGCGGAGTTTACAGTACCTACCTATCCGGTGTTTGTAATTAAGCGGCGTTCAGTTATGCGAAGCATAACCTCCGGAATAAATTTCTTGTTTCAGATAACCGATGTTTTCAGTTAAGCGGAGTTGACTGTACCTACACACAAAAATAAAAAAAAAAATGTTGACAACCTACAGTGGTGTCAAAAACATTCCGGATTTTTTTGGTCAACTGCATTGAGTGTTGGTTTGTGAGATGAAAATGAACAAATGAAATGTTTGTAATTTTTCGCCATTTTTATTAAACAATTGTATCATTTTAAACAAAAAACATGGTAAATTATCCATTAAAACAAAAAATAATAGTCAAAAATTAAAGTTGATTCAGAATTTTAATGTGACAAACTAACCGGATTTTATCTTGTACAATTAATTATTATTTTGTATTTAATATTTTGTCCAGTAACCCTTATTTTTTTATCACAGCTCGACATCGACGAGGCATTGACTGAATTATATTTTCAAAAATAGAAGCAGGAATATTCACCCATTCATTTTTCAAGGCTGCAAAAAGAAAAGTTGTTGACGTATGCTTTTTTTCCCAACCCGCCTTTTTAAAATGGCCCACAAGTTTTCAGTTGGGCTTAGATCGGGTGATTGAGACGGCCATTCTAAAACACGAATATTTTTAGTCGCAAACCACTCCTTTAGCAGCTTTGAAGAATGTTTGGGGTTATTATCCTGCTAAAAAACCCAACGCAAAGGCATTTCTTTCGAGTAAAACAAGTTGAATTTGCTTTCATCACTGAAAAGCACGCTCCTCCATTTGTTTAAAGACCAGTTAAGATGATTTTTTGCAAATTCAACCCTGAGTTAAATATTTTGATTAGGAATTTAAAGTCTTTTCCAAACACCTTTGATGGCTTACCTTTTTCTACGATGTTAAGCAGTAAGAAGAGGTTTCTTTGCTGGTCGAAATGCAAAAAGACCGAAATCTCTTAAACGCTTCCTTACCGTACTTGGCCCTATAGGTAGATTTAGTTCAGAACAAATTATCTCTGAAGTTGCAAAAGGGTCTTTAATCACAAAATTCTTTATGCGCCTATCAGTTTGAACAGTTGTTTTGCGAGGGCGTCCACCAAAATGATCTGCTTCTACTGATTTCCCGCTTCTAAATTTTGTAATGATGTCACAAACCGTTGGCGTTGGAATTTCAGATATTAAATTTTGTTTTGTACCGGCTTGGAACTTTTCTATTACCTTGTATCAAATCGCGTTGCTATAACGTGTTTTAGCTGTTTTCTGCACTATATAATTTCAACTAACACAGCTCTCAACTTGTAAAGTCTGTTTAATCTACGGCGTGAGTCAAAAGACTCGAAAAAACCGCTACTTTAACATCGAGACTCGCAATCTCCCTGCAATCCGGTTAGTTTTGCACAGGATGTTATTGAATAACTTTATAAAATATTTTTTTTTATTGTTCTTGTCATCGCAGCATTATATTTTTAAGGTTATTATTGAATTGTCTCATACCCTTTACAAATTATTGAAAACCTATGGAAAGTTTAGTTTTCTATTTGATATTAAGAAAAACATTATATTGAGGAAATATCTGGAATGTTTTTGGCAACACCGTACCTACAAACCTATGTATATGTACATTAGGGTTGTTGCCCTACCTAGGTTATTGTCTTATTTTCAACGACGCACCTCCTAATTTGTTCTAAATAATTTAAAAAAAAAAACTTTAAAGTTTTAGCTCCTTTTATTAACGTTAACCCGGCCCCCAAGGTGTCTGAAGTATTATATGGGAAATCCGATGCTATTTTTGTACATCCAACTTTAAAAATTCGTAACTTTAGTAATTATTCATAAATAAAATTGAATTGTTGCACGCATGTAGTAACTTTTGTCATGTTTAAAAAAAGGGATTAAAAAAATTACAAAATTTATTAAAATTAAATACAAATTTTTTTTGTTTAAATGGCTATAAGTAGGGAAATAACTGTTGTAATTTTTTTTCATATGTATTTTTATAATTATGAAAAAAAGTGACTACATGTGTTCCAAAATTCAATTTTTTTATCAATTATTACCAAAGTTAAGTTTTTTTTTCAAATTTGGATTTACAAAAACACAAGGGGTTTTCCATATAAAACTTCAGACGTCTTGGGGCCAGTTTAACGTTAATACAATGAGCTTAAATTTGACTAGAATTTTTTTTTAACAAATTAGGGGGTGAGTCATTCAAAATAAGACAATGACCTTTATAAGGACGACCCTAATATACATACCTACCTACACCTGTGTATAGTTAAATTTTTAGCGCACTGGCCTTTTTGCAATTTACAATTTTTCTCTCTCTGGTTGATTTGAAAAAATAAAAATGTAGTTACCTAGGTACATACATACCTAGGAATTTTTAATTAAACGAACAATGTTGTAGGTATGTACGTAGGTATATTTACATGCCTAGGTATATTTCAAAAATTTCTAGATACCTACCTACCTTCACTCAAATAAAAAGTAGTTGATAACTAAAACTTTTAAACGAACCTACTAGGATATCGTCCACTAGCTGAAATTCAACCACCACATTGACAGACTCTAGTGTCAAACAATTAAATAATGCATGGTAGGTACATACCTACCTACATGCCTACTCGTATGATAAATTGTGAATTGAAAGTCAAAGCAAATAAAACTACCTACCCTGAAAATCAAACAAATAAATTTTAAGCCAAAGACAGGAAATTAGTTTTTATTTTCTGTACCTAGGTATACAACCTACCTACCGCCAAGCACTTACCTACTCAACATTGCATACAAAATTCTCCCTTTTTTCATTAACGTATTTTCAAACCTACATATAGGTATGTATTATGTATGGACCTATATTCGTCGGCATAATAAATTGTAAATTTCTTTGCAAAAAATTTCAAGTCAAACTTAAATCATGCAAACAACCTAAATATTAATAAAACCTACCATTCATAATTTATACGAATATATCTACCTATGTAGGTATATTTTCCTTTCCCGCAAAAAAATATGCTCAAAATCTTGCACTTGCAACAAATTTCACGGCAAATAAGAAATCTTTGCAAGACAATTTAATATAAAAACTACCCTCAATAACATACGATTGCATACCTATATACCTACAAATATACTTACACAACATGACCATATTTTTCTTTCCGGCATTAAAATCAACCTACCCTTGATAATATACGAATGTATACCTCCACGCATCATTCTTTCCCGCAAAAAAAAACTATATTCCTTGCTTTAAGGTTGATGCCGACGACGCAAACAACTCACTAACATAATGTATGTATGTATGTCTACTTCTCTTCTCGCATATCAGTAAATTAAGCGAAAAAAAAAAAATAACCTTGCACTTTGCACATTCAATCAAAGAGGATACGAACATTTTTTTTTTGGCAATCTCCTCACTTTTTTCTCATCATTGGCGTTTAAAAAAAATCCTTCGATTGGTAACCTCGCTTACTCCATTTGATTCTTACCAGAATCGAAAATATACACTCCTCTTGCTCTAACTACCTAGTTTCGATTCTTTGATAAATGGAAGTCTCCGCCGACAATAGTAGTATAAATATGTAACTCCCACTCCACATTGGCACCAAATTTGGCATCGGCACGGCACGGCACAGCACGTCCCAATTGGGATGCATGGCAAGTTTCCAGTTTGATTCTAATTGGGAATAATTGTCACTGGTTGGATTTCTAGCACCATTTGTATTTTCATTGGAATATTGGTCGTGGGATTGGATTTCCAGTGATAAATTGGTTGTGAGATACACTTTTCTAGTTGGATATCGTTGGGTTGTGCTTGGTACCGGTCGTATTTCTAGTTCAAAAATTAAATTCTTGTTGGAATCGTGCTGATTTGGTTGGGTGGCTGCTACTCCATCCAATTCAAAATCTATGTCACTCCTACTCCACCCAATACAAAATTGATGTGTGCACCGATAGTTGAGTAAGTTCTGCACCAAACTTGGCACCAGCACGGCACCCAATACATATTTAGTTGGGTAATTTCTGGTACAACATTCGCACCAAAGCAGCATCATTGTATATGAAAACTATAGTACTATCATGGACAAAATTTTTTTGTGCAACAATGCTTCGTTGGTGGCGCCAAGTCTCGACGGAGACTTCCATTTTTGGGAGACAATTGTCGGCGGAGACTTCAATATTTGGGAGACTTCCATTTATCAGAGAATCGGAGTGCAAGAGGAGTGTATTTTTTTCGATTCTGGTAAGAATCAAACGTCAATGATGAGAAAAAGGTGAAGAGAATGGCAAAAAAATGTTCGTATACTCTTTGATTGAATGTGCGATGCAAGGTTATTTTTTTTTGTTTAATTTACTGATTATGCTATATGCGAGAAGGGAAGTGGACATACAAACATGTAGGTTAGCTTTTTGCGTCGTCGTTGTCATCAACCTTGAAGCAAGGAATATATATTTTTTTGCGGGAAAGCATAATGCGTGGAGGTATACATTGTTATATTATCAAGGGTATGTTGATTTTAATGCGGGAAAGCAAAATATGTTCATGTTGTGTAAGTATATTTGTAGGTATAAATGCAATCGTATGTTCCCAGCGGGAAAAATTGAAAAATTCATTGAGGAAAGATCAGCTTTTTCCTTGAGGAATGGCAGCTGCACCGTCCACTTATCAGCTGATTCCTTTGATGAAATTAACATGGGCATGTCCTAGGCGGGAAGCACATGCTGAAAATCCGATGAAAATTCGCCAACGAAATCACTACTTCGTTGGAAGTTGTTTATTCACCGACCCAGATGATGAAAAACATGATGGTTGCGTAATCTGTGAATTCACTACATAAATGTATGTGGTTTATTCATCAGTTCAATGTTTTCGATGAAAATGGTAATGAAAATTCAATTATCAAATCACAAGACTAGTGGTAGTTTTTTATTCAGCTATTATAGTTAATTCAATATGAAAAATGTGAAGAAAGTTAAATAAATAGTGAATTCATTACTCTGTTGTGTATGTGTTGTGAATTTGTGTATGTGTTCTGAATTTGTGATTGGTTAATTAAAATAAAATATAGGATTAAAACTTTAAATTTAATTAAAGTGAAATCGCAAGGTCAGTGGTTGTTGGTTAATCACCACTACATATGCGAAGTGATTAACCAACAACCTGAAATACTTTGAGACAATCTGAGATTTCCTCTTTTTAATAGAAATTCACAAGTCGTCTTATAATATTTACTGTCAGTAGGCAATGTCAATACAGAGAACACAAAAAAAATCAACTTCTATCAACACACACAATGGCGGTGCACACTTTACAAAGCATATGAGTGGACATAGACGATGAACTGATGAACTTCTACATGACTTTTCAACAGTTTTTTCATCTTATAATTTTCCATATAAAAAGCAATTTTTAATTCAACGAAAGAAAGGGTTGTTTTCACACAAAGCAGAAAGTGGGTTCAAATCTATGAACTGAGGAAACATTGCATGACTCTTCACTTACTAAATCATTACATGACCACCTCGAAGTCAGCCGGCGCACTTTCGATTTTCGGAAAAATAAAAATGCCAATCAATGTATCTCTTATTGTACACTTGATTTAGCAAAAAAAAAAATTATGTACACCCCCTCGTTTTAAAAAAAAAATAAAAAAAAATAACTTTGTATGGAACTTTGAAACGCCCATATCTCCTTCACTATATCGGATATTTTTATGTACACGGGCTTAAATCCTTCTCCTATTTCAAACCATTATTGTACATAGCACATTTTTTTGTTTAGACCTCTCCCAATCAATAAATCGATAATGAAAATTTGCAAGCGAAATGCTTTACTGTGAAAATCTTTATATTACCAAGCTATCCCATGATATTTAATATTAACCGCAGTCTGTTGGCAGAGTTCCGCCCATGGCTCCAACAGTCAAGAGTTCGAATCCTACCTGGGAAAAGCTTTTTTTTTAATTCACTTATTTTATTTACTTTTCAAAAAAAAAATAACTTTTTTAGAAAAATAAAATAACTTTTCACAAAAAAAAAAAATAAACTTTTTTACAAGAAAACAAATCACTTTTACAAAAAAAAAATTTTTTTTTTTAATTAACTAGGGGTGTACAATAACAGATTTTTGATTTAAAAGTTTAAGATTGAAGTAAGTAATATTTTAAAATTATGCAAAATTCAAAATTCGCTTTAGTTAAGAAACAATCACCAAAATAACAAAATTAATGAAAAATTCATTCTTTTAAGTTTTTTGATTTTTTTTTTAAATTAACTAGGGGTGTACAATAACAGATTTTTGATTTAAAAGCTTAATACTATAGTAGATTATATTTAAAAATTATGCAGACATCAAAATTAGCTTTAGTTAAGAAATAATAACCAAAATAATTAAATGAATGAAAAATTCAGTTTTTTAAGTTTTTTGAAAATTTATTTAAAAACTAACTAGGGGTGTACGAAAACAGATTTTTGATTTAAAAGTTTAAGATTGAAGTAAACAATATTTTTAAATTATGCAGAATTCAAAATTCGCTTTAGTTAAGATAAAATAACCAAAATAACAAAATGATTCAACAAAAGTTGAATGAAAGTTATTTTTTCTTTTGTACAAATTTTGTTTTTTTTTTCTTTGTTAAAAAGTTATTTATTTTGTAAAAAAGTTTATTTTTTTCTTGTAAAAAAGTTAATTTTTTTTTTGTAAAAAAATTAATTTTTCTTTGTAAAAAAGTTAATTTTTTTTTGTAAAAGTTTATTTTTTTTGTAAATAAGTTAATTTTTTTTTGTCAAAAAGTTAATGTATTTTATAAAAATTTTTATTTTTTTTAAATTTATTTTTCTAAAAAGTTTATTTTTGTAGAAAATTAATTTTTCTTTGTAAAAAAGTTAATTTTTTTTTTGTAAAAAAGTTAATTTTTTTTTTTTTTAATTTATTTTTCTAAAAAATTTTTGTAAAATTTTTTTTTTTGTAAAAACATTAATTTTTCTTTGTAAAAAAGTTAATTTTTTTTTGTAAAAAAGTTTATTTTTATTTAAAAAGTTAATTTTTTTTTTTTAAAAAAGTTTATTTTTTTTTGTAAATAAGGTAATTTTTTTTGCCAAAAAGTTAATTTTTTTTATAAATTTTTTTTTTTTTTTAATTTATTTTTCTTAAAAATTTTTGTAAAAATTTTTTTTTTTTGTAAAAACATTAATTTTTCTTTGTAAAAAAGTTAATTTTTTTTTGTAAAAAAGTTTATTTTTTTTCGTAAAAAAGTTTATTTTTTTTTGTAAAAAGTTATTTTTTTTTTTTCTAAAAAAGTTATTTTTTTTTGAAAAGTAAATAAAATACTTGAATTAAAAAAAAAAGTTTTTCCCGGGTAGGATTCGAACTCACGACTGTTGGAGCCATGGGCGGGAACTCTGCCAACAGACGTTATTTTCACAGTAAAGCTTGTAAATTTTCATTATCGATTTATTGATTGGGGGAGGTCTAAAAAAAATGTGCTATGTACAATAATGGTTTGAAATAGGAGAATGATTTAAGCCCGTGTACATAAAAATATCCGATATAGTGAAGGAGATATGGGCGTTTCAAAGTTCCATACAAAGTTTTTTTTTTTTTATTTTTTTTTTTAAACGAGGGGGTGTATATAATTTTTTTTGCTAAATCAAGTGTACAATAAGAGATACATCGATTGGCATTTTTATTTTTCCGAAAATCGAAAGTGCGCCGGCTGACTTCGACGTGGTCATTACATGTCGTTTCCTTTTATTATCTAGCTAGTGAGTTAATTGCTGTTGTCTTGTTGTTTTCTACACACAAAGCGAAAAGTGGGTTCAAATCTATGAACTGAGGAAACCTCGCATGACTCTTCACTGACTAAATCATTGCATGATGTTTCCTTTTATTATTTGGCTAGTGAATTGATTGAAGAATTCAGCTATAAAATTCATTGGGGACGATATTTTCCGCTGGGTTATTGAGGGTAGTTTTAATATTAAATTGTTTTGCAAAGGTTTCTTATTTGCCGTGAAATTTGTTGCAAGTGCAAGATTTTGAGCATATTTTTTTTATTATGCCGACAAAGGTCCATACATTATGTTTAGGTCCATACATAATGCATAACTATATATAGGTAGGTATGAAAATATGTTATGAAAAAAGGGAGAATTTCTATGCAATGTTGAGGTAGGTAAGTGCTTGGTGATAGGTAGGTTGTATTTGTTTACCTACTTTTAATTCACAATTTATCATACAAGCAGGCATGTAGGTAAAGGTATGTACCTACATAGGTAAATATGATTTAATTGTTTGACACTAGAGTCTGTCAATGTCGTGGTTGAATTTCAGCCAGTGTTATTTATTTTTTTCAAATCAACCAATTGCAAAACGTGCCCACAGGTAGGTACCTACCTACCAGGTAGTTTACAAAATAAATGTTTTAATGTAGACAGGTAGGTACCTACCTGTAGATACCTACCTACCAATAACTGTTTTCGTTAAGAATTTTTTCTTTTGTTGAAATTTAAGTGTAAAATAAATTTGAAAAACTTATATATGAATTTTTGCATACCTACAATGATAATAATTATAAATTGTTCCAATTTTCGTGACCTTTTTTTTATAAATTTCTAAAAGGAATACAATTTTAGAAATTTATAATAATTTTAATTAGTTAGTGTTTTTTTTAATGTTTAAAGCTTAAAACTTCTATCTCCCTCCGTTTGTGGGGGAGGGGCAATTTTATAAAACATTTGCTTTAAATGGATTAAAAATTATTAAAAATCAACGATATTACTTACAATATTATTCGAAAGCTTTTTTCAGACTATTTTTTTCAAATTGTTTTCAAAATAAAAATGTTCAATGAATAGTTTTTGAAACAAAATTTTTCAAAGTCAAAATTTAGAAAACAAAAATTGAAAAACAAAATTTATTTGCATTTTTTACTTCGGAATTTTACGTAATATTCTTTGTTCCAAAAACGATTGCTGTAATTAGTTTTTAGTCAAACGCTAAGAACCAGGAGCTGGTATATAGTTTAGTTTTAGAGAAAATCGAAACTTATGAAAGTACTTTTTTCTTCCAAAATTATTTTTTTGAGTAGGTATTTAGTACGTGTATACAGGGTGATTTGCATAAGGTGTCATTAAAGGCTAGAGCGTGTAGGTTGGACATAGACAAGACAAAATTCGTATGGGAGGGGGGTCTATTTTCCTCCGTTTAGGCGGGAGGGGCAATTTCCAAAAAAAAATCACTTAAAACAGAAAAAAAAAAATATTAAAAAATAACGGTAACACTTAGAGAGTGACGCTATAGAATATTGAAAAGCCAAAAGTCTATTCTTTAATATAATTTTTAAATAAAGTTGGTCGAGTGAATAGTTTTTGAAAAATAAATAATTTTCAAAGTCAAAATTTTGATTTCAAAACTTAATGCTCTTGTCAATTTTTAGTCAAACGCTGGAAACCGTATGGATGTAGGACTTTTACTTTTCAAGATATGAAAAAATTAATGAAGCAACTTTCACATTAAACTAAAAAGAATCCGGCTAAATGATCATTTCAACAACCAGTTGATTATCGTCAAGTTGAAGTTGTGAAAATTGGCAGAAAAATAGTTATAATATTAACTATAATTTAGCCCAAATAAAGCTATTCCAGGCTAGTCCAAGCGTATAAGCACTAAAAATTGTATAATCATCTAAATATTTTATATGTACATATGTATTTAAATGCTGATAATATATAACCTTTCTATAGACATCTAAATTTTTAAATTCGGATAAGTACTTTTCGATTTATAACCAATTTATTATATAACCAATTATAACAAATTGACAAAATTCTGGATTTGATATTTTTTATTAGATTTATTAGATTTTCAAAATTTATAATTTTTAAATTTGAAAATATTTGATGGGTCTGTTGACAATATAAAAATAGAATTGCTTGAAAAAGCATGATCCACTTTGTATTTTTTTTGGTAAATAAATCAATAAAACTAACTTTAGAGTGGCTTTTGTTGAAATAATCACTTAAAATTTAGCAGCCAATATTTAAGAAGAGGATTAGAGCAATTAGGGTGTTGGTTTTGTTTTTCAAAATTTATCAATTTTTTATTAAAAAAAATAAATAAATCGGGTGGCACAACGGCTCCTGAAGAACCAGGGCCTAGTGACTAACAACTCGCAACCATTCCTGTGTGCCCCTATCGACAGGAATGAAAGGGACCTACAATTTTATGCCGAATCCGAACGGCTAGACGAGAAGCACTTATTTGTCGCAAGTGATACTCTTGGAGGATTTGTCAATTCCTCGCAAGAGGCAGTAGCTCTGAAAAAATTTTTTTAGTTTTTAGGTGGACGAGGCTGGGAAGCGAACCCAGACCTCCAGCGTGACAGTTGAACGCACTAACCATTACGCTACGGACTACTACAATTTTTTATTAACGTTTACATTTAAAGTACCAAAAATCGAATTGATTTTTCACTAAATCCCATTTTTTTTTTAGTATGAATTTTTTAAGATTATGCAAACATTTTAACATAGAAATTTAGATTATAAATTTCTATCTTTAATTCATGTATCATTTGTTATGAACTATTAAGTATTACTCAAGTTTGAAGCCTATAAACTTGGTTAAATAGAGCTTAAATTGCCTCTACTTTGTTTCCAGTTAGATTTACATATACAAAATTACTCATATATTTGTAGAAGAAGGTTACACCTATAAATGTGCATCATTATTTTTCGAAAATATATAAACTTTGCATTTACTTTTGAATTTAAAGTACGAAAAATAGAGTTGATTATTCATTAAAACACATTTTTAGTACAAATATTTTGCAATAATTCTTACACATAAATTTAAGTTATAAATTTCTACCTAAATTTCATGTATCATTTATTATAAATTATTAAGTATTACTCAATTTTCAAGCCTCTAAAGTTGTCTGAAAGTAGATTTTTTGTAATTTATGATTTGTATATGGTTATGATTTTTTATATTAAAAAAATAAAAAAAAAAAAGATTTGAGATAACGTTGCTTTGCACTGGTTGACGATTGTTGACAATGAACAAAGCAAAGCATTTCTATGGATTTTATTTGAATTTTTATGAATTTTAAAAAATCAATTGTGACACTAATACACTGACACTGTTTATTGAAAAGATATTAATAAAATACCAAACAAATTTCAAAATGTTTACCCTTTCTTGAATAAATCTATCAAATGATAAGTTAGAAAGATAACATTTTTACCATTTAATTGCTATCAAATATATCTATAAGATATTAAAATTTTAGATTTTTCTGACTACCCGTTAAAAATCAAATAGATTGAAAAATTGACCAAAATAATTTACCCTTTTTAAAAAATCATTTTGGGTATGAAAAACAAATCCTGTCAAAAATTGCTTTAACATGGATAATTTTTTTGTTCATCCCATATAAAAATATGTAAAAATAAAAAAAAAAAAAGAAAAAATGTACCCCCATATAACTACTAAGTACTTTTCGAAACGACTATTTATCAATTTTCAGTTTTAAAACCGGGTATATCTCGGTTTGTAGATTTGTAATAAAAAAAGTTGTGCATATTTTGTTGCCTAATTTTTCAATATCTTTCAAATAAAAAAATCATGTTTCTACGAAGTCGCGTTTAGAAGTTAGTTTTTTGACTTTGATTCAGTTTTACCCTATTTTACCCTATTAAATGTGCGAATTTCAAAAATTCCGTTCTTAGTCCAACCCTGAATATAATTTGCTATTATATAAATTTTAGTATATAGATACCTACCTACTTTTAATACTTCTAGTTTAAGCTGTTGCAATTTTTATTCTTTCATTTATATAAATAAATTAACATTCACATAAAAATAAGGTACGTACCTTCTTACATGTACCTAGTACCTACCTAGATATTAATACAAATTATCTACAAACATACCTACCTTTCTAGGTTAAAATAAAAAAGCGACAAACTTAACTACCTACTATGAGCTATACTCATCAAAAAACATCATCGCCATGAAACTCATGAATTATTGCATCACTGATATTCTTGCCAACAGACCTATATACATAAATATCTAGAAAGCAAATAAGAAAAACAATCTACCTATGCCTTAACACTCATGCCGCCGCCGGCCGACGCGACGTCACGATTGTGTTCTTGCATTGCACACAAGTTGTAAACAAAAACCACCCCTTCCTCTTTAAGCGCACAAGACCCAACAAACCAAGGAGAATTCCCAAATTTTTTTCACACTTTTAAATTCTCTGCACCTTTGCATAGCAAAGTAATCGACAAAAAAATGTAAACCTAACAAAAATCATTCATTCTACCTATTTCACTCTAACTATTATAAATAATAGTATTTCTTTCTTATTCTTACTAGAAATTCTCCACAAAACTCAATTTTCTCCACTGTGAAATTCGATGAGATTCTTTCACAATCGATTTGAAGATGGCAGTCCATTCGACATTCACCATGATAGTACTATAGTTTACATATACAATGGCAGCATGCAATATAAAATTCATGTGTGCATTGGCTAAACATATTCTTATTAGGATGTTCATATGCTTAGGATCAAATAGAAACTAGCATTCTAAAAATACTTACTTCTGTTGGTTGTGCGGGTTAGAATTGTGTTCAATGCAAGAGAATGACAGAAGAGTTTGATTAAAAGACACGTTTGTTTTTTTTTTTTGTACGATATTTATTTATATTTAATTTTAGATTTTGAAAAATTTTTTACATTGTTCTAATAAAAACCTTAAGCATAAATGACCACAAATAAACGTATCAAAATCTTGTTCTTGTATTTAATTATAGTTTATTTTTTTACCAAGATAGCTTATTACTTCTGAGGGTGGTCTTAAATTTCCAAAACTATCAAAATACTTAACAATATTTTTTTTTATTTCTTATATATGCTACCCAATGAGTACCCAAACCACTTTCATTATCCAGATTTATAACACCACTCTTTTAATTTTGGTACTTTTGGTAAAGAGTTTCGCATAAAAACTCTTCTAAAATGCTTCAAGTGTTTCTTTCCAAACTGGTGAATATCAAAATTACTTAAAGGAGTGTTAGGTAGCAATTCAATTAGTTTTTTGTATTTGTTGAGTTCAAAAAAAGTCCAAGACCATTTTTATATGGTTTACGAACAATCCATTTCCTTGAATAGCAACTGACTCCATAGTCTTATTATGACGCTTATTTTCTTCAAACTGTCTTTTAGCAGCTCGTACATCATTGAGCGCTTTTACAACGCCAGTTGCTCCACCTTTTAGTGCTCCTACAGCAGATAAACCAGCTAGAATTGGAGCAAGAAGTGGTAGAAAACCACCACTTTTTGGAAGTGGAATTACTTTTGGTGTTTGAATTTGTTTTTTCTTTATTAGGCAGTTACCTATTCCAAATTTAGTTTTAGCTTTCATCATGTTGGTTACTAGGAGTCCACTTAACTTTTCAGAGGTTGATGAGTCGTTTGCTTTAAATCTTTTCCACGCTTGCTCGGTTAGAATTTTATCGGCAATGTGTCGGTCTGAGAGAGAGCTACTTTTTGAGTATGCAATGTCATGAAGACGGCAAGCCTCATCCAATTGATTGATTCCTTTATCTCCTCTACGTAGGCGTTCCTCCAATTTCGTTCCAGGTCCACAATAATTATATGAAGGAATATGTAATTCAAATGGTAGTTTGTCTATAACTTTATTTAAAAGCTCTTCTCCTTTAAATGATTTTCTTTTTTTATTGCACTGATTTTGAGTGTTATGTTCAATCATAGTATGATTAACACACCATTCCATTAGGTTGAAACATTTATGATTACAAGTGTATAAAAACAAAATATTTTATTAAAAAAGATCTTAGTCGTCATTATGCGTTTTGTAAAGCAGTCAGATGTCATAAACGTAAGGAATTTGATTACAATGTAAAAATTAAGAAAAAACATGAAAACTTATTTCCAAACAGTATTCGAGGAATTATCGTTGGACCATCAAACTGCGGAAAAACAAATGTAATGTTAAGCATTCTTCTTGACCCCAATGGTTTAAGGTTTGAAAATATTTATATTTATTCCAAATTCTTACACCAACCAAAATATCAATATCTTAAAAAACTTATAACATCTATCAAAGGAATGGAATACAACGAATTTTCAAACAATTGTGAAATAATGCCTCCTTCAGACGCTAAAAACAATTCAATGTTTTTATTCGATGATGTCGCTTGCCAGAAAAAAATAATATAAGAGACTATTTTTGTATGGGTCGTCATAATGGAGTTGATAGTTTTTAATTATGCCAGTCCTAATTTCATTATTCTTTTCAAACAAGACGAATTGAACTTGAAGCATGTTTACAAGGATCATGTTAACTCTGATATGACATTTAATCAATTCAAAGAGTTATGCTCACATTGTTGGACTGACAATTTTGGATTCCTAGTAATAGACAAGGAGAACAGTATTGAAAAAGGTCGCTACAAAATCAGTTTCAATAAATTGCTATACTATAAATATACATATTTCATTTAAAATCAAAACATTCAGACAACAACACTGTTTGGGAGAACTAGCCCTTCATTTTAATTCTATAAAAAAATTATTTTTATCCGAACCATAGAAATGGATGAGAACGTGTTAAGAGATTTAATAAAAACGAAAAATGTGCTAAGAAATAAATATTTTCAACTAAAACCTGGCAAAATGACTAGAGAAACTGATTTAGAAGAGACTTTCAAACCAATTGTGGAACCATTGAACAAATTGGTTGGAAATGTTACAAAAGAAACAACACAGCAGGATAAGGGCATACAAACAATCAAACCTCGTAAGCTACATTTCAAATCTTTTGATGAAAATGAAAAGGAAGAAGAACATAACAAAACAAGATACATTTCAGAAATGGATACTACAGATGATTCCATTTTATTCAGTACACCAAAAAATAATTCAACCCTAAACAAAACATCTCCTCTCTTTAAAAAAATATTGTCAGATTCGAACCGCGATACAACATATATTTTGATGCAAATACAAATTCTATTAAAATATGTCGTTTTTCAATGAATGAACATGATTTGATGATGAAACTTTCACTCGAACTCCTGGTCTCATTGAATTAATTCTAAAGAAAAATCCACGCCAACAAATATATACTAGTGATGACTTAGAAGAATATGGAAAAATCTTATAAAAAACTAATGCCCATAAAACTAATCATGATAGTTCCAGTCGAATCAAGTCAAAAAAGGTGCAAAATATACAAAAATAATTAAACAACTTGATGCAGGATTCAAAAGTGAAACAGAAAAAACTGGAAAGTCTTATTCTGCCATATCTGAAATGGACAAATAAGAATATTGAATATATGTATTGGAATGATCCTAATGAACTTGTTAATAGGCTAAGACTTTTGATACCATCCAAAAATGCTGGTAATAATAACCATCAGAACGAAATAAATTCTGTAATTGAAGAGCTAAAAGAATCAAATATTATATATTAGCTTCGTTTCAATCTATTAACTTTGCATATAAACAATGAACGTCGACAAGTTCGGTAGGAACTTCAAGCCTCTTTCAAAAAATAAAGGTCTTGTAGGACCTCCAGGAATAGGTTTTAAACTTCTATCGTCTGGTGATTTTGATATAGAAAGTAGATATTTAAACAATGTTGGAAGTAATCCTGAATACCCCCACCAAGCCGTGTGCAAAGGATATGTTGATGATCAAATAAGTCTTAAAGAATCAAGCATTACAAACCACATAAATTCTTCTTTAATGGAAGTTTTATCCACTTTTAATAAGGAAATTCATATGCTAAAAAAAACAAATAGACTCTACGATAAAGGAAAGAATAAAAAGTAGGGAACAAGAAAACAAAGCATCACAATTAATTTCTCAAAAAGTTAAAGACTCCATAGAAGAAAAGTATGTTGACGAGAAAATAAAAAATAAAGTTGAAAATTTAATGAAGACGATGTTTCCTAATGAACCCTTTACACCCATAGATTAAAATAAGTAAAAAATGTTGTTATATTTGTATGAATTTTAGGTATCTGTACTTTATATATATATATAAGTGAAAATGAAGAATAAAAAAATAAAATAAATCGGGTGGCACATCGGCTCATGAAGAACCAGGGCCTAGTCACTAACAACTCACAACCATTCCTGTGTGCGCCTTTCGACAGGAATGGAAGGGACCTACAATTTTATGCCGAATCCGAACGGCTAGACGAGAAGCACTTATTCGTGACAAGTGATACTCTTGGAGGATTTGTCAATACCTCGCAAGAGGCAGTAGCCCCGAAAAAAAACTTTTTAGTTTTTAGGTGGACGAGGCTGGGAAGCGATCCCAGACCTCCAGCGTGACAGTCGAACGTACTAACCATTACGCTACGGGCTACTACAAATGAAGATGAATGAAGAAAAGATTTTCAATTTTCATAAAATAAAATAAAATTTGTTAGTTAGCATTCAACACTTTAACAACAAGGAACTTTCAAAATGGACACTGATAAAATAATAAAAGATATTTTTGATTTTTTAAAAACAAATGGCGAATCAATATTGGATGAACACTATGTAGAATTTACTAACTGTATTTCAATGGTTAGTAAATTTAAAAATACTACATACATGAAATCATCGCATGGACATCATTACTCTAACTGTTGTTGGTCATCCAACCTTTGTGAAGAAGGTCCAGATACTCGCGGCTGTTACCATATGGAAAAAAGGTTAATTAAAATTAATAAACTTATGTTATTGTATAATAGATTGCAATAAAAGAAAAAAAAATATATAAAAGACTTTTCTTTGATTTTGTTGAATTCACTCTTTGTAAGTATGAGTAAGCGTGAGGTTGTTGAGGAGTTGCATAAAGCTGCACGTAGAAACTTCAAACGTCGTCATGTTATCATCAAAAATTACGATGACTTATGGCAAGCTGACCTGGTTGAAATGATCCCATATAGTGAACAAAACAGGGGATTTAATTATTTAATGACAGTAATCCATACGTTTTCGAAATTTGCATGGGTCATCCCAATAAAAAAAAAAAAGGGTATTACCATTACGAAAGGAATGGAACAAATATTTAGATGTTCTTCTAGAATTCCAAAGAATATACAAACAGATGATGGAAAAGAATTTTTCAATAAAAACTTTAAACTCTTAATGGAAAAGTACAAAATTAATCATTACTCAACATTCAGTTCATTAAAGGCTTCCATTGTCGAAAGATTTAATAGAACTTTTAAAGAAAAAATGTGAAAAGAATTTAGTTTCAATGGAAACTATAAGTGGATCAATATTTATAAGAAACTACTAAATGATTAAAATCACTCTTTTCATAGAACCATTAAATGTTTTCCTGCAGATGTAACGAAGAAAAATTCAAAGTCATTGTTACCGCTTTTTAAAACTGATAAAGAAGTAGTAAGTAATCGAAAATTTAAGATCGGTGACAAAGTAAGAATCAGCAAGTTTAAACATGTATTTGAAAAGGGCTATACAACTAACTGGACTACAGAAGTTTTTAAAATAAGAAAAATCAAAGTTACAAAAACAAAAAAAAATATCTTCTTGAAGACTATCAAGGAAAACCTGTTCAAGGTAGTTTCAATGAACCAGAACTGACAAAAACTAAATGTGCAGATATTTTTCTTGTGGAAAAGGTTTTACAAAACAGAGGAAATAAGGTTTTTGACAAGTGGTTGGGATTTCCATCAGAACATAACTCCTGGATTAATAAAAACGAATTACTGTTAAATATAAGAAATGTAAAATTACAACAAAAGAAATAAAAGAGACTCTTCCTGAAATTAAAAAAAATGTAAAGAAATAAAAAAATCGAATAAAAGAAAGAATTTTTTTTTTTTTTAAACTATGTATTTATTGTTTGTTTATTTACAACTATATTAAAATGGGTTATTACTTTATTTTTTTAAATTTTAATTCATAGGTGGAACCGATTTGTCTTACTATCTCTAAGACATAGCCACCTCCCCCAATTGATGCCATGCTGCTTACCGAGAGTTTAGAATATCTCTGAGGTAGAAAAGTCTGTAGGAACAAAAAATAAATTAAAAGTTACTTTAATTAAAGAACAATGAAAACAAATATATTTTTTTTTTTTTTTTTTTGTAACTTACTGTGAACTCTCCAAGATCTGCGACAATGCGATCCCCCCAAGGCGTTTTAACATTTCCTAGAGCAAAAATATTGTGCTTAATATATACATTAAGCTCAGAAATTTTTTCTGATGGTTTATAATTGTTTTTTTCGTTAAGCGAGTTTGCTTCTCTTACCGCGAAATCATCTAGTGTAAAAATGGAATACTCCTCCTCTTCAAAATACATGATGTTATGTTGTTAGTGCTTGTAATCAACTGTGCTCTACGGTAACAACGAAATTTCCTTTTATAGAAGCCCTAGTAGAAGTATCCCAGATCCCCACTCAATCTTCATATAAAACCTGAAGAAACATATTTTTTTTTTTTTTTTTTCTTTTTGGAATATTTTCATGTTCATTCAGGAAAATAATATTAATTCAAAACGAATTTTCTGAATGTTTTATTTGTTATTCATACGAATTAACATGTTAAGGAGGCGCATACATACATTTTTATCATAAGTGTGATTGTTCAAAATTTAAAAAAAAAACTGAAACGTGTTGATCCAAAAGAATCATCAAAATGGACAGGAACATCCATTGAACCAAAAACAACAACTACAACAAGAACAACAACCACAACATCATCATCAACATCAACAACAAATACAAATACAACAACATCAGAAATTAATTGAAAAACTCCAATTACAAATACGCGATCTACAACAACAACATAAGGAACAGCAACAAGAACGTCCATCAATTTCATCAGCAGCTTCAAAAATAAATGATGATCAACCATCAACTTCTGCAGCAGCAATTGTAAGAAAGATAAATAACCAAAGTTTGGTTACTTGTACATTGTGCAAAGAACAAATACCCAAAAACAAATGGGCGCAACATACTAGCAAAAAAAAAAAACAAAGCCAAAGTTCAAACACTTAATAAGGAACACGTGATGGAAATAAGGAATTCGTTTAAAAATCGCGTAATTTCCCTTTCCGTTCAAAATAAAAATGAACATGAACTGGATCCTAAAGTATTTTTTAATGACAACAAAGCAATGATGCATGAAATTCTTCACCAAAAAATAAATGAGCACAACTCCATAAAATTCAACTTGGAACTTTTTGCGGAGTATGTAAAAATAAGTGGTGAGGAAATGTTGATAGAGTTGAAATCAATGGCTGCGGAAATGAAAGCAGTTTTCTTGGAAGTGGAAATAAATCCCATTCTTGAGGAAATGTTTGAGATTATCCTCATGAAAATAGATGAATTCCAAGAAAAGGATAGTGGATGGGCACTGATAAGAATAAAATCAGAAATCAACATCAACAAATACCAGCCATTGAGTGGTTCAAGATATTTATCTTTGCCAAACAAAATTGCGGACAAGAGAGCCATTGTCAATATTAAAAACAAACATGAATATTGTTTTAAATAGGCAGTTGTATCTGCTCTTTATCCAGAGATTGAGACGCATGTAGAGAGAACATTGTCCTACTATCAAGTGTCAGATATATCCAGAGAAATAATTGCCCTGGAAAATATCATACTGGATTTCACAGGGCTCTCATTTCCCCTTGAACTGCCGGAAATCAAAACATTTAAATCGAAAAATAATATAAGCATCAATGTTTTGGGTTTTCTGAGGGAGAAAACCCTCAAATTGAGGGTCCATATTACATGACAATGCTAGAAAAACGCATTCATGTTAATCTTTTATTCCGCATGAAAGGCGAAGTTACGCACTTTATGTGGATAAAGCATATAAGTCGGTTGATCACAAGTGAAGTAAAAAAGTATTTAAGCGACCTTTAGTCCAATGCGTTTCGGTCGCTTAAACACTTTTTATTGAATTTCATTCAATACAGTCCACTTAAATAAAAACAAAAACAATATAACTAATATTGTTTAGGTTTTTTTCTTTTTTTATTACCTTCGCCAGACCACGGGCATAATATCTATATCTATATCTAGGTGTCTGAATGTAACCATGTTCCCCTAGAAAACTATAATTTGCAGTGTGTTTATGCTGGTATGCTAAACGTCGGTAGCCATCGACTAAAATGTTGCGTCTTATAAAGGTAACAATTACAGCTCTAACTGATGAGGTCCACTGAATTTTCTGAATGTTTTATTTGTTATTCATACGAATGAACATGTTAAGGGGGCGCATACATACATTTTTATCATAAGTGTGATTGTTCAAAATTAAAAAAAAAAACTGAAACGTGTTGATCCTACGAGGAAATTTGCTATGTTGATTGTTTTTTATTACCCTTGAAATGAAGGTGATAAAGTTGCAAAAAACTGAAACATGTTGATCCCATGAAAAATTTTCTTTGATGTTTGTTTTTTATTACCCTTGAAAGGAAGTTGATAATTAAAAAAAAAATTAATCATGTTTATCCTTACAAATGATACTCAATCAAATACCTACAATGTGGGATCCTATAATATTTACATAAACCCAAGTTCCAATACATGTTAGAGCGTGGTTTAGAACATAATATACAAACCCAAAACACGTTATCAACAAGGTTTAAAACATAATATAAAAACCCAAACCACGTTGTGAACATGTTAAGGAGGCGCATACATACATTTTTATCATAAGTGTGATTGTTCAAAATTCGAAAAAAGAAACTGAAACGTCTTGATCCTACGAGGAAATTTTCTATGTTTATTGTTTTTATTACCCTTGAAATGAAGGTGATAAAGTTGAAAAAAAAAACTGAAATATGTTGATCCCATGAAAAATTTTCTTTGATGTTTGTTTTTTTTTATTACCCTTGAAAGAAAGTTGATAATTTAAAAAAATTGAATCATGTTTATCCTTACAAATGATACTTAATCAAATACTTACAATGTGGGATCCTATAATATTTACATAAACCCAAGTTCCAATACTTGTTATGAGCGAAGTTTAGAACATAATATACAAACCCAAAACACGTTATCAACGAGGTTAAGAACATAGTATAAAAACCCAAACCACGTTGTGAACGAGGTTAAGAACATAAAGTTACGTTCCCCAAAATCGAAGTAGGTACATAGTAACATAACGACGTTAAATACGTAACTTTGTTTTTTTTAAACTCAGTTTGAAATTTGTTTTCAATTCAAAAGGAAGTCTTGTGACATTTAAAGTTTGTTGTGACATTTAAAGTTTTTTATAAAATTAAAATAAATATTAAAGTTATTTACACAAAGTTTTTTTTCTTAAATACATGTGATAAGTGTGGAAAAAAAATAAAAATAAAATAAAACGTATCTTTGAAAATCTTTGTTTCGAGTGAAAAAAAAAACTTTCCAAAGTTTTGTAAGAACAAAAAAATAAAATAAAACGTACCTTTGAAATCTTATTTTCAAGTTTCAAAAACTAACTAAAAACTATTTGCAAATTATTACTTTTTATTTTGTACACAGTTAAAAAAAAAAAAATTAAATTATAATCATGAATAACACAAAATCTTGTGCGTTTTGCAAAAAAATGTTTTCGAGTGTCGGTGTGTTAAATCGTCACATAAAAACGGTGCATTTAAACTTGTCGGGATCTTGTCTTCTCTGTGGGGAGACGTTTGAATCCCAAGCAATTCAAAAGGCGCATATGATTCAAAGCGCAAAGAATCATCAAAATGGACAGGAACATCCATTGAACCAAAAACAACAACTACAACAAGAACAACAAGAACAACAACCACAACATCATCATCAACATCAACAACAAATACAAATACAACAACATCAGAAATTAATTGAAAAACTCCAATTACAAATACGCGATCTACAACAACAACATAAGGAACAGCAACAAGAACGTCCATCAATTTCATCAGCAGCTTCAAAAATAAATGATCAACCATCAACTTCTGCAGCAGCAATTGTAAGAAAGATAAATAACCAAAGTTTGGTTACTTGTACATTGTGCAAAGAACAAATACCCAAAAACAAATGGGCGCAACATACTAGCAAAAAAAAAAAAACAAAGCCAAAGTTCAAACACTTAATAAGGAACACGTGATGGAAATAAGGAATTCGTTTAAAAATCGCGTAATTTCCCTTTCCGTTCAAAATAAAAATGAACATGAACTGGATCCTAAAGTATTTTTTAATGACAACAAAGCAATGATGCATGAAATTCTTCACCAAAAAATAAATGAGCACAACTCCATAAAATTCAACTTGGAACTTTTTGCGGAGTATGTAAAAATAAGTGGTGAGGAAATGTTGATAGAGTTGAAATCAATGGCTGCGGAAATGAAAGCAGTTTTCTTGGAAGTGGAAATAAATCCCATTCTTGAGGAAATGTTTGAGATTATCCTCATGAAAATAGATGAATTCCAAGGATAGTGGATGGGCACTGATAAGAATAAAATCAGAAATCAACATCAACAAATACCAGCCATTGAGTGGTTCAAGATATTTATCTTTGCCAAACAAAATTGCGGACAAGAGAGCCATTGTCAATATTAAAAACAAACATGAATATTGTTTTAAATAGGCAGTTGTATCTGCTCTTTATCCAGAGATTGAGACGCATGTAGAGAGAACATTGTCCTACTATCAAGTGTCAGATATATCCAGAGAAATAATTGCCCTGGAAAATATCATACTGGATTTCACAGGGCTCTCATTTCCCCTTGAACTGCCGGAAATCAAAACATTTAAATCGAAAAATAATATAAGCATCAATGTTTTGGGTTTTCTGAGGGAGAAAACCCTCAAATTGAGGGTCCATATTACATGACAATGCTAGAAAAACGCATTCATGTTAATCTTTTATTCCACATGAAAGGCGAAGTTACGCACTTTATGTGGATAAAGCATATAAGTCGGTTGATCACAAGTGAAGTAAAAAAGTATTTAAGCGACCTTTAGTCCAATGCGTTTCGGTCGCTTAAACACTTTTTATTGAATTTCATTCAATACAGTCCACTTAAATAAAAACAAAAACAATATAACTAATATTGTTTAGGTTTTTTTCTTTTTTTATTACCTTCGCCAGACCACGGGCATAATATCTATATCTATATCTAGGTGTCTGAATGTAACCATGTTCCCCTAGAAAACTATAATTTGCAGTGTGTTTATGCTGGTATGCTAAACGTCGGTAGCCATCGACTAAAATGTTGCGTCTTATAAAGGTAACAATTACAGCTCTAACTGATGAGGTCCACTGTAATTGTTATCAGGACCGAAACGCATTGAAGTAAAGGTCGCTTAAATACTTTTTATTGAATTTCATTCAATACAGTCCACTAAAATAAAAACAAAAACAATATAACTTCTATTGTTTAGGTTTTTTTCTTTCTTTACTTCAGGAACATGTTCCATGTGCATTCCCATACTACATGAAATGCTCTTTCGATGAAACCGAAGACGTAATGCGGACTTTCATAGGTATTATTTAATAACTTATTTTCTATCAAACAAAATTCTTATATTTTTTTTTTTTTTTTTTTTTTATAGAAGAAAACTGTGCTAATGAATTCATTCACAGTTTAGTTGAAGACACGATGGACAAATACAACAACCACATTAGAAGCGTGACACCGATGAAACCTCTCACATAAATGCAGGAGTTTTTTGTTTGAGAAGGTAACAATGTGCACAATATGCGCCAACAAATTCAACATCGGAGAGATTAAGGCAAGGGATCATTGTCACTTAACAGGTTAATATAGGGGGGCAGTCCATAATCTTTGTAATCTTAAATATAAGATGCCAACTTTCTTTCCAATTTTGTTTCATAATTTATCTGGTTATGATGCACATTTCTTTTTCAAATCGCTTTGAGAAATCGATGGTGAAATCAAAGTGTTACCTTTGAACAAAGAAAATTATATTTTTTTTTTCAAAGAAATTTCTATTGATGAAAAACATTCTATAGAACTTAGATTTTTAGACTCTTTTCGCTTTTTGGATGATAGCATAGATATTTTAGCTAGAAATTTAGTTCACTCAGACTTTATTTTAACCAGAAAATGCTTTGAAACAGAGCAAAGTCTGGAATTAGTAAAGAGAAAAGGTGTATTTCCATATGATTTTTTGGATTCTTGGCAAAAAATGTCTGAACCATGTCTTCCTGAAAGAATGAAGTTTTTCAACAATTCACGAATGAGGAATGTTCAACTGAAGATTATCAGTTGGCCATAACATGGTGTCCGCTAAACTGGAAAGTCAGGGAACAAAATATGGTCAGGGAAAGTCAGGGAATTCGGGAAGCGGTCAGGGAAAATTGTTTCCATATCAATTTTTAAAAATTCACTGAACTCCTTTTTCTCTTTCTCTCATAAGAAACTTTTTCTGATCGAACATTTGGTTTTGATTACATCTCTGTTTAAAATTATTCATTTCGTATCTTTTGCCATACCTGTGAATATGTCATAAAAAAAAATGAGTGAAACGCAACTAACTGCACCTTGTGTTATTTCGTACAGTAATAGCCGCGATCGGAAACCTATGTAGAGCTATCCAGATAGGTTCGTGTTGTTGGAACCCGTGTGAAAAACAGCTGCTGACAAAACAGCTTTTGCTGTTGGATAGATATCCATGCTATCTGAAATATTTTGAAAGATATATGTACGCTTCTATCCCATGCGAAATGTCAAAAAGAACCAATCCGTTCGAAAGCCTTTATAGATACGAAACTATCTTAAGATCGATTTACAATGCGACGAAAAAATCATAGTTATTTCAGCTCCCGTGTTTAGGAAAACTACACCATGGAATAAGAATTTTGTGGACTCTAATTAAAGGCAAAGAGAAGTAAAAAAGTATTTAAGCGACCTTTAGTCCAATGCGTTTCGGTCGCTTAAACACTTTTTATTGAATTTCATTCAATACAGTATGTCATAAAAAAAAATGAGTGAAACGCAACTAACTGCACCTTGTGTTATTTCGTACAGTAATAGCCGCGATCGGAAACCTATGTAGAGCTATCCAGATAGGTTCGTGTTGTTGGAACCCGTGTGAAAAACAGCTGCTGACAAAACAGCTTTTGCTGTTGGATAGATATCCATGCTATCTGAAATATTTTGAAAGATATATGTACGCTTCTATCCCATGCGAAATGTCAAAAAGAACCAATCCGTTCGAAAGCCTTTATAGATACGAAACTATCTTAAGATCGATTTACAATGCGACGAAAAAATCATAGTTATTTCAGCTCCCGTGTTTAGGAAAACTACACCATGGAATAAGAATTTTGTGGACTCTAATTAAAGGCAAAGAGAAGTAAAAAAGTATTTAAGCGACCTTTAGTCCAATGCGTTTCGGTCGCTTAAACACTTTTTATTGAATTTCATTCAATACAGTCCACTTAAATAAAAACAAAAACAATATAACTTCTATTGTTTAGGTTTTTTTCTTTTTTTATTACCTTCGCCAGACCACGGGCATAATATCTATATCTATATCTAGGTGTCTGAATGTAACCATGTTCCCCTAGAAAACTATAATTTGCAGTGCGTTTATGCTGGTATGCCAAACGTCGGTAGCCATCGACTAAAATGTTGCGTCTTATAAAGGTAACAATTACAGCTCTAACTGATGAGGTCCACTGTAATTGTTATCAGGACCGAAACGCATTGGAGTAAAGGTCGCTTAAATACTTTTTATTGAATTTCATTCAATACAGTCCACTAAAATAAAAACAAAAACAATATAACTTCTATTGTTTAGGTTTTTTTCTTTCTTTACTTCAGGAACACGTTCCATGTGCATTCCCATACTACATGAAATGCTCTTTGGATGAAACCGAAGGCGTAATGCGGACTTTCATAGGTATTATTTAATAACTTATTTTCTATCAAACAAAATTCTTATATTTTTTTTTTTTTTTTCTTTATAGAAGAAAACTGTGCTAATGAATTCATTCACAGTTTAGTTGAAGACACGATGGACAAATACAACAACCACATTAGAAGCGTGACACCGATGAAACCTCTCACATAAATGCAGGAGTTTTTTGTTTGAGAAGGTAACAATGTGCACAATATGCGCCAACAAATTCAACAGCGGAGAGATTAAGGCAAGGGATCATTGTCACTTAACAGGTGAATATAGGGGGGCAGTCCATAATCTTTGTAATCTTAAATATAAGATGCCAACTTTCTTTCCAATTTTGTTTCATAATTTATCTGGTTATGATGCACATTTGTTTTTCAAATCGCTTTGAGAAATCGATGGTGAAATCAAAGTGTTACCTTTGAACAAAGAAAATTATATTTCTTTTTCAACGAAATGTCTATTGATGAAAAACATTCTATAGAACTTAGATTTTTAGACTCTTCGCTTTTTGGATGATAGCATAGATATTTTAGCTAGAAATTTAGTTCACTCAGACTTTATTTTAACCAGAAAATGCTTTGAAACAGAGCAAAGTCTGGAATTAGTAAAGAGAAAAGGTGTATTTCCATATGATTTTTTGGATTCTTGGCAAAAAATGTCTGAACCATGTCTTCCTGAAAGAATGAAGTTTTTCAACAAACTCACGAATGAGGAATGTTCAACTGAAGATTATCAGTTGGCCATAACATGGTGTCCGCTAAACTGGAAAGTCAGGGAACAAAATATGGTCAGGGAAAGTCAAGGAATTCGGGAAGCGGTCAGGGAAAATTGTTTCCATATCAATTTTTAAAAATTCACTGAACTCCTTTTTCTCTTTCTCTCAGAAGAAACTTTTTCTGATCGAACATTTGGTTTTGATTACATCTCTGTTTAAAATTATTCATTTCGTATCTTTTGCCATAACTGTGAATATGTCATAAAAAAATGAGTGAAACGCAACTAACTGCACCTTTTTTTTTTTTCTTACAGTAATAGCCGCGATCGGAAACCTATGTAGAGCTATCCAGATAGGTTCGTGTTGTTGGAACCCGTGTGAAAAACAGCTGCTGACAAAACAGCTTTTGCTGTTGGATAGCTATCCATGCTATCTGAAATATTTTGAAAGATATATGTACGCTTCTATCCCATGCGAAATGTCAAAAAGAACCAATCCATTCGAAAGCCTTTATAGATACGAAACTATCTTAAGATCGATTTACAATGCGACGAAAAAATCATAGTTATTTCAGCTCCCGTGTTTAGGAAAACTACACCATGGAATAAGAATTTTGTGGACTCTAATTAAAAGCAAAGTGAAGTAAAAAAGTATTTAAGCGACCTTTAGTCCAATGCATTTCGGTCGCTTAAACACTTTTTATTGAATTTCATTCAATACAGTCCACTTAAATAAAAACAAAAACAATATAACTTCTATTGTTTAGGTTTTTTTCTTTTTTTATTACCTTCGCCAGACCACGGGCATAATATCTATATCTATATCTAGGTGTCTGAATGTAACCATGTTCCCCTAGAAAACTATAATTTGCAGTGTGTTTATGCTGGTATGCTAAACGTCGGTAGCCATCGACTAAAATGTTGCGTCTTATAAAGGTAACAATTACAGCTCTAACTGATGAGGTCCACTGTAATTGTTATCAGGACCGAAACGCATTGGAGTAAAGGTCGCTTAAATACTTTTTATTGAATTTCATTCAATACAGTCCACTAAAATAAAAACAAAAACAATATAACTTCTATTGTTTAGGTTTTTTTCTTTCTTTACTTCAGGAACACGTTCCATGTCCATTCCCATACTACATAAAATGCTCTTTGGATGAAACCGAAGGCGTAATGCGGACTTTCATAGGTATTATTTAATAACTTATTTTCTATCAAACAAAATTCTTATATTTTTTTTTTTTTTTTTCTTTATAGAAGAAAACTGTGCTAATGAATTCATTCACAGTTTAGTTGAAGACACGATGGACAAATACAACAACCACATTAGAAGCGTGACACCGATGAAACCTCTCACATAAATGCAGGAGTTTTTTGTTTGAGAAGGTAACAATGTGCACAATATGCGCCAACAAATTCAACATCGGAGAGATTAAGGCAAGGGATCATTGTCACTTAACAGGTGAATATAGGGGGGCAGTCCATAATCTTTGTAATCTTAAATATAAGATGCCAACTTTCTTTCCAATTTTGTTTCATAATTTATCTGGTTATGATGCACATTTGTTTTTCAAATCGCTTTGAGAAATCGATGGTGAAATCAAAGTGTTACCTTTGAACAAAGAAAATTATATTTCTTTTTCAACGAAATGTCTATTGATGAAAAACATTCTATAGAACTTAGATTTTTAGACTCTTCGCTTTTTGGATGATAGCATAGATATTTTAGCTAGAAATTTAGTTCACTCAGACTTTATTTTAACCAGAAAATGCTTTGAAACAGAGCAAAGTCTGGAATTAGTAAAGAGAAAAGATGTATTTCCATATGATTTTTTGGATTCTTGGCAAAAAATGTCTGAACCATGTCTTCCTGAAAGAATCAAGTTTTTCAACAAACTCACGAATGAGGAATGTTCAACTGAAGATTATCAGTTGGCCATAACATGGTGTCCGCTAAACTGGAAAGTCAGGGAACAAAATATGGTCAGGGAAAGTCAGGGAATTCGGGAAGCGGTCAGGGAAAATTGTTTCCATATCAATTTTTAAAAATTCACTGAACTCCTTTTTCTCTTTCTCTCATAAGAAACTTTTTCTGATCGAACATTTGGTTTTGATTACATCTCTGTTTAAAATTATTCATTTCGTATCTTTTGCCATAACTGTGAATATGTCATAAAAAAAATGAGTGAAACGCAACTAACTGCACCTTGTGTTATTTCGTACAGTAATAGCCGCGATCGGAAACCTATGTAGAGCTATCCAGATAGGTTCGTGTTGTTGGAACCCGTGTGAAAAACAGCTGCTGACAAAACAGCTTTTGCTGTTGGATAGCTATCCATGCTATCTGAAATATTTTGAAAGATATATGTACGCTTCTATCCCATGCGAAATGTCAAAAAGAACCAATCCATTCGAAAGCCTTTATAGATACGAAACTATCTTAAGATCGATTTACAATGCGACGAAAAAATCATAGTTATTTCAGCTCCCGTGTTTAGGAAAACTACACCATGGAATAAGAATTTTGTGGATTCTAATTAAAGGTAATTGCTTACTGCTCCATTTGAGTCCGGAACATTCTAATTCCATGGTGTAGTTTTAGAAGAAAAAGAATAAATAATTTAACGCTACCAAAAAACTCGTCGTCAAGAAACTCGTCGCATTATGAATTGGAAAACGGTTTTTTAACTAGAAAAAAAATGACAGCGAATCAAGTCACGCTCTCGTCGCGTTTACTCGTTCCATTGTGAATCGACCTTTAGATAGGCTATCGCATAGGTTTCCGATCGCGGCCAATAAGATGCAAAAAATAAAAAAAATAACTGTTAAAGGACAATGGGTAAAGATGTATGGAGCGTGGGCCCAGCACCAATAAGAACGGCCTTCATATCGGGTATATGTAGGTACATATTTATGCATTCATTATCCGTTAACCGTTTGTCCAAATTCGATGTGTGTTATTCAATTTTGAATAAAACGAGTTTTAGGGTCACAATTATTTTTTTCCATAGTTTTTTTTGAATATTTTGTGTATTTTTCGCTCGATTTAAGCCATTTTTTGGATTTAAGTTCTTTGAACCCATGACACACTACCTGAAATTTTTCAGATTTTTAAAATTATGTTTACGGGAAGCTTCAATTTTATGCAAAAAGCATTTTTTGGAGTATTTAATTTAAAAAAAATACAAATATTGGCTTTTAAATAATAGTTTTTATGTCAAAATCATCCCTGGAAAACAGCAAACAAACATCCATTTATATCTCATTTTACGTAATAAAAATGGGTATTTCTTTCAAGGTTTTAAATTGCAATTCGTAAAAATTGGACAAAACAACGCACAAAACCACCCTTATATACACTATTAGGGGTTCAATTTTTTATAACTTATTCCTTATTTAGTAACGAAGAAAATGGTTGTGCATTTTTTACGAAATGATTCCTAAATAGATCAAACAGAAAAATTATATTTATATTATATTTTTTTTCCTTTTTATGGTACTAAAACATTTTTATCTCAGTCAGTGTTTTACCGATTTTAAGTGTCTTTGTGGTTTTTCAAAAAAGAATAACATTTCAGAAAAAGAACATTTTTTGCTCAAGCTACAAAATCAAGTACAAGTTTAACAGTTTATCTAAAATAACGATAATGAAAACGAAGATTTATAGCCCAGTAACATTGTCGTTTGTATGGAAGGCACCGTTAGCGTTAAATCTGGTATTTCTGATTTTTTGCTGAGTTGTTCAGAATATTGGCCTTGTTAATAACCTAAGTTTTCGACCTCAAGCGGCGACCGCTTCATGGTCTGGTTAATAACCTAAGTTTTCGACCTCAAGCGGCGACCGCTTCATGGTCAAAAATCAGAAAACCGGCGATTTTTTAGCGCTATTTTTAGTTATTGGTAATTTTTGTCCCAAATAATTAATTTTAAATATAAGCATTGCTCTACGAATTCAAAATAACTTAATTTGCTTCAACTTGAGACCAAAGCCAATTCTGTACACCCAATGGTTTCCAAAATACAGCAACTCAAAATTTAGCGATAGAAAATTTAAAATTAAAAGTAGGGTTATCAAACAGTATAATGGAAAATAAAGAATGGTTGACATAAATGCATCAAAGTAATGGATCATGTAGATTGGGCCAAAAGAATAGGATAGGAACCATACCGGAAGGGGGGTCTATATACCCCCGTTAAGATGGGAGGGGCAGTTAACTAAAAAAATGACTTAAGGTAGAAACAACACTATTGAAAAACAATGGTAACACCCACAATATTCTCCTATTGCTTATGTTAAGCCCAGAAACACATTCTTGATTTTTGTTTTTCAATAAAGTTATTTTAATCGATACTTTTTGAGAAATCAATTTCCAAACTCAAAATATTGAAAAAGCAAATTGCTCCAAGCATCCTGTTTCTACTAAGTAAATAGTTGAAAATTCTTATTCAGAATGTTGAGTTTGGAAATTAATTTCTCAAAAACTATCGATTAAAAAAACTTTATTTAAAAAGAGAAATCAAGAATGAGCTTCTGGGCTTAAGATAAGCTATAGGAGAATATTATGGGTTTTACTATTGTTTTTCAATAGTGTTGTTTCTACCTTAAGTCATTTTTTTTAGATAATTGCCCCTCCCATCTTAACGAGGGTAAACAGATCCCCCTTCTGGTATGATTGTCCTTTTTTTTGGCCCAATCTACACGATCCAGTGCTTTGATGCATTTATGTCAACCATTCTTTATTTTCCATTATACTGTTTGAAAACACTACTTTTTATATTAAATTTTTTATCGCTAAATTTTGCATTGCTGTATTTTGGAAACCATTGGTTGTACAGAGTTGGCTTTGGTCTCAAGTTGAAGCAAATTAAGTTAATTTGAATTCGTAGAACAATTCTTTAATTTAAAATTAATTATTTGGGACTAAAATTACCAATAACTAAAAAAAGCGCGAAAAAATCGCGTTTTTTCTCATTTTTGACCATGAATCTCGAGGTCGAAAACTTAGGTTATTTACTAGGCCGATATCCTGAACAACTCAGCAAGAAATCAGAAATACCAGATTTGACGCATACGTGAAAGTGTATAGTTACTGTACTATTAGTGCAAACATGGTTTTTTTTGTCTACTCGTTCAAAAACGACGACCTGGCTGTGATTTTGGACTATTAAGTGATTTTTGTGTAAAACAAGGACCTAAGTTTGTGATTTTTGTATATGATAAAAAAGAGACTAACTTAAAATAGGTAAGAATCTGACTTAAAAATCTTTTAGTAGGTACCAAACGAACAAAATATTAAATTTTTTTTTTAATATTTTGTGCCCGTTATAAATGTAATACCAAGTTTTTCGTTACTAAATAAGGAATAAGCTTAAAATATTTCAACCCCTTATAATAATATATAATGGTGGTTTTGAGGGTCGTTTTGTAAGTTGTTTTGTCTTACTTGTACGAATTGCAAAAGATTAAAAACAATACCTATTTTCCTGATAAATGAGGTAAAAATTGATATTTTTTGATTTTTTACAGAGATGGTTTTGACACCAAAAATATTATTTAAAAACAAATATTTGTTTTTTTTTTTTTACAAATTAAATGCTCCAAAAACTGCTTTTTGCATAAAATTGATGCTTGCGACCCCCAAACATAACTTTAAAAATTCAGGTATTATATCATAAGTTCAAAGAACTTAATTCCAAAAATATTAATGAAAAACTAAGGAACAAAGGATTTGTTTACCCTAAAACTCATTTTAATCAAAATTAAATAACTTTTGTCACACAGCGAATTTGGACAAACGGTTAACGGATAAGGAATGCATAAACAAATACCTATACATGATATGTAGGCCGTTCTTATTGGTGCTGGGCCCAATTTGTCCATTGTCCTTTGACTGTGAGGTTCAACCAACGCGTTCCAGTTTATATTTCAAGTACGATTATTTCTTTTTACTTATATTTCTTCATACTGTTTCTGACCTGAATTAATACATTTTGATTTATTTAAAAAAAAATAAACTATTAAATTTTAACATCGCAAAGATACATATGATTTAAAAGCATTTTATTTAAATGGTCATTCATTACTATGAACTACACTGCATAGGTATAGTCGTCCCTTTTGTTTAGCAAAACAATTTTTTTTTTTTAAATTCATATTTTTTGGTCAGGGAAAATTTTGAAATTGGTCAGGGAAAGTCAGGGAATTTTTTTTTTAGATAGTCATTTTTTTTTAGATAATTTCCCCTCCCATCTTAACGAGGGTAAACAGATCCCGACTTACCGATCTACATCCTACTACGAACACACGTGAAACGAGTTTGAGTGCGGTATTTATCGTTCGTTTGCCTAAACCCCCAAACAAATAAAGTTTTTGCCATCACCACCCATAAAGTGAAATAAAACAAAATAAATAAATAGCCCAAAATTGCAATAATTATCAATTTATCAAACCAATAATTAAACAACAAATTTTGAAATTGGTCAGGGAAAGTCAGGGAATTTTTTTTTTAGATATGCATTTTTTTTAGATAATTTCCCCTCCCATCTTAACGAGGGTAAACAGATCCCGACTTACCGATCTACATCCTACTACGAACACACGTGAAACGAGTTTGAGTGCGGTATTTATCGTTCGTTTGCCTAAACCCCCAAACAAATAAAGTTTTTGCCATCACCACCCATAAAGTGAAATAAAACAAAATAAATAAATAGCCCAAAATTGCAATAATTATCAATTTATCAAACCAATAATTAAACAACATATCGCGCGGCGAAAAAAACAAAAAAAATCAACCAAATACATATCAGTGCCAGTGCGTGTGCGTGTGTAATAGAAAAAAAAAAAAAAAAAGTGCACCCACAAAAAAAAAGTCATGCATAATCCACAACAACAAAAAAAACTAAATAACCCATAGCCACAGCGAGCGGTACTCTCATTTCACTCCTTCACAACATCTCTCGCAGTTGCTTTGGTTTGACCATTGCATGCACTATGTGGTTAAAATCCATACAATGTGTGCAATGGACAAAATCAAAGTAATATTGGATAAATTGCTGTAATTTTGTTTGGGTGACCAAGGGTGGCCCAATGCAACCTACCATTAAGGCATAACACTAATGGTAATTGTTATTGTGAAGTAATTTTGGTACCCAATATTTAATTTTAGCATAGTTAATTGTCTAGTTTTGTTTTTTTTATGTTGAATGCTGTAATGGAAGGTAAGTTTGGGGTCGATTATAGTAACATTCGGTGGCTTAGGAAGAATTTCTCTGCTGCATATGTTCATACTGTAAAAAACAGGCCAGCAGTCTTCGCACTAAGCGAAATCCAGGTTGGTGAAAATTCCGATCCCTCGGAATTCAGCCTCCAAGGTTATAATTTAGTGCCGCTATTTTTTCGACATCATGGTCTTGCCGTCTATGTACGTAATGATGTTGCTTATCAGCTCCAACCACAATATGGCCAATGTATAAATACAAATTTTAACTTCATGTGGTTCAAGTTCACCATCCATAAGCGCATTATTCATACATGTTTTATTTACCGCAGCCTAAGTTTGGACGGCAATTCGACTTCCAACGAATTCGATGCGCTATCTGACTCTATCCAGAGAATTGTTTCGCATTATCCGCACAGTGAAATCGTTATTACGGGCGATTTCAATGTACACAATTCTACGTGGTTGCGCTATTCAGGCCAGACAACACCCGAAGGAAGGTATGTCGAGATTTTTGCTGAGTTAAACCACCTCACTCAGCTTGTTGATGAGCCTACTCGGATCCCTGACGTTACAGGTCAATCCGCCAACACTCTAGATTTGTTTCTTACCTCCGACCCTGGTAAATACATCATTAGTGTATTTCACCTCTAGGCACATCAGACCATTGTGTCATATCTGCGAATTTCTCGTGCCACCAAAACACAGTTAAAGAAAAAACTCCCAAGAGAACCGTTTGGCAGTACGAGGAAGCCAACTGGGACGGTCTCAATGTTTTCTTCAGGAACTTTAACTGGTCACTATGCTTCCTCGATAGTGACGTAGATTCCAGTGCAGATATGATTACAAACTTAATTCTTTGTGGAATGAGAAATTTTATCCCGAATAGGGTGAAATCTATCAAACCCAAAGAAAACTCATGGTTTGATTCGAGCTGTAAGGAGGTTATTAGGGTTAGAGAAGTAAGCTTCCATTGTTATAAAGCCAACCCTACTGAGGAAAACCGGAAAAAGTTTCAACAAGCTAGAAAGACCTGCAACGTTCATATTCGACGAACCAAATTTTAACATGATCAAAAATTACGGCAAAAAATTCTCAGTGTCCCAAAGGTAGTAAAAATGTTTGGTCATTTGTAAAAGAACCCTTGTATATGAAATCCATAGTACTATCATGGTGAATGTCGAATGGACTGCCATCGATTGTGAAAGAATCTCATCGAATTTCACAGTGAAGAAAATTGAGTTTTGTGGAGAATTTCTAGTAAGAATAAGTAAGGAATACTTATATTTATAATAGTTAGAGTGAAATAGGTAGAATGAATGTTTTTTGTTAGGTTGTTAGGTTTAGGTTTTTTTTACAACTTGTGTGCAATGCAAGAAGACAATCGTGACGTCGCGTCGGCCGGCGGCGGCATGAAGGTCAAGGCATAGGTAGATTGTTTTTTTTTTTTTTGCTTTCTAGATATTTATGTATGTAGGTCTGTTGGCAAGAATATCAGTGATGCAATAATTCATGAGTTTCATGGCGATGATGTTTTTTGATGAGTATGGCTCATGGTAGGTAGTTAGGTTTGTCGCTTTTTTATTTAAACCTAGAAAGGTTGTAGATAATTTGTATTAATATCTAGGTAGTACCTACCTACATACATGTAAGAAGGTACGTACCTTATTTGTATGTGAATGTTAATTTATTTATATTATAGATATAAATGAAAGAATAAAAATTGCAACAGCTTAAACTATGTAGAAGTATTAAAAGTAGGTAGGTATCTTTATACTAAAATTTATATAATAGGAAATTATATTCAGGGTTGCACCAAGAACGGAATTTTGGAAATTCGCACATTTAATAGGGTAAAACTGAATCAAAGTCAAAAAAACTAACTTCTAAACGCGACTTCGTAGAAACATGATTTTTGTATTTGAAAGATATTGAAAAATTAGGCAACAAAATATGCACAACTTGTTTTTATTAAAAATCTACAAACCGAGATATACCCGGTTTTACAACTGAAAATTGATAAATAGTCGTTTCGAAAAGTACTTAGTAGTTATAAGGGGGTACATTTTTAATTTTTTTTATTTTTACATATTTTTATAGGGGATGATAAAAAAAAATTATCCATGTTTAAGCAATTTTTGACAGGATTTTTTTTTCATACCCAAAAAGATTTTTGAAAAAGGGTAAATTATTTTGGTCAATTTTTCAATCTATATGATTTTTAATGGGTAGTTGGAAAAATCTAAAATTTTAAAATCTTGATATATTTGATGGCAATTAAATGGTAAAAATGTTATCTTTCTAACTTATCATTTGACAGATTTATTTAAGAAAGGTTAAACATTTTGAATTTTTTTTTTTTTGGTTTTTTATTAATATCTTTTCAATAAACAGTGGTAGAGGTTTCCAATATACTTATGAATTATAGCTATATGTTCCAGGAATTTGTATAAAAAAATTATATTTCTATTGTACTATTGAGCTGATAAATTAACAATATATAATTTTTACACATATTACTTAATACCATGTGAGTGTAGGCATGGATTGAATTGGTTTTTTCTTATATTTAATCTCAATAAAATAACCATTAATTTGATAACTCATTTTTTAATCTGTACCTCCTTTATTAGTGTCACAATTGATTTTTTAAAATTCATAAAAATTCAAATAAAATCCATAAGATTTACTTTGCTTTGTTCATTGTCAACAATCGTTTAGTATTATAACTATTTTTCTGCCAATTTTCACAACTTAAACTTGACGATAATCAACTGGTTGCTAAAATGATCATTTACCCGGTTTCTTCTTAGTTTAATGTGAAAGTTGCTTCATTAATTTTTTTCATATCTTGAAAAGTAAAAGTCCTAGGTCCATACGGTTTCCAGCGTTTGACTAAAAATTGACAAGAGCATTAAGTTTTGAAAACAAAAATTATGCTTAATTACATAAATTTTTGAAAAAAATTAGCTTGAAATTTTTTTTTCCAAAATTTTTACTTGGAAAATTTATTTTCCAAAAACTATTCACTCGAACAACTTAATTTAAAAATTATATTAAAGAATAGATTTTTGGCTTTTCAATATGCTATAGCGGCACTCTGTTGGTGTTACCGTAATTTTTTAATATTTTTTTTTCTGTTTTAAGTGATTTTTTTTTTGGAAATTGCGCCTCCCGCCTAAACGGATGAAAATAGACCCCCCTCCCATACGAATCTTGTCTTGTCTAAGTCCAACCTAGACGCTCTAGCCTTTTATGACACCTTATGCAAACCACCCTGTATACACGTACTAAATACCTATTCAAAAAAATAATTTTGGAAGAAAAAAGTACTTTCATAAGTTTCGATTTTCTCTTAAACTAAACTATATATCAGCTTCTGGTTCTTACTTACTTACTTACTTAGGTCCTCGGACCTATTACGTCCGTGATGTTTCCCTTACGGGACATAGGGCCTCCACTACACCTACGCGCCATCGTGTACGATTTCTTGAAATATATTTCAGCTCTCTCCAACTTTTCCCCAGTCGTGCCGATTCCTGTTCGACCGTTCTTCGCCATGTACTTCTAGGCCGGCCCACTTGTCTTCCCTCCTGTGTGAGCGGGTTCCACTGCATTGCTTGAGATGCAATGCACCGATCACCTTTTCGAAGCGTATGGCCAATCCACTGCCACTTTCTTCTTCGTATAATGGAGTCTATGGGCTCCTGACCCGTTCTCGCATGAAGTTCGGCATTGGAGATACGGTTGGGCCAGAAAATCCTCAAGATGTTTCGTAGACATCTATTAACGAAGGTTTGCAGCTTTCTAGTGACAATTTCAGTGACTTTCCAAGTGCTGCAGCCGTAAAGCAGAACGGATTCAACATTGGAGCGGAACAGTCGTAGCTTGGTCTTTAAGCTAAGAGTTGTTTCTCCATATTTTGGACAGCATTCCGAACGCAGCCTTTGCTTTTCTGATTCGGCTGTTTACGTCCAGTTCAGTTCCGCCACCCGTAGAGATAATACTCCCAAGATATTGGAAATCCTCTACCATCTCTACCGGTTGTCCAGAAATATTTACTTGGATTGATGAGGAAGTTCCAAGGCTGATCCTTTTAGTTTTTGCCGAGTTGATCTTAAGCCCTACGATTTCTGCTTCTCTCTCCACCCTTGTTGTCATTTGATGGAGATCCATGATCCTATGAGAGAGTAAGCATACGTCGTCCGCGTAGTCCAGATGTTTGAGGTGAGATTGCAGAGTCCACTGAATTCCTCCATTTCCATTTGACAAAGCTGCGTGCAGTACGTCACTTATCACCAACAGGAACAGTATTGGTGACAGTATACAGCCTTGCCTAACTCCACTTTGGATTTCAAACTCCTCTGACAGCCTACCTTTGTGCAAAACGTGACACCTGGATCCATCATATGTAGCCTTGATAATAGCAATCAATTTATCTGGGATGCCCCTCCTGTGCAAAGCAAGCCAAATAAATTCTCTATTGACACTGTCGAACGCCTTTTCAAAATCGATGAACAGCAGGTGAAGTGGTGATCGATATTCAACGCACTGTTCGATAATGATCCTCAAGGTGTTGATGTGATCAACACAGGAAGATCCAGTGCGGAAACCTGCTTGTTCGGCGTCGAGTGTGTCTTCGAGGTGGTCTTTAATTCGGTCCAATATTATCCTTGCTATTATCTTGGCTAATGCAGGCAGAACGCATATTCCTCTCCAGTTTTCGCACTGTGTGAGATCTCCTTTCTTTGGGAGCTTGACAATCATTCCTTTTTTCCACTCTTCAGGAAAGCTCTCTGCTTCCCAAGCTCTCTTAATAAGTGGGTGCAGTAGCTCGCTCGATGTCGTTGGGGCTGCTCCTAAGAGCTCTGCAGGAATACCGTCAAGTCCAACCGCTTTGTTGTTCTTCAGTGCTTTGATGGCGGTGATAATTTCTTCTTTACTGGGGGGTACGGTGCGTATTCGGGAAATTGTTACTTCGGGTAGCTCAGTGGGAATAGGGTTCACTTCACTTGCGAAAACGCGGTTTAAAACCGCAGAAAAGTGTTCCCTCCACCTTATGAGCTGGTCCTCATCCGAAATTAGCAGGGATCCGTTTGGGTCTTTAACCAGGTGTTGTTTAGAGCTCTGGACACCAGTGAGCTCTTTGGTAATTCTGTAGACGGTCCTACTGTCACACCTACTAGCGGCTTCTTCTGCTTCTGTAGCCAGTGCGTTGATGTAGTTACGCTTATCACGTCGCACACTACGGTGAACTTCCCTCATCTTCATGCGGTACGTAGACTCAAGCTCGTTTCTCCCTGCTGCTGGGGTAGCTGCGATGCGAGCTTTAAGGTGTTTCCTTTCTTCGATCCTTGCCCAAGTTTCGTCGGAAAGCCAAGCACTATTTCTTCCTTGCGCCCGGCCGACTATACTTTCAGCACCGGATATGAACACATTTTTCACAGCACACCAATGATTTTCGATGGATGTGGTTTCCGTGCTGCTGATTGCGTTCAATCCTTGTGAAAGGTGGTCCCCTAGTTGTTGGCGCACTGCAGGATCCTTTAGTCTATCTGTATTAAACTTGGGCATTCGAGTGTTTCCTTGGGATCTCCGAACTGCAGCTGTACGCAATCTTACGGTAGCAATTATCAGATGGTGGTCCCGGGCCATTCCCATGTCAGCACCTCTTCTGTTACGGACGTCCTGGAGACTGCTACTAAAACGCCGGCTGATCGCGAAGTGGTCAATTTGGTTGGAAGTTGCTCGTCTGTCAGTCGACACCCAACTGACTTTGTGGCACGTCTTATGCTCTAACATGGTCCCTCCAATAACAAGGCCGTTGGCGTTGCAGAAATCGACAAATCGTTTCGGTTACAAACACCATGTTTTCCCATGACATGCCTTAGCCCAGTGTTGTCATTGCCAACCTTGGCATTTAAGTCTCCCATCACCATAACTATATCACCTCGTGGATCGCTATCATAAGCAGCACTCAGCCGGTTATAAAAGGCCTCCTTCTCCTCGTCAGAAGAGAGCAAAGTTGGGGCGTAACACTGTATGATGGTGACGCGACGTACTCTAGTCCGGAACCTGGCTTTCAGGATCCTGTCACCTAAAGGCTCCCAGGAAATTAGGCTTTTGAGAGCTGTTTTGGAAAGCAGCAATCCAACGCCAGATTCCCGAGCGCTTCCAGGTGTTTTTCCGGAATAGAATAGTACAGTGTTACGGGTTGGTGACTTGAACTTCCCCGAACCCAGCCATCTAACTTCACTTATCCCTAAGATGTCCATCCTATACCGCATGAATTCCTTCTCTAGTTGCAGGAATCTGGCATTCTGAGGACCTTCTTTTCCATTGTCAAGAAGCGTCTTCACATTCCAGAAACCAATCTTTGTCCGGGTACAATAGCCAAAAGTCGTCAACGAGTTATCATTAATTATCCGAGGCGTAGTGTTGGTTTCGGTAGCGGGTTGATTTCAGTTACGGAGAATGCTAACCTCCGTAACCTATCCTAGAAAGCTAGGCCTTTTCGCACTTGTAATTTTAGCCTATTTATGTATATTGGGATACATAAATAGTTGCCCGGGGACCACCACGAGGAGGTAAAACAAGCACTTCATCGTGACTGATTGTTGCGCTACTGGCCCAGACCAAGTTCTGAGCAATCAATAGTTTCCCGATCAGGCACGATGCAGGTCGCCCTGGTTCTTAGCGTTTGACTAAAAACTAATTACAGCAATCGTTTTTGGAACAAAGAATATTACGTAAAATTCTGAAGTAAAAAATGCAAATAAATTTTATTTTTCAATTTTTTTTTTCCTAAATTTTGACTTTGAAAAATTTTGTTTCAAAAACTATTCATTGAACATTTTTATTTTGAAAACAATTTGAAACAAAATAGGCTGAAAAAAGCTATCGCATAATATTGTAAGTAATATCGTTGATTTTTAATAATTTTTAATCCATTTAAAGCAAATTGTTTTATAAAATTGTCCCTCCCCACAAACGGAGAAAGGTAGAAGTTTTAAGCTTTAAACATAAAAAAAAAACACTAACTAATTAAAATTATTATATATTTCTAAAATTGTATTCCATTTAGAAATTTATAAAAAAAAGTTCACGAAAATACGAACAATTAATAATTATTATTATTGTATTATTTATGCAAAAATTCATATTTAAGTTTTTCAAATTTATTTTACACTTAAATTTAAAAAAAAGGAAAAAATTCCTAACGAAAAAAGTTAATGGTAGGTAGGTATCTACAATAAAACATTTATTTTGTAAACTACCTGGAATCAAAAAATCGGAAATTAAAATTAAAATAGGTAAGTAGGTAGGTACCTACCTGTTGGCACATTTTGCAATTGGTTGATTTGAAAAAAATAAAATAAAAATTTAGATCTAGGTTTAGTTAAAACAATTTTTTTTTAAATGTAGACACCTACGTAGGTATGTATATATAAACATACCTACCTACCTTGGTATATATAAAAATGAAATTGACCGTCGACTCCGCATAACTGGAGCACCATAATTGCAGACCATTTGTTTCAGTAAAGCGGAGTTTTCAGTTAACCGAATACCGAACTATGGATAACTGAAACTTATTTCAATAGGCGGAGTTTTTTTCAAAACAAATATTAAATTTCATTTAGCCTGAGAATCAAAAAAAAATGTAGGTATGATTTTTTGTGTCAAAATATGTATGTACCTAATATGTCGTTATATTTCCATATGAAACAATTCAAACAACAAAGGTTTTTACATTTTTAATCACAAAACGAATATGAATATATAATAATTAAAAACAAAAAAAAATTATCGTTTCCCTTATATGGAGTTGAAAAAGTGAAAAATGTTCCTTTGAGGCACACAATTTTGTTTCAATTATCCCGAGATTGCAATTAAGCGGAGTTCAGTTATGCGAAGCAGTTTTTTTCTTAAAAAAGCCTCCGGAATAAATGTCTTGTTTCAGATAACCGATGTTTTCAGTTAGGCGGAGTTGGCTGTACGACGACTGGCTGGACGACTGAAACTTCCTTTCTTCTTTTTTTTAACAATATTTATATAGGTACCTACCTACAAACCTATACGTACATACCTACCTACACCTGAGTATAATTCAATTTTTAGTGCACTGACCGTTTTGCAATTTACATTAATGTTCTCTCTCTGGTTGATTTGAAAAAATAAAAATGTAGGTACCTACATAGGTACATACCTAGGTAGCTTTAATTAAACGAACAATGTTGTAGGTATGTACGTAGGTACAGTTACATACCCAGCTTTAGTTCAAACATTTCTGGGCACAACTAAAACTCATAAAACCAACCTCCTAGGATATTGCCCAATGGCTGAAATTCAACCACCACATTGACAGACTAGTGTCAAATAATAAAATCATACCTATAACTACATGCCTGCTTGTATGATAAATTGTGAATTAAAAGTAGGTAAACAAATACAACCTACCTACCACCAAGCACTTACCTACCTCAACATTGCATAGAAATTCTCCATTTTTTCATAACTTATTTTCATACCTACCTACATATAGTTATGCATTATGTATGGACCTACCTATATTTGTCGGCATAATTAATTGTAAATTTCTTCAAAACATTTCAAGTCAAACTCAAATCATGCAAACAACATAAATATTAATAAAACATACCATTAATGATTTATACGAATATTATCTACCTATGTAGATGTTCCCGAAAAAAAAAATGCTCAAAATCTTGCACTTGCAACAAATTTCACGGCAAATAAGAAATCTTTGCAAGACAATTTAAAATCAAAACTACCCTCAATAACATACGATTGCATATATACCTACAAATATACTTACACAACATGAACATATATTTTTCTTTCACGCATTAAAATAAACCTACCCTTGATAATATAAGAATGTATACCTCCACGCATTATTCTTTCCCGCAAAAAAAAAAAACTATATTCCTTGCTTCAAGGTTGTTGACAACGACGACGCAAAAAGCTAACTTACATGTATGTATGTCCACTTCTTTTCTCGCATATAGCATAATCAGTAAATTAAGCAAAAAAAAATAACCTTGCATTGCACATTCAATCAAAGAGGATACGAACATTTTTTTGCCATTCTCTTCACCTTTTTCTCATCATTGACGTTGAACAAAACCTTCGATTGGTAATCTCGCTTACTCCATTTGATTCTTACCAGAATCGAAAAAAAATACACTCCTCTTGCTCTAACTACTTAGTTTCGATTCTCTGATAAATGGAAGTCTCCCAAAAAATTTTGTCCATGATAGTACTATAGTTTTCATATACAAGGAAAAAAACATACGAAACACCACCTCGTTCCAACACTCGTCTTCAATAACACCCCTTTTGTCAGCTCGTTAGATAAAGCCAATTTGCTTGCGGCACAGTTTGCTTTTAATTCGACGCTGCCAGAAAGTGTTATGGCTCCTCCTGTACTTGAGAGCGTAAATGATTTTGTGGGACAAATCTTCTTTCGCACTCGTGCAGTTGATAGAGTTCTAAAAGATCTCGACGTACACAAATACGCTGGCCCGGATAGTATCCCTCCCATCGTTCTGAAGAGCTGTTCTTCAACGCTGGCAAAACCACTGCGTAAGCTTTTCCATCTGTCCTACTCTACTTAGGTTATTTACTAGGCCGATATCCTGAACAACTCAGCAAGAAATCAGAAATGCCATATTTGACGCATACGTGAAAGTGTATAGTCACTGTACTATTAGTGCAAGCATGTTTTTTTTGTCTACTCGTTCAAAAACGATGACCTGGCTTTGATTTTGGACTATTAAGTGATTTTTGTGTAAAACAAGGACCTGGGTTTGTGATTTTTGTATATGATAAAAAAGAGACTAACTTAAAATAGGTAACAATCTGACTTAAAAATCTTTTAGTAGGTACCAAACGAACAAAATATTAAATTTTTTGTTTATAATTTTTTTTTAATATTTTGTGCCCGTCAGCCCGTTATAAATGTAATACCAAGTTTTTCGTTACTAAATAAGGAATAAGCTTAAAATATTTCAACCCCTTATAATAATATATAATGGTGGTTTTGAGGGTCGTTTTGTAAGTTGTTTTGTCTTACTTTTACGAATTGCAAAAGATTAAAAACAATACCTATTTTCCTGATAAATGAGGTAAAAATTGATATTTTTTGATTTTTTCCAGAGATGGTTTTGACACCAAAAATATTATTTAAAAACAAATATTTGTTTTTTTTTTTACAAATTAAATGCTCCAAAAACTGCTTTTTGCATAAAAATGATGCTTGCGACCCCAAACATAACTTTAAAAATTCAGGTATTATATCATAAGTTCAAAGAACTTAATTCCAAAAATGGCTTAAATCGAGCAAAAAATACACAAAATATTAAAGAAAAACTAAGGAACAAAGGATTTGTTTACCCTAAAACTCATTTTAATTAAAAATTAAATAACTTTTGTCACACAGCGAATTTGGACAAACGGTTAACGGATAAGGAATGCATAAACAAATACCTATACATGATATGTAGGCCGTTCTTATTGGTGCTGGGCCCAATTTGTCCATTGTCCTTTGACTGTGAGGTTCAACCAACGCGTTCAAGTTTATATTTCAAGTACGATTATTTCTTTTTTACTTATTTCTTCATACTGTTTCTGACCTGAATAAATACATTTTGATTTATTTAAAAATAAAATAAACTATTAAATTTTAACATCGCAAAGATACGTATGATTTAAAAGCATTTTATTTAAATGGTCATTCATTACTATGAACTACATTGCATAGGTATAGTCGTCCCTTTTGTTAAGCAAAACAATTTTTTTTTTAAAGTCATATTTTTTGGTCAGGGAAAATTTTGAAATTGGTCAGGGAAAGTCGGAATTTTTTTTTTAGATATTCATTTTTTTTAGATAATTGCCCCTCCCATCTTAACGAGGGTAAACAGATCCCGACTTACCGATCTACATCCTACTGCGAACACACGTGAAACAAGTTTGAGTGCGGTATATTTCGTTCGTTTGCCTAAACCCCCAAACAAATAAAGTTTTTGCCATCACCACCCGTGAAATAAAACAAAATAAATAAATAGCCCAAAATTGCAATAATTATCAATTTATCAAACCAATAATTAAACAACACATCGCGCGGCGAGAAAAACAAAAAAAAATCAACCAAATACATATCAGTGCCAGTGCGTGTGTAATAGAAAAAAAAAAAAGTGCACCCACAAAAAAAAAAGTCATGCATAATCCACAACAACAAAAAAAACTAAATAACCCATAGCCACAGCGAGCGGTACTCTCATTTCACTCCTTCACAACATCTCTCGCAGTTGCTTTGGTTTGACCATTGCATGCACTATGTGGTTAAAATCCATACAATGTGTGCAATGGACAAAATCAAAGTAATATTGGATAAATTGCTGTAATTTTGTTTGGGTGACCAAGGGTGGCCCAATGCAACCTACCATTAAGGCATAACACTAATGGTAATTGTTATTGTGAAGTAATTTTGGTACCCAATATTTAATTTTAGCATAGTTAATTGTCTAGTTTTGTTTTTTTTATGTTGAATGCTGTAATGGAAGGTAAGTTTAGGGTCGATTATAGTAACATTCGGGGGCTTAGGAAGAATTTCTCTACTGCATATGTTCATACTGTAAAAAACAGGCCAGCAGTCTTCGCACTAAGCGAAATCCAGGTTGGTGAAAATTCCGATCCCTCGGATTTCAGCCTCCAAGGTTATAATTTAGTGCCGCTATTTTTTCCACATCATGGTCTTGCCGTCTATGTACGTAATGATGTTGCTTATCAGCTCCAACCACAATATGGCCAATGTATAAATACAAATTTTAACTTCATGTGGTTCAAGTTCACCATCCATAAGCGCATTATTCATACATGTTTTATTTACCGCAGCCTAAGTTTGGACGGCAATTCGACTTCCAACGAATTCGATGCGCTATCTGACTCTATCCAGAGAATTGTTTCGCATTATCCGCACAGTGAAATCGTTGTTACGGGCGATTTCAATGTACACAATTCTACGTGGTTGCGCTATTCAGGCCAGACAACACCCGAAGGAAGGTATGTCGAGATTTTTGCTGAGTTAAACCACCTCACTCAGCTTGTTGATGAGCCTACTCGGATCCCTGACGTTACAGGTCAATCCGCCAACACTCTAGATTTGATTCTTACCTCCGACCCTGGTAAATACAACATTAGTGTATTATCACCTCTAGGCACATCAGACCATTGTGTCATATCTGCGAATTCCTCGTGCCACCAAAACACAGTTATAGAAAAAACTCCCAAGAAAACCGTTTGGCAGTACGAGAAAGCCAACTGGGACGGTCTCAATGATTTCTTCAGGAACTTTAACTGGTCACTAGCTTCCTCGATAGTGACGTAGATTCCAGTGCAGATATGATTACAAACTTAATTCTTTGTGGAATGAGAAATTTTATCCCGAATAGGGTGAAATCTATCAAACCAAAAGAAAACTCATGGTTTGATTGGAGCTGTAAGGAGGTTATTAGGTTTAGAGAAGTAAGCTTCCGTTGTTATAAAGCCAACCCTACTAAGGAAAACCGGAAAAAGTTTCAACAAGCTAGAAAGACCTGCAACGTTCATATTCGACGAACCAAATTTTAACATGATCAAACATTACGGCAAAAAATTCTACAATGTCCCAAAGGTAGTAAAAATGTTTGGTCATTTGTAAATAACTTACGAAACACCACCTCGTCCTCGGTTCCAACGCTCGTCTTCAATAACACCCCTTTTTTCAGCTCGTTAGATAAAGCCAATTTGCTTGCGGCAAAGTTTGCTGTTAATTCGACGCTGCCAGAAAGTGTTATGGCTCCTCCTGTACTTGAGAGCGTAAATGATTTTATAGGACAAATCTTCTTTCGCACTCGTGCAGTTGCTAGAGTTCTAAAAGATCTCGACGTACACAAATACGCTGGCCCGGATAGTATCCCTCCCATCGTTCTGAAGAGGTGTTCTTCAACGCTGGCAAAACAAAACCACTGCGTAAGCTTTTCCATCTGTCCTACTCTACTGGTCTCTTTCCGAGTGGATGGAAAACAGCATTTGTCCAGCCTGTCCCTAAAAAAGGCGTATTTTCTTCACCCTCTAATTATCGACCAATTGCACTTACGTCCCTTCTTTCCAAGGTCATGGAAACGCTGATTAATTTTCAGCTCAAGAAATATCTCGAGGAACGAAAGCTTCTTAATGACCGGCAGTACGGCTTTCGTAGCAATAGGTCCACTGGTGATTTGATGTTATATCTCATCGAACAGTGGAACAAATCTTTACAAATCTAAGATTATTGCACTTGATATTTCAAAAGCGTTTGATAGAGTTTGGCATCAAGCTCTTTTATCGAAAATGCGCGCATTTGGTTTCGATGAATCTCTTCTTCATTGGATTAGAAATTACCTTTCGGACCGTTCAAAATACAAGTTGTATTGGACGGTTTCAAGTCTGAAATCCACAAAATAAATGCTGGTGTGCCCCAGGGCTCCGTTTTGTCTCCGACTCTCTTCCTTATTTTTATAAATGATCTTTTGTCTGAAACTTCTAATCCATTAAACTATTCCGCTGACGACAGTACCCTCAGCTTTTCATATTCGTTTACAGATTCACATCCATGTCCTTCGGATGTGGAACTTGAACGGCAGCGTATGATAAGCTCATTAAATTCTGATCTAAACAGCATCGTTCAATGGGGAATCAAAAACCACGTAGAATTTAATGCTTCTAAAACTCAATGCTGTCTCCTGTCGTTAAAGCGAAACCCACTCCCAATGTCGCTATCAATGGACGGCACTTGCATCGAGGAAAACAAACAGCTCTCAGTTCTCGGTATGTGTGTCACAGACCACCTTTTGTAGAATGACCACAAAAACGCTGCTAATTGTTTAGGTTTTCTCCGCAGATGCAAGAAATTTTTTTCCCCTTCTGATCTGGCTATGATCTACAAAGCCTTTATTCGTCCAAAACTTGAGTACAATTCTCATGTCTGGGCAGGAGCTCCAAAAACTCACTTAAGTTTGTTGGACAGAATACAAAAGAGATCTTTAAAAATGATAGGTGAAGGATCTATAACGGAAACAATTACATCTCTCGAACACCGCCGTAATGTTTCATGTCTTTCCCTATTTTACCGTTATTTTTATAAACAGTGTTCTAGTGAAATAGCCAGTTGCATTCCTCCCCTTAAACAATTCAACCGTAATACTCGCGCTTCTAGGAATGCCCATCAGTTTACCGTCGATCCCAACTTCGGACGTACTGTTAAGTATAGAGATTCTTTCTTTAGTCGAACCACAAGAATGTGGAATACTTTACCTGGCTCTGTGCTTCCCTCTTATTACAGTATTCAGACATTCAAAACAAATGTTCATCGGTATCTTCTTTTTAACCCTTTCCAATTTCCTGAACGCTCGCACTGTGTGTAAATATTTTAAGGGTAATAATAATCCCTTTTGTGCGCGCTAAGTTAAAAAAAAAATCCCCTTTCCGGTATGATTGTCCTATTTTTTTTGGCCCAATCTACACGATCCAGTGCTTTGATGCATTTATGTCACCCATTCTTTATTTTCCATTATACTGTTTGATAACACTACTTTTTATATTAAATTTTTTATCGCTAAATTTTGAATTGCTGTATTTTGGAAACCATTGGTTGTACAGAGTTGGCTTTGGTCTCAAGTTGAAGCAAATTAAGTTAATTTGAATTCGTAGAACAATTCTTTTATTTAAAATTAATTATGTGGGACTAAAGTTACCAATAACTAAAAAAAGCGCGAACAAATCTCATTTTTGACCATGAAGCTCGAGGTCGAAAACTTAGGTTATTTACTAGGCCGATATCCTTAACAACTCAGCAAGAAATCAGAAATACCAGATTTGACGCATACGTGAAAGTGTATAGTTACTGTACAATTAGTGCAAACATGGTTTTTTTGTCTACTCGTTCAAAAACGACGAACTGGCTTTGATTTTGGACTATTAAGTGATTTTTGTGTAAAACAAGGACCTGGGTTTGTGATTTTTGTATATGATAAAAAAGAGACTAACTTAAAATACGTAAGAATCTGACTTAAAAATCTTTTAGTAGGTACCAAACGAACAAAATATTAAATTTTTTGTTTATAATTTTTTTTTAATATTTTGTGCCCGTCAGCCCGTTATAAATGTAATACCAAGTTTTTCGTTACTAAATAAGGAATAAGCTTAAAATATTTCAACCCCTTATAATAATATATAATGGTGGTTTTGAGGGTCGTTTTGTAAGTTGTTTTGTCTTACTTTTACGAATTGCAAAAGATTAAAAACAATACCTATTTTCCTGATAAATGAGGTAAAAATTGATATTTTTTGATTTTTTCCAGAGATGGTTTTGACACCAAAAATATTATTTAAAAACAAATATTTGTTTTTTTTTTTACAAATTAAATGCTCCAAAAACTGCTTTTTGCATAAAAATGATGCTTGCGACCCCCAAACATAACTTTAAAAATTCAGGTATTATATCATAAGTTCAAAGAACTTAATTCCAAAAATGGCTTAAATCGAGCAAAAAATACACAAAATATTAAAGAAAAACTAAGGAACAAAGGATTTGTTTACCCTAAAACTCATTTTAATCAAAATTAAATAACTTTTGTCACACAGCGAATTTGGACAAACGGTTAACGGATAAGGAATGCATAAACAAATACCTATACATGATATGTAGGCCGTTCTTATTGGTGCTGGGCCCAATTTGTCCATTGTCCTTTGACTGTGAGGTTCAACCAACGCGTTCAAGTTTATATTTCAAGTACGATTATTTCTTTTTACTTATTTCTTCATACTGTTTCTGACCTGAATTAATACATTTTGATTTATTTAAAAAAAAATAAACTATTAAATTTTAACATCGCAAAGATACGTATGATTTAAAAGCATTTTATTTAAATGGTCATTCATTACTATGAACTACATTGCATAGGTATAGTCGTCCCTTTTGTTAAGCAAAACAATTTTTTTTTTAAAGTCATATTTTTTGGTCAGGGAAAATTTTGAAATTGGTCAGGGAAAGTCGGAATTTTTTTTTTAGATATTCATTTTTTTTAGATAATTGCCCCTCCCATCTTAACGAGGGTAAACAGATCCCGACTTACCGATCTACATCCTACTGCGAACACACGTGAAACAAGTTTGAGTGCGGTATATTTCGTTCGTTTGCCTAAACCCCCAAACAAATAAAGTTTTTGCCATCACCACCCATAAAGTGAAATAAAACAAAATAAATAAATAGCCCAAAATTGCAATAATTATCAATTTATCAAACCAATAATTAAACAACATATCGCGCGGCGAGAAAAAAAAAAAAAATCAACCAAATACATATCAGTGCCAGTGCGTGTGTAATAGAAAAAAAAAAAAAAAAGTGAACCCACAAAAAAAAGTCATGCATAATCCACAACAACAAAAAAACTAAATAACCCATAGCCACAGCGAGCGGTACTCTCATTTCACTCCTTCCCAACATCTCTCGCAGTTGCTTTGGTTTGACCATTGCATGCACTATGTGGTTAAAATCCATACAATGTGTGAATTAAGTTATTTTATTATTTTATTATAAAAAAATATATTTTTTTGGAGGAAGAACCTCTTTATTTCACATTAAAAATTTAACTGAACTTACAATTAGAAAGAAACTTATATTTTACTTAGGCTATCCCAACTCCTATCCCACGACATGCCGGCGTGTTGCGAATCTCGTGTGACTGACCATCCGTTGTTGGTGCAGCAGACGCGCTGTCAGCACATTCTCTCACGTATGTTGAATGTTAGGCAAGACAATGATGTAGGTGTTTTGCAGCCGTTGCAAATATTTCGTTAACTCCTCCCCGCTTAAGTTCGAACGCCCTCGTTCGACGTTACAGCTGATGATGTGTTCATGAGTTGTGTTAAATCTCTGGTTCCAATTTTAATTGATTTTGATGAATTTTCAGGTGAATCGGCAGTTTCATGTACTGCAATTTTACGTGATTTAAATTTTGAGAAAAGGTAAGCTATAATTCCGATGGCCAATATTATAACCAATAGTATATTGATCCCCATGTTTCTCGTGTTCTTATCTTTGAGAATGCTTATTTGTTTTGTACTATTGAATTCTAGTTCTTTGATCATCTCTAAAGAAAGTACTTCTTCAATGTCTTGTCCTGATGACCTAGGTTGGAGTATTGCTGGTAAAGGTTGGTATTTGGTAGTCTCATTTGTCTTGAATAACTTTCCGTTGGCCAAAATTGTGGTATTGGTGAATTTGATGACATAGGTGCCTTCTAACATGATGGTTTCGTTGTTGATGGTCACTGAATCGTTGAATTGGTTGAAAAGAAGCACACCAGTTAAGATTTCTTCGATTGATGGGACATGTCTATTGTTGGTTGTGACACAGGTGGGTATCTGGCTTTTTAGGAGGTTGGGAATACATGTAGTATTACTTATATCTTTAAGGTTGTTATGGTTACAAAGTGAATGATCGTTAATTTTCATACAATTTTCTTTAATTCCGAATATTTTATTTTTGCAATTTAAAATTTTTTCAAATGGAATTTTATTTATTTTGGATCCGAATTTAACAGCTTTAATTATTAGAATATTACAAATTTCAGAATCGGTTAGTGGTAAACTTATTATATAAATTAGGTTTTTACTGTCAGAGGCAATTTTTATATTGGAAACGTCGAGCGCTTCGTCAATATTTACAAAAGGAAAATTTTCTTTTTTCAGTATATTTTCTGTCATTTCAATTTCTTTATTTGATAGGATATATGAGTTAATTACATTAGCTTTTGCCCAATGGATTGCGTAAGCTATGTTTAATAGTTCTTCTTTGATTACATCGAGTTCATATTTAATTTTAAATATTCTTGAGTCTTTTTCTTTTATTTCTTTGTTTACAGTTTTTAAAATTTCGTTTGTTATATTTGTAATCTCATTAATTTTTGCCAAAGACATTCGATTTATAATTACTTGCCTATTGTTATTTTCTAGAACATTATTCATTTTTTCAGTTAAAATTTCGTGATCGTGGCGATCTGGATTTCCCGCAATCCACTTCCACGCACTACCAATGAAGTCCAATGATCTTTTATTTTTTCTTTTATTGATTCTGAGCCTTGAAAGCTGATCTTTAATTTTAGTTACTTCATATGAAATAATGGGATAGAGTGGGTGGTCATGATTTGATTCCTTAAGGGTTTTTTCTATTTTCGTAACCAGATCATTATACTCTTCTATGTTAATAATGTGGATGATCTTGAAGAATCCTGTCTGAATTTTTGCGGTGCCTGTATCTATTTTTATCAATTGGGATTTCGAATAATCCACAATTTGTACATTTGCTGCACACAGGGGTAGTAGTAATAGTAACCTACGGAAGAATTAATTTTTTATCAGATTTTTGTGGACAGTTTTGCCGGATTCTGTGATAACTGTGGAATTGTTGTTTTTAGCTACTATTTCTTTTTTATATTTCGGGGTAAGCTTATTTCCTATTCTCTTATTTATCTTAACGTAAATGATATCTTTTTCTGCATAATTTTTAAATTGATGCTTTTTTTTGTTGTGATATGCTAAGTCTATTTCCTGCTTATTTTCTATTTTGTTTTTGATAATTTCCCTTTCTTTTTTAAGTTCTATAGGATTGTTGGAGAGCTGTCTCGCGAAAAATACATCTAACGGTTTTTTGCCTGTAGTTGTGTGAATTGAATTATTATATTCAAAAATGGATTTATCCAATTGTTCTGAAAATGTGCTGAATGTTCGTTCGGACTTCAGACAACGCATCACTTCGGATAGGGTTGAATGAAACCTTTCAACCTGTCCGTTCATAGAACTTACGTAGGGTGGTGCTTTGAATATTTCTATATTGAAAAAGTTTTCTACCATGAAAGATATTGAGTTAGAACTCAAAGCTTTTTCGTTGTCAACTATAATATATTGCGGTACGCCGAAAGATAATATAAGCTCTCTAAGGGGTTGTTTAATATCTTCAGACGATCTAGATGGTATAATCCTCGCTAGGGCGTATTTGGAAAATTTGTCTATTGCCGTAAGGATAATCTTTTTGTCTGTAAAATAGAGATCTAAATGTAAAATTTGACCAGGGAACTGAGGAATAGGGGTCGGTTGGAGGATTATCTTGTTGGGGTGTCTATCATATTTATGCTCTTTGCAGACTTGACACATGTCAGTTATTTTTTTTATTTTTTCTTGCATTTTGGGGAAGTACCATTTTTGCAGTAATTGGATTTTATTCTCCCTGTTGTTTCTGTGAGCTCGGTTATGCTCTTTTATAATTTCAGCTTCCTCACGGTCTGAATCTGTTAAATCTATTACCATTTTCCTTGTGAATCGTACTCTATATGATCGGAAATGTGAAGGAAATATCTCTTGAATTTTCCCTAAAATAGGCTCTTCTGTTTTTATGCCATTTATTATAGAGGGATTTAGATATTTTTTGAGAATTTCTTTTAGTTTTTCTTTGGTGAAGAATGGTTCCACGATGGTATGACGATGGTACGTCGGAAAGATTATTTCGAATTTGTAGTCCGGTGTGTCTCCTACACTAAGAAAAATTTGATTTTTGAACACGTTTATAGGTTCATTAGCGGTTTGAATAAGGGTTTGGGTGGAGCTCTCGTTGCTATGTTGGGTTGCGGTAAGCGCATTAACTTGATCATTCTGCGGCGGTCTGGACAAGGCATCTGCAACTACGTTAGCTTTGCCAGGAGTATACTTTAACTCGTAGTTATACTCTTCGAGTATAGCCTTCCAACGTTTCATCTTGTTGTTAGTGTTTTTATTGCTTAAAGCATATGTTAGCGGTTGATGGTCAGTAAATATGAGGACTTTCGCTGAACCGTATAGGTAGTTCCTCAGAGAATTTAATGCCCATATAATGGCAAGCATTTCTTTCTCATTTGCCGCGTAACCTTCCTCCGATTTACTCAGTGTTCTTGAGATGAACGTAATGGGCTTCCCATCTTGAGCTAATACAGCTCCTAGAGCATGGTTGGAGGCATCCGTAGTAAGATAAAATTCCTTACTGACGTCTGGATAGCTGAGGATTACGTCCTCAGATATGAGTGAATTTTTTAATTTATCAAATGCCGCTATGGCTTCTTCGTCCAAATGTATAAGTTTTTTGTTCGAATTTTGCTTAGAAATTCGACCATCCTCCCCTCTTAAGAGGGTTGTCAGGGGTTTTGCCAGCTTGGCATAATCTCTAATAAATCTGCGGTAAAAGCCTGACAGACCAAGAAAAGACCGCAAATCTTTTAGTGTAACTGGGTATGGGAATTTAGCTATTGCTTCCACTTTGGTTGGGTTTGTTTTTATCCCTTCAGCAGAGATAATAAATCCCAGAAATTCGATATTATTTTTCAAAAATTCACATTTATCAGCCTGTACTTTTAAATTGGCATCTTGAAGTGTTTTAAAAATTGTGGACAAATTTTGGAAATGGGTTTCTGTATCTTTGCTGAAGACAATTATGTCATCAATGTAGACAAAGCATATTTTGCCTATGTGGTCTCGCAAAATATCGTCTAGTGCCCTTTGGAATATTGATGGGGCATTTTTTAGACCAAACGGGAGTCTAACGAATTCGTATTTCGCGTTATTGACTGAAAACGCTGTTTTTTCTACGTCCCCTTCGTATAAAGGTATTTGGTGAAAACCGCTTTTAAGATCGATTACTGAAAAACATTTATTTTCTCCAAGTTGCGCTAAAACAGAATTTATTTCTGGAATGGGGTATCGATCAGGTATAGTTTCTGCGTTTAGCTTCCTGTAGTCGATTACCATTCTATATTTTTTTTCGTTTGAAGCATCCGCCTTTTTTGGCACAGCCCATATGGGTGCGTTGTATGGTGACCGAGATGGTCTGATGATACCATCACCAAGGAGTTGATTTATTTGTTTTTCTACCTCTTCTTTGAGACTCATCGGATAGGGGTAGTATCTTGAATATATGGGATCTTGGTTTTTTGTCCTTATTCTACCTTTCACACTGGTGGTAAATGTTAGTTTCTCATCGGGTTCAAGAAAGAGTTTTGGGTAAGAGTCTGTTAAGCTTTGTAACTTACTTTTTTGATCTTCCGTTAAGTGATCGTTTCTGATTGCAACATAGTTAATAGTGTTAGAAGCTTGTTGCTTTAGTCGAAATTTTTTATTATTAACTAATATATAATTTTCTTTTGTATGGATAACGGCCGATAGTTCCTTAAGACTATCATTCCCAAGTATTCCATGGAATGATTTTAATAAAGGAAGTAGGAAAAATTTAATTTTATTCTCTCTGTCACCGAAAAGATTGACAAAGGTGTGGTACTTAATTTCTACATTACCTCCTATTGAGGTGGCCAGGAAACTTTTTGAATTTTGTAGTGGCTTTTCAACCAGGCCAGGTTGAATATAATTTCTGTTAGACCCTGTATCTATAAGTATTTTCAAAATTTGACCATTCTTCGCTTTACATTCTACGTAAGGTAGCGAAGAATCTCTTAACCTAAAAAAATGTATGTCCGAGAAATCTTGTGTTTCTTCTGGTTCATACGAGCATTGATTAATATCAAGAGTATTCATATAATCCTGTAGAGTTTCATCTGAAACTTTGTCAGTCTCATTTATGACCTGTTCATATTGATTTATTTCTTCCTGTGTTTCTATGTTGTTAGCCTGCGTTATTATTCTCCTAGTTTGTTGGCTGGGGTTTTCTTTTTTCACTTGCGTTCCTATAAAAGGCTGCCTATTTTTTTGCCAATTTTGTTGGTGTGGTTGTATGTCTCTTGCCTGATTGTATGAATTAAAGTTTTGATTACCCGAGGTTTGAGGTATCTGAGCTCTAGGATAGGAATTTTGATTATGATTGACCGCTCTTGAGAAAGAAGGATATTGTGGTTCTTGAAGGTTGTTGTTTGGCATGCTTTGGGGAATGTATCTGGAATTTTGGGGTTGAGTCGGTCTGGATGTTGTATTGTGGGATGTTCTGTGGAAACGTTGAGGCTGGTTTTGGGGTGCAAAAACAGGGTTCGAAGGTTGTGTCTTTTTTATGGTCACATTATTGTTAAAATGGTTTGCTCTAAGATTCTGATTTTCTAATTTAAGGCATAAATTAAGGGCATGCGGTAGATCAACGGGTTCTCTTGTTGCTAACAGTCGTGGTAAATCACCCCTTAGACCTCTTATAAAAGTGTCCAGGGCCTTAGCACGATATGCTTGGGTGAGTACCTTAATCGCGTCGGGACTTACGTCCATACAAGCTACTTTATTCAGAATGAGTGATAGGTGAGAATAGATTGATTGGTAAAATTCATGAACCGTTTTATTTCCTTGTATAAGGGATGACATTTGATATTCTATAGTTGTCGTATCTCTCCTGTCTGCGTAATGCATGATCAGGCATTTCGAGATGGAGTCCCAATTCAGAGGGGTGTTGTAAGACTCTAGTGCAATATCAGCATTGCCTAGAATTTTATTACGTATTACACTTAATATGGCATAGTATTTAGGAGTTCCCCTCAAGTGCTCGTATAATTCGAGCGTTCGATCTACGCTCTTTTTCCAGGATCCAAATTCGTTTGGATCTCCAGAAAAGTTTTTTAGACATTTGACTAAATCAGGGATTTTGTCCATGTCAGAAATATTCGGGTTGTTTCTTACAATATTAATTTCATTTGCTTCGTCATTATTAAGATTATTAACTCCTCTACTAGGACTATGTATGTTTTGTAAGATACTTGCTCCTTGGGTTTCAAGGACGCGACTAACAATTGAAGCAATTAATGATTCTAATTCAGGGGTTGCCTCTACGTTCTGAGGATGCGACGCATTTGAATTTTGTGGTGGTGTATTTGTACCACCTGAATTTTGCTCATTGGGTATTCCCGGTTGCTCTTCATCTTGGTTAGCGGTGGGAGCCGGCTGATTAACCAGTTTTCTAGGGGGCATTTTTATTGTATTTTCGTAAAAAAAAGAATGATGTTTAGGAAAAATATTCAAACTTCCTTTTTTTTTTTTCTTTTAAAAAAAATAGCTTTTTTCACACGAATTATTAATTAATTACTTAATATTATTGACTGACTTTAGTTCTTAGTAAAAAAAAATTTGTTTTACACCTTGTTGGCAAGATTTGATATTATATGTAGCTTTTAAATTTATCTTACACTATAAACATTTTTCCAGCGCTGGCAGGGGAAGTTGGTTCCGTTTGCTTTACTACTAGGGCCTTCTCGTCCTGCACTCCCTCGTTGGCTTCAGATTGTCTAACGACTGCTGATCTGGTTGTGGGTTCGTGGCTTAGTGAGTTTTTTCTTCAAAGTCTTTACACTCGCGGCGAGGTGCTTTACATCGGCTTACGCGCTTTTTTTCTTTGATTTTTTTACTACACGGCGAGGTACTTTACGTCGACTTACGCGCACTTTCCTAGATATAACGAGCACGGCGAGGTACTTGACGTCGTCTTACGCGTCGTTTATTTACACTAGGTTTTTTTCTTCACTCACAAAGCCACACTTAGTTGGGCGCCAATTAAGTTATTTTATTATTTTATTATAAAAAAATATATTTTTTTGGAGGAAGAACCTCTTTATTTCACATTAAAAATTTAACTGAACTTACAATTAGAAAGAAACTTATATTTTACTTAGGCTATCCCAACTCCTATCCCACGACATGCCGGCGTGTTGCGAATCTCGTGTGACTGACCATCCGTTGTTGGTGCAGCAGACGCGCTGTCAGCACATTCTCTCACGTATGTTGAATGTTAGGCAAGACAATGATGTAGGTGTTTTGCAGCCGTTGCAAATATTTCGTTAACTTGTGCAATAGACTAAATCAAAGTAATATTGGATAAATTGCTGTAATTTTGTTTGGGTGACCAGGGGTGGCCCAATGCAACCTACCATTAAGGCATAACACTAATGGTAATTGTTATTGTGAAGTAATTTTGGTACCCAATATTTAATTTTAGCATAGTTAATTGTCTAGTTTTGTTTTTTTTTATGTTGAATGCTGTAATGGAAGGTAAGTTTAGGGTCGATTATAGTAACATTCGGGGGCTTAGGAAGAATTACTCTGCTGCATATGTTCATACTGTAAAAAACAGGCCAGCAGTCTTCGCACTAAGCGAAATCCAGGTTGGTGAAAATTCCGATCCCTCGGAATTCAGCCTCCAAGGTTATAATTTAGTGCCGCTATTTTTTCCACATCATGGTCTTGCCGTCTATGCACGTAATGATGTTGCTTATCAGCTCCAACCACAATATGGCCAATGTATAAATACAAATTTTAACTTCATGTGGTTCAAGTTCACCATCCGTAAGCGCATTATTCAACATGTTTTATTTACCGCAGCCTAAGTTTGGAAGGCAATTCGACTTCCAACGAATTCGATGCGCTATCTGACTCTATCCAGAGAATTGTTTCGCATTATCCGCACAGTGAAATCGTTGTTACGGGCGATTTCAATGTACACAATTCTACGTGGTTGCGCTATTCAGGCCAGACAACACCCGAAGGAAGGTATGTCGAGATTTTTGCTGAGTTAAACCACCTCACTCAGCTTGTTGATGAGCCTACTCGGATCCCTGACGTTACAGGTCAATCCGCCAACACTCTCGATTTGTTTCTTACCTCCGACCTGGTAAATACACTATTAGTGTATTATCACCTCTAGGCACATCAGACCATTGTGTCATATCTGCGAATTTCTCGTGCCACCAAAACACAGTTAAAGAAAAAACTCCCAAGAGAACCGTTTGGCAGTACGAGAAAGCCAACTGGGACGGTCTCAATGTTTTCTTCAGGAACTTTAACTGGTCACTATGCTTCCTCGATAGTGACGTAGATTCCAGTGCAGATATGATTACAAACTTAATTCTTTGTGGAATGAGAAATTTTATCCCCAATATGGTGAAATCTATCAAACCCAAAGAAAACTCATGGTTTGATTCGAGCTGTAAGGAGGTTATTAGGGTTAGAGAAGTAAGCTTCCGTTGTTATAAAGCCAACCCTACTGAGGAAAACCGGAAAAAGTTTCAACAAGCTAGAAAGACCTGCAACGTTCATATTCGACGAACCAAATTTTTACATGATCGAAAATTACGGCAAAAAATTCTACAATGTCCCAAAGGTAGTAAAAATGTTTGGTCATTTGTAAAAAACATACGAAACACCACCTCGTCCTCGGTTCCAACGCTCGTCTTCAATAACACCCCTTTTGTCAGCTCGTTAGATAAAGCCAATTTGCTTGCGGCACAGTTTGCTGTTAATTCGACGCTGCCAGAAAGTGATATGGCTCCTCCTGTACTTGAGAGCGTAAATGATTTTATGGGACAAATCTTCTTTCGCACTCGTGCAGTTGCTAGAGTTCTAAAAGATCTCGACGTACACAAATATGCTGGCCCGGATAGTATCCCTCCCATAGTTCTGAAGAGGTGTTCTTCAACGCTGGCAAAACCACTGCGTAAGCTTTTTCATCTGTCCTACTCTACTGGTCTCTTTCCGAGTGGATGGAAAACAGCATTTGTCCAGCCTGTCCCTAAAAAAGGCGTATCTTCTTCACCCTCTTATTATCGACCAATTGCTCTTACGTCCCTTCTTTCCAAGGTCATGGAAACGCTGATTAATTTGCAGCTCAAGAAATATCTCGAGGAACGAAAGCTTCTTAATGACCGGCAGTACGGCTTTCGTAGCAATAGGTCCACTGGTGATTTGATGGTATATCTCATCGAACAGTGGAACAAATCTTTACAAATCTTTTGGAGAAAGTAAGATTATTGTACTTGATATTTCAAAAGCGTTTGATAGAGTTTGGCATCAAGCACTTTTATCGAAAATGCGCGCATTTGGTTTCGATGAATCTCTTCTTCATTGGATTAGAAATTACCTTTCGGACCGTTCAATACAAGTTATATTGGACGGTTTCAAGTCTGAAATCCACAAAATAAATGCTAGTGTGCCCCAGGGCTCCGTTTTGTCTCCGACTTTCTTCCTTATTTTTATAAATGATCTTTTGTCTGAAACTTCTAATCCATTAAACTGTTTCGCTGACGACAGTACCCTCAGCTTTTCATATTCGTTTACAGATTCACATCCATGTCCTTCGGATGTGGAACTTGAACGGCAGCGTATGATAAGCTCATTAAATTCTGATCTAAACAGCATCGTTCAATGGGGAATCAAAAACCACGTAGAATTTAATGCTTCTAAAACTCAATGCTGTCTCCTGTCGTTAAAGCGAAACCCACTCCCAATGCCGCTATCAATGGACGGCACTTGCATCGAGGAAACCAAACAGCTCTCAGTTCTCGGTATGTGTGTCACAGACCACCTTTTGTGGAATGACCACATATTTGATGTCGCCAAAAACGCTGCTAAGTGTTTAGGTTTTCTCTGCAGATGCAAGAAATTTTTTTCCCCTATGATCTACAAAGCCTTTATTCGTCCAAAACTTGAGTACAATTCTCATGTCTGGGCAGGAGCTCCAAAAACTCACTTAAGTTTGTTGGACAGAATACAAAAGAGATCTTTAAATATGATAGGTGAAGGATCTATAACGGAAACAATTACATCTCTCGAACAGTTGCATTCCTCCCCTTAAACAATTCAACCGTAATACTCGCGCTTCTAGGAATGCCCATCAGTTTACCCTCGAGCCCAACTTCGGACGTGCTGTTAAGTAGAGATTCTTTCTTTAGTCGAACCACAAGAATGTGGAATACTTTACCTGGCTCTGTGTTTCCCTCTTATTACAGTATTCAGACATTCAAAACAAATGTTCATCGGTATCTTCTTTTTAACCCTTTCCAATTTCCTGAACGCTCGCACTGTGTGTAAATATTTTAAGGGTAATAATAATCCCTTTTGTGCGCGCTAAGTTAAAAAAAAAAAAAAAAAAATCCCCCTTCCGGTATGATTGTCCTATTTTTTTGGCCCAATCTACACGATCCAGTGCTTTGATGCATTTATGTCACCCATTCTTTATTTTCCATTATACTGTTTGATAACACTACTTTTTATATTAAATTTTGTATCGCTAAATTTTGAATTGCTGTATTTTGGAAACCATTGGTTGTACAGAGTTGGCTTTGGTCTCAAGTTGAAGCAAATTAAGTTAATTTGAATTCGTAGAACAATTCTTTTATTTAAAATTAATTATTTGGGACTAAAATTACCAATAACTAAAAAAAGCGCGAAAAAATCTCATTTTTGGCCATGAAGCTCGAGGTCGAAAACTTAGGTTATTTACTAGGCCAATATCCTTAACAACTCAGCAAGAAATCAGAAATACCAGATTTGACGCATACGTGAAAGTGTATAGTTACTGTACAATTAGTGCAAACATGGTTTTTTTGTCTACTCGTTCAAAAACGACGACCTGGCTTTGATTTTGGACTATTAAGTGATTTTTGTGTAAAACAAGGACCTGGGTTTGTGATTTTTGTATATGATAAAAAAGAGACTAACTTAAAATAGGTAAGAATCTGACTTAAAAATCTTTTAGTAGGTACCAAACGAACAAAATATTAAATTTTGTGTTTATAATTTTTTTTTAATATTTTGTGCCCGTCAGTTCGTTATAAATGTAATACCAAGTTTTTCGTTACTAAATAAGGAATAAGCTTAAAATATTTCAACCCCTTATAATAATATATAATGGTGGTTTTGAGGGTCGTTTTGTAAGTTGTTTTGTCTTACTTTTACGAATTGCAAAAGATTAAAAACAATACCTATTTTCCTGATAAATGAGGTAAATTGATATTTTTTGATTTTTTCCAGAGATGGTTTTGACACCAAAAATACAAAATATCATGAAAATGCTCTTCTTAATTATATAGATACTGACTCCTTTATTTACAATATCAAATCAGAAGACTTTTATTCTGATATTTTGGATGATATACCATTAAGGTTTGATACATATGACTTTGATCCCAATAACCAACATAATATTCCTAGGTTAAATAACAAAGTCTTAGGTATGTTTAAAGACGAAACCTGCGGGAATAAAATGTTGGAATTTGTTGGTTTGAGAGCTAAAATGTACTCGTTCACTGTACAAAATGCAAAATCTGTCCAGAAAGCGAAAGGAGTCAAAAGATCCGTCACCAAACGATTACGCATAGATGATTATAAAAGATGTCTATTTAATAAAATTGAAAGATATGAAAAATGTTAACTTTTAGGAGTAAATTACATACAATTTACACCCAAAATTTAAACAAGTTGGCTCTAAGTTTTAAGGACACAAAAAGATTTATATGTGCAGATAACATCAGCACGCTTGCCTGGGGACATAAAAATATACCCAATGACAATGATCTCTTACCGTGAAAATAAAACATGTACATATATATATATATATACATATATATATATATATAAATAAAAAAAAAAATTAGATTAAAATAAATTTGATAAAAAAGAATGTTTAATATTATAAAGGGTGATTTTTAAAGAGCTTGAGAACTTTTTTTAAAAAAAAAAACGCATAAAATTTGCAAAATCTCATCGATTCTTTATTTGAAACCTTAGATTGGTTCATGACATTTACTTTTTGAAGATAATTTCATTTAAATGTTGACCGCGGCTGCGTCTTAGGTGGTCCATTCGGAAAGTCCAATTTTGGGTAACTTTTTCGAGCATTTCGGCCGGAATAGCCCGAATTTCTTCGGAAATGTTGTCTTCCAAAGCTGGAATAGTTGCTGGCTTATTTGTGTAGACTTTAGACTTGACGTAGCCCCACAAAAAATAGTCTAAAGGCGTCAAATCGCATGATCTTGGTGGCCAACTTACTGGTCCATTCCTTGAGATGAATTGTTCTCCGAAGTTTTCCCTCAAAATGGCCATAGAATCGCGAGCTGTGTGGCATGTAGCGCCATCTTGTTGAAACCACATGTCAACCAAGTTCAGTTCTTCCATTTTTGGCAACAAAAAGTTTGTTAGCATTGAACGATAGCGATCGCCATTCACCGTAACGTTGCGTCCAACAGCATCTTTGAAAAAATACGGTCCAATGATTCCACCAGCGTACAAACCACACCAAACAGTGCATTTTTCGGGATGCATGGGCAGTTCTTGAACGGCTTCTGGTTGCTCTTCACTCCAAATGCGGCAATTTTGTTTATTTACGTAGCCATTCAACCAGAAATGAGCCTCATCGCTGAACAAAATTTGTCGATAAAAAAGCGGATTTTCTGCCAACTTTTCTAGGGCCCATTCACTGAAAATTCGACGTTGTGGCAGATCGTTCGGCTTCAGTTCTTGCACGAGCTGTATTTTATACGGTTTTACACCAAGATCTTTGCGTAAAATCTTCCATGTGGTCGAATAACACAAACCCAATTGCTGCGAACGGCGACGAATCGACATTTCACGGTCTTCAGCAACACTCTCAGAAACAGACGCAATATTCTCTTCTGTACGCACTGTACGCATTCGTGTGGTTGGTTTAATGTCCAATAAAGTAAACTGAGTGCGAAACTTGGTCACAATCGCATTAATTGTTTGCTCACTTGGTCGATTATGTAGACCATAAATCGGACGTAAAGCGCGAAACACATTTCGAACCGAACACTGATTTTGGTAATAAAATTCAATGATTTGCAAGCGTTGCTCGTTAGTAAGTCTATTCATGATGAAATGTCAAAGCATACTGAGCATCTTTCTCTTTGACACCATGTCTGAAATCCCGCGTGATCTGTCAAATACTAATGCATGAAAATCCTAACCTCAAAAAAATCACCCGTTACTATAATAATGTAATATAACGTAATGTATATAATGTAATTTAATTTAATGTAATGTATATTGTAATAAAATTAGAATATAATAAATTTGAAAAAAAAAAAACAAAACACAAAAATATTTAATACTATACTATAATAATGTTATCAAATATAAAAATGATGTGTAAAAATGAAAAATGTGTCATTTGTCTTTTAATCAACATGTCGTTAACACTTGCTTTAAGTGGGAATGAGTCAACTCTTAATGCTTAGTATTTTCCACCAATAGTGCTTAAATCTAATTATGTATGTTGACTTATAGATTTCCAAACATATAATTCAATTCCAAATGTGGATGAGAGTAATAATATGTTATGTATCGGTGATAGTGTTATTTCTTTTCCTATTGGTTCATATGAAATTGAAGATATTAACAATTTAATACAAAAGAGAATTAATGAAATAAATAAAAAAAAGAAAAACCAAATAAGAACACTGAAATTAAAATCAAGGCAAACAACAACACTCTGAAATATGAAATTTTCTGTTCAGAAGATATTGACTTTTCAAAACCAAATTCTATTGGTTCGCTTTTAGGGTTTAGTAAGAAGTTGTTGAAATCAAACTTGCTTCATGAATCAGATCTCTATGTTAACATAAATAGTGTTAATACAATCCGCATTGAATGTAATATCATAGATGGTACGTACATTAATAACCAATCGGCGCATATTCTCTGTTAAAGTAAGTCCTGGCTATAAAATCATAGAAGTTCCAAGCAATGTTATTTATTTACCTGTGAACGTCAAACGAATAACATTGGAGAACCGAATCGCATCCCACCGCGACCAGACGTGTCGGAAGTTGAAAACTTTACCGCGGCCAATACCCCAACAAAAAATTAAACAAACAAATTAAAAAAAAAAAAAAATATTAAACCAACCTCTGTCCATTTTCCATCACCTTTATCAGTGTCAAATTTAAATAATAAATCGATAAATCCCTGCCTAATCAAAATCAATAGCCTATTAAAATAATAAAATACACAAAAAAAATTGCAATAAAAAGAAAGTGCCAGTGTCAGTGCCAGTGCTTGTGCTTGTGTACAAAAACAACAACAAAAGTGCACCATGCCCATTAACCTGATGCTCCACAAAACTAAAATCAGCAAGCGGTAAATTTTCCTAATCTCTCCTTCCCTCATCATTCACATTGCTTTCGGCTTAGTCATTACATACAATGTGTGGCTCATCTCATATAATGTATGTAATTGATTGAGTCGAAGTAAATCAGACAAATTGCTGATATTGGTTTTGGGTTTCCAGGGGCGGATCAATACATACTACTAAGGCATAACACTGGTAGTGTTTTGTATTGTGAAGTTTTATTGGGGCCCAAACTCAATATCAGCATAGATAACTGTCTGATTTGGTTTTTAACGTTTGTTTTTTCGTAATGGTAGGTGAATTTAGGGTCGATATTAGCAACATTCGGGGGCTGAGAAAGAATTTCTGTGCTGTGTACGTACATACTGTAAAAAACAGGCCAGCAGTCTTGGCACTAAGTGAAACCCAGGTAGGTGAAAATTCTGATTACTCCGAATTTAGCCTACCTGGTTATAGCTTAGTGCCTTTATTTTTCCTACACCACAGTCTCGCAATATATGTACGTAATGATGTGGCTTATCAGCTTCAACCACAATATGGCCCTTGTTTAAATACAAACTTTAACTTCATGTGGTTAAAATTCACCGTCAATAAGCACATCATACATACATGTTTCATTTATCGTAGCCCAAGTTTGGATAGTAATTCGACTTCTAACGAATTCGATGCGCTGTCCGATTCAATCCTGAGAATTGTTTCCCATTATCCGCACAGTGAAATCGTTGTTACGGGCGATTTCAATGTACACAATTCTTCGTGGCTACGCTATTCTGGTCAGACAACACCCGAAGGAAGGTATGTCGAGATTTTTGCTGAGTTAAACCACCTGACTCAGCTTGTTGACGAGCCTACTCGGATTCCTGACGTTGCAGGTCAAATCGCCAACACTCTAGACTTGTTCCTTACCTCTGACCCGAATAAATACACTATTAGTGTATTATCTCCTCTAGGCTCATCAGACCATTGTGTCATATCTGCAAATTTCTCGTGCCACCAAATCACAGTTAAAGAAAAAATCCCAAAGAGAACCGTTTGGCAATACGAGAAAGCCAACTGGGACGGTCTCATTAATTTCTTCAAGAGCTTTAACTGGTCACTATGCTTCCTCGATAGTGATGTTGACGCCAGTGCAGATATGATTACAAACTTGATTCTCTGTGGAATGAGAAATTTTATCCCGAATAGGGTGAAATCTATCAAACCCAAAGAAAACTCATGGTTTGATTCGAGCTGTAAAGAGGTTAGTTATAGTCGAAGAACCAAATTTTTACATGATCAAAAATTACGACAAAAAATACTACAATGTCCCAAAGGTAGTAAAAATTTTTGGTCATTTGTAAAAAACATACGAAATACCACCTCGTCCTCGGTTCCAACGCTCGTCTTCAATGATACTCCTTTTGTCAGTTCGCAAGATAAAGCCAATTTGCTTGCAGCACAGTTTGCTGTTAATTCGATGCTGCCAGAAAGTGCTATGACTCCTCCTGTACTTGAGAGCGTAAACGATTTTATGAGACAAATCTTCTTTCGCACTCGTGCAGTTGCTAGAGTTCTAAAGGATCTCGATGTACACAAATCCGCTGACCCGGATGGTATCCCTCCCATTGTTCTGAAGAGGTGTTCTTCAACGCTGGCAAAACCACTGCGTAAGCTTTTCCATCTGTCCTACTCTACTGGTCTCTATCCGAGTGGATGGAAAACAGCATTTGTCCAGCCTGTCCCTAAAAAAGGCGTATCTTCTTCACCCTCTAACTATCGGCCAATTGCACTTACGTCCCTTCTTTCCAAGGTCATGGAAACGCTGATTAATTTCCAGCTCAAGAAATATCTCGAGGAACGAAAGCTTCTTAATGACCGGCAGTACGGCTTTCGTAGCAATAGGTCCACTGGTGATCTGATGGTATATCTCACCGAACAGTGGAACAAATCTTTACATCGTTTTGGAGAAAGTAAGATTATTGCACTTGATATTTCAAAAGCGTTTGATAGAGTTTGGCACCAAGCTCTCTTATCGAAAATGCGCGCATTTGGTTTCGATGAACCTCTTCTTCGTTGGATTAGAAATTACCTTTCGGACCGTTCAATACAAGTCGTATTGGACGGTTTCAAGTCTGAAATCCACAAAATAAATGCTGGTGTGCCCCAGGGCTCCGTTTTGTCTCCGACTCTCTTCCTTATTTTTATAAATGATCTTTTGTCTGAAACTTCTAATCCATTAAACTGTTTTGCTGACGATAGTACCCTCAGTTTCTCATATTCGTTTACAGATTCTCATCCATGTCCTTCGGATGTGGAACTTGAACGGCAGCGTATGATAAGCTCACTAAATTCTGATCTCGACAGCATTGTCCAATGGGGAATCAAAAACCGCGTAGAATTTAATGCTTCTAAAACTCAATGTTGTCTCCTGTCGTTAAAGCGAAACCCACCCCCAATGCCGCTATCCATGAGCGGCACTTGCATCGAGGAAACCGAACAGCTCTCAGTTCTCGGTATGTGTGTCACAGACCACCTTTTGTGGAATGACCACATATTTGATGTCGCCAAAAACGCTGCTAAGTGTTTAGGTTTTCTCCGTAGATGCAAGAAGTTTTTTTCCCCTTCTGATCTGGCTGTGATCTACAAAGCCTTTATTCGTCCAAAACTTGAGTACAATTCTCATGTTTGGGCAGGAGCTCCAAGAACTCACTTGAGTTTGTTGGACAGAATTCAAAAGAGAGCTTTAAAAATGATAGGCGAAAGATCTATAACAGAAACAATTACATCTCTCGAACACCGCCGTAATGTTTCGTGTCTTTCTCTATTTTATCGATATTATTATAATCAGTGTTCTAGTGAAATAGCCAGTTGCATTCCCCCCCTTAAAAAATTCAACCGTAATACTCGCGCTTCTAGGAATGCCCATCAGTTCACCCTCGAGTCCAACTTCGGACGTACTGTAATGTACAGAGATTCTTTCTTCAGTCGGACCACACGAATGTGGAATGCTTTACCTGACTCGACTTTCCCCTCCCATTTCGATGTGCAAACGTTCAAAACCAATGTGCATCGGTATCTCCTTCTAAATCCTCTCCTACTTACCTAATCGCTCGTGCTGTGTTAAAAACATTTTAAGGGTAGCCATAACCCCTTTTGCGCGCGTGGAATATAAAAAAAAAAAAAAAAAAAAAAATCATTGTGCCTTAAGCTCTGCGATCAAGACGGTAACGATATTAATTTTAAAGGAGAAAACATAACGGTCCGTTTACATTTATAACCAGAAAAATGATTGTGTATGAAAGCATAGACAACTCGATATCTTATAAAAACATTGTTAAGAATAAAACAATCTTCAATCAAGCTTCGAACGCAGCTGCGGTAACACATTGCCTAACCAAACATAATCAGGACTTTTTGTTGTCAATAGGTCTTAAATTAAAAAATAAATCATTAATAATGTTGAACATTTTTCAAGATCCCGAGTAAAAGCATTTCTAAATATGAGTATCATACTTATTCACCATATCAAAACAATTTTGAACGAAACGACATCATTCAGATTTGTATACAACATCAAAATCTTAATGTTCTCCCTTCGGAAAGTTTTTTATATATTGAAGGATCATTATCGACAGCAGATGTTAAAGATAAAGTCAATACAAAACTGGTAAACAATTCCATGGCTTTTCTTTTTGATGAAATTCGCTATGAATTTAATGGCAAGGAAATCGACTACAATAGAAATGTCGGAATAACATCAACGATCAAAAACTATTTATCTTTAACTAAAAATGAGAGTGATATGCTATTAAACGCATCCTGGTCTCCTGACTCACCTATTAATTTGAAACCATTTATTTTAATTATTGTATGCCGTTGAACAAACTTTTAGGATTCGCTGAAGATTATAAAAAAATCATTCCAAATGCTTATTATTATCACTCGTGCAAGAGTGGATGAAAACGCATTGATCTCTTCGATTAATGAAAAAGTACAAATTAACATTCAAAAACTACAATGGAAAATACCCCACGTAAACTTATCAGATTCCATGAAATTAAACTTATATAAAACTATAAATAAAAGCAGCTCTTTGAAAATTGCTTTCCGAAACTGGGATCTTTATGAATATCCCATGCTGCCAAGTTCTGATCATCATATCTGGAATATCAAGACAACAACACAAATACATTGTTTTTGCTCTACAAACTTGGAAAAATAAAAATCTGACTGCTGATCCTACAACGTTTGATCACTGTAGTCTAACAGACTTAAAAGTTTATTTAAACTCTGATGTTTATCCACATGAAGATTTCAATGTTTCTTTTGAAAAAAATAGATATAGTCTGTTTTACGAAATGTATACCGACTTTCAAAAAACCTACTATAATAAAACCATCACTGAACCTCTTCTTTCCTGGAAATTGTTTAAATCACATGCTCCAGTTTTCGTGGTGGACTGCAGACATCAAAATGAAACTATGAAAACAGGACCCATCGATATACGTTTGGAAATGAGAACATCAAAACAAATTCCAGCAAATACTTCAGCTTACTGCCTTATGCTTCATGATAGAATTATCGACTATAATCCGCTTGAACAAGTTGTAACCAGAATAGTTTGAGAATAAAATAAAATAATATATACACATAACGATAAGAAAATAATTGTAAACCTGATATAAGCAAAGAAAATATGTTTTTTAATAAAAAAAAAAAAAAAAAAGAGAAGAAAACTTGTATTTTTTTAACTTAATGGGTTCTTTGTTTGCTGACATTCTCTTGCATTGTACACAATTCTAACCAGCACAACCAACAGATAATAAGTATTTTGGAATGCTAGTTTCTATTTGATCCCAAGCATATGAACATCCTAATAAGAATATGTTTAGCCAATGCACACATCAATTTTATAGTGCATGCCGTGCAGGTGCGAATGTTGTGCCAGAAATTACCCAACTAAATATGTATTGGGTGCAGTGCTGGTGCCAAGTTTGGTGCAGAACTTACTCAACCATCTGTGCACACATCAATTTTGTATTGGGTGGAGTAGGAGTGACATAGATTTTGAATTGGATGGAGTAAGAGCTACCCAACCAAATCAGCACGATTCCAACAAGAATTTATCTTTTGAACTAGAAATACGACCGGTACCAAGCACAACCCAACGACATCCAACTAGAAAAGTGTATCTCACAACCAATTTATCACTGGAAATCCAATCCCACAACCAATATTCCAATGAAAATACAAATGGTGCTAGAAATACAACCAGTGACAATTATTCCCAATTAGAATCAAACTGGAAACTTGTCATGCATCCCGATTGGGACGTGCGGTGCCGTGCCGATGCCAAATTTGGTGCCAATGTGGAGTGGGAGTTACATTTTTTTTAGATTAGATTAGATAGATTTTTTTATTAGACTATTATAAATACATTTTTAAATCATGGTTTTACATATCTATGTAAATACAAAATACAAAAAATCATTAGGACATGGCATTTGCCGTCTGCCAGATTGACAATAAACATAAATTATACAAGTATTGTAATAAGCTTTTATAATTATTGAATATGGATTTAAAAAAGAAGTTATTTTCACAATTTTTAAGTTTGAATTCATTTAAGTAGAATATTTTGTAATAAATCAGAAATCTTCGTTCATAATTCTGGATCTTTATTTTAGCGCGATTTTGCAAAATTTGTAAATTGCCGACATTCATCTCATTTAGAATGTCAACAACTTGCTCATCCGATAAGAAGTCACTTCCAAAAAAGCTCCTTCTTGTTTCCCTAAGAGTAGGGCATTTTCCAACGAAATGAAGAACGTCCTCTCTTTCTCTAAGATTGCACATACTGGACTTCAATGGCAGTTCGGGTCTGTGCGGTATGAAATTCAGGCTTATAAGTTCGCTTCGGAGTCTAACCATTGTTGAAATCTCGTTCACACTATTTGCATCACTGAAGTAATTTCTTTCTGCAAGATTGTGGTTCAGCCTTCTATAAACTGTTCTGAATAAGGACTCTGAAGCTTCAGATATATAATCTTCTCTACATTTATCAGCTACTTTCGCAATCACGTCATATAAAATATCCTTACAGCTTGATATGTTTCCAACGTTTAAATTGAACACCACGTTACATCCTTCGGCTAGGCAATTCCACTCAGTGTACCAGCTATTTTGATTTTGTACTGCCTTAAGAGCTATTTCTTGACCAGTCGAGATTCATTCATCTTAAAGACTTTCAGTAAATAGTCTGCTTGCAATTTAAGGGTTTTGACGAATAGAGTTGAAAGTCCTGTCTCTAGCATAATGATGTAGTTTGGTGTGTTACTTGGCAGACGAAACACTCTTTTCACGTAGTGAGTTACTAGTTTCTCCACTGTGAGATACTTTTTACATCCCCAAACTTGGGCGCCATATAATAGGGTACTCTTCGCTGCAGCTTCAAATACTTTAAATTTGCCGCTATGTGCTATGTTGAAGTTCATAAAAACTCTTTTCCAAGCTAAATTTATGGCTGTTTTTGCTTTTTGTAGTTTTTCTACTAGATGCTTTTCCATGCTTAAGTTGCTGGAAAAGATGACTCCTAGTTAAACACCCACTTTTCGTTCGATGCGTTTCGTCCACCTCCTCTTTTAAAAATCATCACCTTAGATTTTTAAATGTTAACAACTAAATTCCATAAACGACAGTAATTGTAAATCCTGTTAATCATAAGTTGAAGTGTTTCTGGGGAGTATGCAAACAAGACTATACCATCTGCGAACATCAATGCTTTAATACGCTCTCCCGCAAAGTCAACTCCTCCAGGAAGGAAATCAATTAAATCATTTATGAAGAGCGAAAAGAGGGTAGGACTCAGTGAACAGCCTTGCCTCACTCCTGATGAAGTTGCAAACCAATCCGAAAGATTCACTCCGTTCCAAACTGCAGCCCGTGTTCCTCTGTACAACTCTTCGAGTATTAAACCGAACTTCCACGACAATCCCAAATTTTACAGTTTGTAAAACAAAGCCCCTCGGTTGATGGTGTCAAAAGCTGCTTTGAAGTCAATGAAAAATGCATACAATTTTTTACCCTGCATGCAGAACCTTTCGGCCAGGCTTCTCAGGACAAAGATATTATCGATTGTAGAGTAACCAGATCTAAAACCGGCTTGACACTCGTTCATCACCTTTTGCGTTGTAATCCACCTTGTAAGTCGCTTCTGTAACATTGATGTGAAGATCTTATATGTTGAATTTAAAAAGGAGATTCCTCGATAGTTCGCTGCATCCAACAAGGATCCCTTTTTGTGAATCGGGAAAATTATAGCATTCCTAAACTCATCTACCGGAAGATTCCCCTCAAAAACTCTATTAAATAATGTTACTTTTGTTCTTTCAATGTGACGCTACCGTATTTTAGGAACTCTACTGGAATACCATTTGAACCCGCCGCTTTCCCATCTTTAAGAGTCCATAAGGTTTGTTCAAGTTCTTGCAATCTAAATTCTGGGTCCAAAATTTCGTTCTCAAATCGAGGAACTGCATAATTCCAGTTTGCTGATGCTGTTTCCGGATTTAGTAGATCTTTGAAGTGAATGAAAAGTGAATTTTCACACAGTTTTTTGTGTATTACTGGTTGTTTTCCATTTAACTCCCAAGCCAGTTTCCAAAAGTCACTAGCGGTTTTACACGCTATCTTGTTGTTCTTCATATTCCATCTCTTTATATTTCCTATTGGACTCTAAGTAGTTACTCCTAAATGAACTTTGGGAGGAGTTCCGAAAAATTCTCAACCATGCAAAAGAAATCTTCCGAGCTTTTCGGCATTCTTGATCAAACCAAGGCTCATTTCCTGAATTCCATCCTTTTCCGCTATCCTGCTGTTGGGGGTAAGATGCCTTTATGGTTTGCTCTAACATTTGAAAGTCTGGTCTTTGATGTGCTTGGAGTCTAGCATCCAGCTGTTGTCTGTATGCTGAGGCTTGCGATATCTTTCAGTTAAGTCTGGGCAGTGATTGTGGTCTGATAATTTCATCATCATTTTGTTGCAAGCGCCGCCGTTGCAATGTTATAACAATCGGAAGGTGATCCAAATACGGAAATTCCTTAGGCCCCAGTTATAGCTATCATTGAAAACCATCATTGAAAAAGTTAGCTGTTGATTTTGAGACCCTTCGAAAGTTTAATCATTGATTATTTTAATGCAGAAATATAGCTTACGACTTTAAAATTATTTCTCCTCTAAAAAAAAATCATTTTGACCCATATCTTTCCCATAACGTAACTTTTAATTTTTCAATGATGGACTACCTTACCAATGATCATTGAAAAAATTAAAAGTTACGTTGTGGGCGAGTTATGGGTCAAAATAAATTTTTTTTTTTGAGGAGAAATAATTTGAAGTCATAAGCTATCTTTCTGCATTAAAATTTTCAATGATTATACTTTCGAAGGGTCTCAAAATCAACAAGTAACTTTTTCAATGATGGTTTTCAATGATAGCTATAACTGGCACCTTAACCTCTAGATCCGTCACCAGTGGCTCCCAGTCTTTTTCCTAGGATTGCATAATCAATCACTGATGATCCTTGGCCTCGAATAAATGTGAAATTGCCCGAGGTGTCACTCGCACTCGTTCCATTCTGAATTCGGAGTCCAAAAGAATCGCAAAGATCTAGGAGATTCTTTCCTCTTGCATTACAAACACTATCCTTCGATTGCCTATAAAAGCTGGTAAAAACGTTCATTACTCCTGCCTCTAGGCCAATTCTCGCGTTCAGGTCTCCGCTAAGCAAAACGTTCGTCGGTCTCATATGGCTAAGTAACTCGGTTGTTCTTTCAAAGTCTTCTTCCCAATTATTGCAGTTGAGGTATTGAGGTAGTGTCCACAGACGTTTGGTATTAATTTCTAAGTCAACAAACCATATGTTACAATGCATCCGAAACTCGCATTTCAAACTTTGAAGCTTTTTTTTGAAACCAAAGTAGCAACCTCCACTTGCTCTTCCACTCTCATGAGTACGCATTGCCGGGATCCACTTAAATACAAAATCTAACAGTTTATTTTCGATAATTGAAAAGTTATTTACAGTTACAATAGTTTCATACAAAAATATTAAATTAAAGCTATTCACAAATTTATAAAAATCAGAAAATAACGATTTATTAATCAGACATTGTACGATAAAATTTTAAAATATTCTTTTTCTCCGCTTAAATTACTAGATACTACAATTTTACTTGAATGGCAGACGGCCTTAGTACTAAACACTATAATCAAAACCATTTTCGACACCACTGGGTTCTGGCAGATGTACTGCATTACCGACGATGTTGACTTGTTGTGCAGTTCCTGTCAGTTGGATCAGTTGAATTTGTTTATTAGCGCCATCCCGCCTTCTACTTCACACTTTAGAGTATTGTTATGGTCTAAGTAATATGTTTTGTTTTCGAATAAAAGTTGTTGTCCACGAATAGATACTTTGGTGTTTTTGTTGTCTGCGTTGATTTTTGCTTTTATTTGCATAAGAATTCGCTGTTTTTCTCGAGCAGCTTTGGTATAATCTCGGTGGATAGAAATTCCAGTATTTCTCAATTTTATGGCAGCATTCAATATGCGTGGTACGTCGTCGCTGTGTTGCAATTCTACGATGACATTGATTAGCGAATCTGTTATTTCTAGAACGAATGACTTGTTTTTCGTATTATTAGTGGGTTATTTTGTTGTAGAAGGTCCAAGCAAACGTTTCTGGCTTTCTCCATCGCCTGTTGGTCATCTTCCATTGCCGGTATGTGCAGTACCACATTATTCTCGTTGCTTTTCCTTTCGAGAAAATCTATTTGCCGTTCAATAACCTGGCATTTACTCTCTACTTGCTGGAGTTTGGTTTGAAGCAGTTCATTGCCACGTTCCAGGCATTCCATTTTAGACTTTACTTCGATTAAATCAGTTTTTGATGCCAAGTTCTTCATGCGCTCGTCAAGTAAAGCTGCTAGTGAGCACTCGAGAGTTTTGACATCGATCAATTGCATAGCACCCGCTTTGGGACCTTGTGTAGATGAATGCATCTCTGGCGAAAGAACAGTGCACGGACGTTTTTGCGATTGCGTGGAATTAGGGTTTCTATTGTTAGGGTTAGTGGGTGGATTTGTGACGTTTGTGTTTCTATTGATGTTTGTAGGTTCATTGTTGTTGTTTTTTGTTGGTGATGTTCTTTGTAGGCCATTCATTTTTGCGTTGTTTTAATTTTATAAACCAAATTTACGCTCACCTTTGAGATGTGGCTTCCAAGATGGAATTTTCAGTTATTCAACTAAATTTAACACTTTAAAACTACTTTCTTATCACCAAATTTCAGAAATTTTACGGAGCTTATAAACAATGTCAACCAAACTATATCGAACCAGAGTTGCCAATGAGTGGGAGTTAAATATTTATACTACTGACAATTGTCTCCCAAAAATGGAAGTCTCCGCCGGCGCCACCAACGAAGCATTGTTGCACTAAAAAAATTTGTCCATGATAGTACTTTGGTTTTTATATACAAGGCAGCAGCGCTTTGTAGATTGAGTAATGTTCGGTGTCCACTTCTATATGTTATTATTCAATGGTAATACCCTTGTATATGAAAACCATAGTACTATCATGGTGAATGTCGAATAGACTGACATCTTCATTCAGGCAAAAGAATTTCATTGAATTCCACAACCCTATCTCACGGAGACATTTGAATTTTGTGGAGAATTATTTGCAAGAATAGGAAAGGAATAGCCTAATTTATAACAGTTAGAGTGAAATAGGTAGAAGGCACAGTACACATATCTAAGGTAGTATATTGCGCAGATTAAGATGGCTGTCCATTGTGCCAATACACAGTAAACAAAAACAAATTTATTGTGACTAATTTTTTTTACTATTGATTTTGACACATGCGCAGAACTGAACGAAAATGAAAACGCTAAAGATATTACCTTTAATATTATGTACCTTGGGTAGAAGGGATGTTTTTTGTTGGTTTACATTTTTTTGTCGGTTACTTTTCTATGCAAAGGTGCAGAGAATTAAAAAGTGTGAAATAAAATTTTGGGAATTCTCTTTGGCTTGTTGGGTTTTGTGCGGTTAAAGAGGAAGGGGTGTTTTTTTTTACAGCTTTGGGTGTCTTGTGTGCAAGAAGACAACGGTGTTTGCGCGGCGGCGCGTGAAAGTCAAGATATAATAGGTAGATTGCTTTTTTTTGCTTTTAGATATTTAGGGCTGTTGGTAAGAATATGAGTGATGCAATAATTTATGAGTTTGATGGCGATGATGATTTTTGATGAGTATGGCTCGTGGCAGGTAGTTAGGTATGTACCTATGTCGCTTTTTTATTTTAACCTAGAAAAGTAGGTATGGTTGTATATAATTTGTATTAATATCTAGGTAGGAACCTGTAGGTGTGTGGGTACCTAGACCTACCCAAATTTTAAGTGAATGTTTATGATTATTTTTCACTGATTTTTGTATTTTTAAGGTGTTAGTTTAGAAATTTGAAATTATTAGGGATGATGGCTACCATTATTTAGGATTTTTAGTGAGAAATTTGAACTTATAACTTACCACTATGTGACCATATTGTCGAGTCTTAAGGGCATCTAGGTATTACCTAAATCTCTTGATAATTGATAATAAAAATTGATAAATAAAAATTAGTGAAATTTGTTTAAAATTATCTGTTTGGTTCATGGTCGACAATCGCCTACCAATTTTCTAATTGGAGTTTTAAAAAATCCTAACTTCATTTCTGCTGGAAAGAATTAAGATAGGTGCCTATTAAAATAAGCCCTTAAATGTGCATACATTTTTGTGTAAAATTTATTGAAGAAAAAAATTAACAGCCTTATGCATAAACGGATTATAGTGAGTGCATAGCGCTATGCACATTTATAATGCCTCTGAACGCAAACACCTTATTCATAAACTTATGCAACGTTGAATAGAAGCAACATAAGCTAAACGCGTTTGGAGGTTGTATAGAGCCAACATAAGGGTTGTTTAGTATCGGAATGTCACTTTGACTCACACATAGCAATAATGTAAATAGATGTTAGGGGGGCGCTTATTTTTGCAATCTTTGAGGTGTTGAAATCTCACTTTCAAAATATTTTATAAAATTTAATACAGCAATTAATAATGTTGGATTTGTTAATTTACTGTATATTTTTGGTGGGATATTGTTTAAAAAAATAAAGAATATTTTTTTGTACACTTTATTTTATAGAAGCTGCTTAATAAATGTGCAAAATTTAAAGATTTTCCATCAAATCTTACAACTTTTGCAAATGCTCGACGGCATGCGTGATTTAAATAAAATTATACAAAGATTCACCTTCATCACTTTCATGGAAAAAAAATGAATTTTAAGCTTTACAAAATAAGCACCACCCTTCTATTTTTCTCCTCAACAAAAACATATCACGATGTGAGTGAATGGAACAATTCATGGAATAAATCAAAAACGACGTATTTTTTGTTTTAAATATTTTTAATTTTATTTGCCAACACAAAAAAACAACAAAGCAACTGGAGAATTATAATAATATTAAAAGAAATTAATAAGAAACCAAAAAGAATCCAATCGCCAGCAGAAATACTTCTATTGATTTTTCACACAGCACACACACAGCTGGGTCTCCTTTGTCAGTTTTTAAAGTAAAACGTACTAGATTCCTGCTTTATGGTACTAATTTTGACACAAGCTCATTATAACTATAATGGGTTGAAAAATATTTTATGCATAACAATTTATGCAACGTTGTATAGTGGCTACATAAATCCTTATGCAGTGCATAACTATTCATCTGTTCAGCGGATTCTAATGAATACGGCTGTAACTTTTTTACAAAAAAAAAAAAATTAACTTTTTTACAAAAAAAAAATTAAAATTTTACAAATTTTTACAAAACTAAGTTTTTTACAAAATAAAAAAAATTAACGTTATTAAAATAATTAAATTTTGTACAAAGAAAAAATTAACTTTAAATTGGGTAACAATTTAAGATTTGCCACGTCTTTAAAATAACTTTTTTTTTGAAAGTGAAGCGTGAGGTAGTCAACTAATTTATATATATAGGTATTTACGCTCAGCCCTGACTCTTTGATTTTTATCGCTTTAAAAAAAAAAACTATTGATACACAATTATATACCTGTACATAAAATACTCGTGGCCATAACTTGGGAAATTATTTTTTGATATTTATAAATGAAGTATAAAATGAAAGGTCATAAAATATAAAAATTATTAATAACAAAAATTATTCACTTTTATGGCAAAATAAACTGTTAAAAGGGAAAGAATTTGCCATAAAAGGAAACAATTTGAACATACCTAATGTCTAAATGATATTCTAGTTTTAAGTGTTTGACGAAAAATTGATTGAAGCAGTTAATAAAGAAAAAAATAGTATTTAGTCAAGTAAAATTTTGAATACAAATTTAATCCTTTTTTGTTTCCAATTTTTGTTCTCTAGTTTAAGGTAATTGTTGAAAAAAAAAAACTATTTTTAAAATTGTTTTTCAGAAAAATTGTTTTAAGATTTTTAGTTTTTAAAAGTATAGATATACCTAAGGTCCTGTACCAAAACGACCGGTACAATACCAAAAATTAACGCTGTGTACCACGTACCAAAGAAAAGCCTCGGTATACACAAATATACCGAAATCAAATTCGTGTACCAAAATTTAAAAATAAATTGAGATCAAGTCTGAATAGTGTAAGCACATCTTTTAATATTTCTTTCCATGTATCTACAACTTTATACATCAACATCATGTACACAACTTTAGTTTTTGACATCTCGTTATTCTGGTAGGTATCTGATTTGTTTTGTTTTGACTGTATTCTAACCATTGTCATTTCTAATTATTTCTTTCGGTATTCGAAACTGATTTTATTTGTTTGTTAAACCAAAAAAAAAATAAACTGAATCCAAAAAAATTCCACTAAAGTAACGGCTATTTTTTGAAATTTGAAAACAAAAATCTTATTTTGAACCAGTTTTTTGCTCACCCTGTCCAAAATTGATTTTTGTTTTTTTTTTTTTACAAATTTTTCATTAAAACATTGACTTATAGTTTCACTAACTTTACTTAGTCAAATACTTTTCATTGGCATCACCATTTGCCTTAAATTCATTAGTTAATATTGAACTTTGCCAAAATTAATTTTGACCTCAATATTCTGAAGAGTCCCCTGAACAAAATTCGTATGGCTCAATACAGGTTTTATATTTCAAAAATTGCCTTTTTTTCGGTAGTTTTTAAAAAAGTATAAAACTTGCCAAAGCTATGTTTAAATAGGCAGTTATAACCGTTTGAACCCAATCAAACAAGTGCTGCAATAAAACTAGGTAAAAACCCAAAATTCGATTTTTTACCTGGTTTAGATTTTCCCAAGTATCATAAAATGTATTGGTTTATGGTGCACTTATTAATAAGTTTTTTTTATTATTGTTTTATTCATCAGGTAAAAATAATAAAACTTGACCTCAAAGTCAAAACTTTGCTCGGGCAAAAAAAATTTAACACCATTTAAAATTGAATATCTGGCAACCCTAAACACATATCTGCTTAACTTAAACGTAGTTTTAAAGGCTAGTATTTCTACAAAAAAAAGTCCAAAATGAGGTCCCTACCATTAGCACTGACAGAGAAATTAACCTTAACAGGGGTCAGGGTACACCAAAGTTAGCCTTTTTTTAAATCCTCAAAAAGTGAAGTCGAAGTTGAAAATCAGACTTTACTGTAGAACAATTTTTTTCTTAGAATATGACCAAAAATCACATCCCAAAGTATGGCACACGAATAACCGGACACCCTGTTTACATATAAGTATGTGCATATCTACCTATAGCTGTGTATAATTCAATTTTCAGTGCACTGGCCGTCTTGCAATTTACATTCATTTTCACCTTCTGGTTTTTTCATTATTTCAAAAATTGCTAAGTAGGTAGGTAACCTACCTACACTCAAATAAAAAAAATTAGCTGACAACTAAAACTTATAAAACCTACCTACCCACTAGGATATCGCCCACTGGCTGAAATTGAACCACCACATTGACAGACTCTAGTGTCAAACAATTAAAAGTTACCTAGGTAGGTACCTACCTACATTCCTACTCGTATGCTAAATTGTGAATGAAAAGTCAAAGCAAATAAACCTACCTACCCTGAAAATCAAACAAACAAATTTCAAGCCAAAAAGAGGAAATTTTTGTACCTAGGTATACAACCTACCTACCACAAAGAACCTACCTACCTCAACATTGCATACAAATTCTCACTTTTTTCAATAACTTATATATGTAGGTATTCCTCGGCATAATAAATTGTAAATTGATTGTAAAAATTTCAGGTCAAACTCAAAATCATCCAACAATTTAGATATTAATAAAACCTACCATTCATTATTTATACGAATATATCTACCTATTTAGTTATATTTTCCTTTCCCGCAAAAAAATATGCTCAAAATCTTGCACTTGCAACAAATTTCACGGCAAGTAAGATCTATCTTTGCCAGACAATTTAATATAAAAACAACCTACCCTCAATAATACATATACGATGAAATATACAAATATACTTACACAACATGACCATATTTTTCTTTCCCGCATTAAAATCAACCTACCCTTGGTAATATACGAATGTAGGTATACCTATACGCATTATTCTTTCCCACAAAAAAAAATATATTCCTTGCTTCAAGGTTGATGACGACGACGACGCAACCGACTAACATAATGTATGTCTAGTCTACTTCTCTTGTTCTTCTCGCATTATCAGTAAATTAAGCAAAAAAAAATTACTTTGCACATTCAATCAAAGAGGATACGAACATTTTTTTGTCATTCTCTTCACCTTTTTCTCATCATAGACGTTTAAAAAAAACCTTCAATTGGTAATCTCGCTTACTCCATTTGATTCTTATCAGAATCGAAAAAATACACTTCTCTTGCTCCAACTACATAAGTTTCGATTATCCGATAAATGCAAGTCTCCCAAAAATGGAAGTCTCCGCCGAAAATTGTCTCCCAAAAATGGATTTCTCCGCGAGCTAAAGTGGCGCCACTACAGGCAGTGGGTCGCACTAAAAATGTTTGTCCATGATAGTACTATTGATTTTATATACAAGGGTTTGTTTACATCTAAGGTTCAAATTAAATTGCGCTCAAAATGTCTATTTCGCTCGGATAAAATACTGCCACTTATTTCATGGAATAGATAGATCACGTTCCTGTTTTCTTATTCGTTGAAAAATATGCTAGTTTTTCTGTTTTGATGTTTTGATGATATTGTAGGTGGTTCTTGGTTTCAATGATGTGGTATTCTGCTGTCGCTCTGCTGTATTCGACTCAAGATAAATCGTTTTATTTTATTTTATTTTATTTTTCGCGCGTGGGAATTGATGGTTTTGTTAATAATCTTCAAATCACAGGGTTTAAATATCGGGTTAAAACTCTTTTGGAGTTTTTATATCTTTTAATTTAATTAAAAACAATTTTTTTTCTCGGAGCTGATTTTTTTTTCTTTGACAGTACAAGAGTTGCCAGATCTCCTCGTGAATAATTAGTATTGTGTGGGTGTACAGCTGCACTAATATTCAATAGGTGTATTCATGCAACGTCGAAAAACCATCGTAAACGTTGTAAACGTCGAAAAGTTTACGATGTCGTAAACGAACGGTCACAATTTGTATGAAATTTTTGAAGATAAATCGTAAACTTTCCGAAACCAATTTGTGTTGTAAACGTCGTAAATGAAAGTATAATAAACGTGGAAAACTTTTTATGAAAGTTTTATGACATTTTATGTATCAAAATTTGACAACAACAAATATTTCAGTAACACAGAGCATTTTTAATTATTTTTTTTTCAAACGCTTAAACAAAATAAATTAAGTCCGCCGAATTTGCTCACCGCATCATAATGCAATTAGATAAAGGGGCGTTCATGAAACGTGTGTCGGAAACTTTACGATTTTACGACGTCGGAAAGTTTCCCACGTTGCATGAATACCCTTAGTAATAAGTTGCTCGACTTTAGTTGCGATTGTAAATAGTTTTTTTAATTCTAGAACATTTATAGAACTATAAAAAAGCTTATTATGTTTTCATAAAATTATGTTTAAACAAAAAGAAAAGGTAATAAAATGAAAGCTACCTAATTTACAAACAATACGCTTATAATTTTTCATAATGTCAAAAAGTCCATACAAAACAGCGAAGATCTATTCTGAATATTTCACTAGGGGACGAAGAAAAAATAGATTTGCAACGTGTTTCTCTCGCGATTTGTATGTTATTTTAATGGAATTTTTGTTTCTTGAATATACCCAGAATTATCTTTACTTTTTTGATCATTCGCTGAAATATTATGTCGAATTCCTTACAACCAAAAAAATTCGAATTTTTCAAACAAATCTTGCTAGATTTCACATCAAATCGCACACACACTATCAAGATTTGACATTTCTCATGCATCAGGATGAAATTAAATGTTCTCATTACAATTTTGTGACGATGTTAAAAATGAAAACAAATGTTAAAGTGTTTCAAATTATTTAATATTTCAGTGAATCATCAAAAAAAGTAAAGATAATTGTGCATATATCTTCAAGAAACAAAATTCCCATTTAAATAATATACAATTCGCGAGAAAAACACGTTGCAAATTTATTTATCTTCGTCCCCTAGTGAAATATTCAGAATAGATCTTCGCTGCTGTGTCTAGATGGATTTTGGATTGTAATTTTTTTACTTGATTATGGGCACAATTGTTTTTGTTCTTTTTTAATTTTCAGACGAAATATATTTGGTTTTAAATTATCAAAACAACCCGAAAAATAAAATACACTTTAATATTTGTTTAGCGCGCACCACTTCTTTGTTTTTGTGCGGCAACAAAATTCCTGTCAAATTACACTCACACACTCACAAAAATAAAGTCGAATTTTTTTTAAATTCCTTCTACCAAGAAAAATTTTTAAATGAAATCGACTTCAAATGGCTGTAAGGAATTCGACATTAAACAATTAAGAACACTTTAACATTTGTTTTCTTTTTTAACATCGTCACAAAATTGTAATGAGAACATTTAATTCCATCTTGATGCATGAGAAATGTCAAATCTTGATAGTGTGTGTGCGATTTGATGTGAAATCTAGCTAAAAACGCAAGATTTGTTTGACAGCATTAAAATCGATTTCGTTTAGAAAAAATTCGATTTGTTCAAAAAAATTCGATTTTTTTTGGTTGTAAGGAATTCGACATTAAAGATTTGATTTGTTTAGAAAATTTGATCTTTTCTTCTAAACAAATCAAATTTCCCCTTCACAGATTTGATTTTTTTTTTTGTTGAAAGGAAATCCACATAAGATAGAACAAAATAAAGTCACGGCGGCCATAAGGGAATCAAATCAATGAGGTTGTCATTTGGCAAGAACTAGCTTAGGTAAATAAAGCATACAATAAATTAAGTCACAATCCCTTCAAGCAAAATTACGGACCCAAATTTCTCGGTTCACTTGGGATTCCAAAAAAAATGAGTGTCTCATACACAATAACAAATTTTCTGTGCAAGCATGTAAAAAGAACCAGAATCGAGAGTATTTTTTTAAGCACCGAGAAATAGAGAGAGTAAAGGCGAAGTATACAATCATTTTGCCTTAATTTCCACCACTTTTTTTTTTTAGTTCAGTTTTGTAGGAAGCGTTGGCGAAGACGGTTGCTTTTTTATCTCCTTTTTCTTGTTAAAACTTTGAAAAATTTCCAATCAGAAATGCAAGTTTCTATTTATTAAATGTAATTTTATATTTGTGGAAATATGTTATGATTATTAGTGCAAAATAGTCCTTAGAAAACCTTTTATGAATGATAAATAAAAAAAACTCTTGAAATGAAAAAATTTGTTTGTTTTATTTTTGTAGGCAATGGAGAAACTGGACTAGATGGGAAGTTTTTTTTAATACATTTGGGTTGGGTATGATTAACCTCCCAACGGATTCAAATTAATATTGGTAGAATAGCAGTTGCATAGATCATTTGAAAGTCATTTAATTGAATTTGCACTGTACGTGTTTTTTCATTAGCTAGAAATTACCTAGAATTTTATATATAAAAAAAAGGAAAGCAGATAAATCGCAGAATTTGTCTTTCTTAGAACAAATTAACAATTGCCGATCAATTTCTTTAAAAGAGGTAAATTTTGATTTTTTTTATCAATAATCTGAGTATGTTTGCAATTAAGTTGGGGATAAAGTTTCCTAATATTATTATTTATTGATTCCATGTTAGACGTTTCGTTTACCGCAACACGAAAATCGAATAGTCCTACAATAAAATCACAAAGGAAAAGAAATTCGACTGTCTTACCCCGATTGAGTACAGGGTCCATACAGCTCCGAATACTATCCGGGGAGGCGAATCTGGAAGGAAGGACGTAGATACTCATAACGAGGTTCTCGGCGGCAACGAGACGTAAAAAGAAATTAAAGACAATTTATTGAGTGTTAAAAGGAAAGAAAACAAAAAGAAAAGTTGTTAAAAAGTTTTCCGTGTAAGGCACATTGAAACGCGAACCGTAATTTCATTAAATTTCCGTTTTAATAAATAAAGAAGTGTTAATAACAACGGGTCATAAAAAGTGAATAAAATTGGAACACTGCAAAGAAAATAACAAAGTTGCAGGGATGCTGTGGCCACTTCATCGCCGGATTCTTTGGTGAGTTTAGTTAATAACCTTTATTCAAACTCGGATCTTTATTCGTTTATTCGGAAATTTTGGGGAGGGTTTTTAACGGGGACAAATGATAAAATAAAAAAGTGAATTAAATAATTGAAGTTAAAGAAAAGAGGAAGTGAAAGTTCCCAAAATTTGTACATAAATCGAACGCGTTTCAATAGAATTTAATAGAGAGCATAATTTCATAAACAAAAATTGATAATACCTAATACCTATATACATATGAATATCAAAATTTGCCATAAATGTATCTATGACTAGTTCAAAGTTTTTTTTTTTAAATGATTAAATGAAAAGCTTCGTGAATGGAAATTAAATCTAAACATGTGTTCTTAATACTTTAAATAATTAAAAGGATGAGGAGGGAAAGAGTGAGGGTATATGTATGAGGTAATAAGGCGCCTAGTTAAGGGGTCGTCTATGCGAGTATGACGACCAAGGTAGGGAGGGTGTAGAAAATATCTCGCGTATCTACAAACACCTATAGGTACTCAGACTGGTATGGTTTTTTTGTAACGAGCTATAGAGTCTAGCAACCACCCCCACCGACGAGCTAAGGAATGGGAACATGCATGCCAGCACAGACCCCTAGCCAACACAGCCCGTAACATTGTGTATATATATAGTTATATTAACAAAGTTTCAAACTGAAACTACTTATATTATTAATTATTATTAAAATATAAAAATTGTATTTGTCCATAGCTGATTTTGTGGTCTATTCCTCAAATAAATGTCAAATAAAAGCATCCAAAAAATTATTGATTCGTAGTTTGCTCATTTTGTGCGCATTTACTACGTATCGGATGCGTTTAGAACCTTGCTGCTTTGTAAGCATTTTCACGTTTGAGTTTTGGAACTTATGACTTTGCATCAAATGCGCATCTGATGCATTTTTGAACTCAGCCATACTTTCATGGTTTGAAATCGGTTTGACAACTAAGACGAGTTCTCGTCACGCTCACGTTGCGTTTTCTCGTCGTATTGTAAATCGACCTTTAGTCGTTTTTCCCATAGACCCTTCGTTTGGAAACTCAATATTCGGGGTATTTATGCAACGGCGCGGCGCAAGACCCAGATAAACCTAGAAATCCATATAATTTTATCTCGGTAGAAATGAACTGTCAAAATTTGTATGGGAAAAATATTCTGCAAAACAGATAATTTTATCTCATGAATTTGATGCAGAAAATGTAGAAAAATCCTGATACACTGGGATAAGTCATTTGTGACGTTTAATTTGATTATTTCCCACGTTTACGCAAGTATTTTTAAGTGAGTTTACATCTAAACGGATGTTCAAAAGGGTAGATATGGGTATTCAAGAGGACACAAGCGTCCACAGGTTTTTCTCAAAAGCCACCTCTGTCTACCAACTCCTACTCTCACCTCCTAGTGGTGAACATCGGGTGTCTAATACCTCAGCTGGAGATAGAGTTTTAACCCCTATGGAAAGCTGTTGGGGAGAGAGAGGGGGGGAGAAGTGTTCCCACTAAGGCACTTCTCCCCTCATTGAGGCGGCAGCGGACGAATTCACAAGATGGAATCAACGGTGGCGTGTACAGTTCCAGTCAGGCTGAACTACTTAGTGAACACCTTATACGGGCTACTTCGACACATTCAGAGCCTAGGCCTATAAGGAGCGGTTAATCCGGCTCCCCGTCCTTGGAGTTATAGTTAGGATCTGGTCCTCCAGGTTGGGGGTTGTGCCATCGGGGTGAATTCCCGGCCACATAAAATTTAGTTGCGAAGCACCAACAAGCCTCGGATACGGACGGATTTACTGTTGACGAACCAAGCAAACGAAATAAGGACAACGATTTGCGGATATGTACGTGGAATGTATTGTCCTTATATAGGCCACGTGCAGCCGAGCAACTAGTGGAGGCTCTAGACTGCTGCAAAGCAGATATAACCGCCATCCAAGAAGTGCGATGGGATGGACAGGGCATACGGAAGATGAAAAACTGCGACATTTACTACGGTGACTGCTACCACGGGCAAAAGCAGTGTTTATTTGGGTGTGGATTCATCGTTGGAAGAAGACTTAGGCAAAAAGCCTTGAGTTTCAATTATTTGAACGAGCGCCTCGTGACAATCCGCATCAAGGCTAAATTCGCCAACATAAGCCTCATATGCGTGCATGCCCTGCATGAGAAGAAAGATGAAGACACCAAAGCCGAGTTCTTCGAGCTCTTGGAGAAGACGTACGAGCAGTGTCCTAGCTTTGACATTAAAATTGTCCTAGGCGATTTTAAGGCGCTGCTAGGAAGAGAGGACGTTTTTGGGACATTATCGGAAAGCACAGCCTGCACGACTCCACCTCCGACAACAGAATCAGGCTGATCGAAAAAAGAGGGAGCATGAGAAGCGCGAGATAGAGATGATTGAGGGGTGTCATAACAGGAAGGAGGTTCGGAAGTTTTACCGAAAGGTAAAAAAGGAGCTATCATGGCTACAGAGCCCGAACCGGAGCCTGCAAGGACGAGCGAGGGAACATTGTACTAGATTCGCAGTCGATGCTATGCAATGAGAGATAGAGAGAGATCGAAAGTGTAAAGTCAAGTTCTTGCGTAGCTGCTAAATATAATCAAAATTTTATGGATAAAATTCAAATTAATAATTGATTTTTTTATAAAAGTGAAAGTGAAGATAAAGAACAATAAATATATATAAATTAATCTCTTTAAAGACTTGATTTATCAAGAAAAAGAAAAAAAAAAAATGAGTTCGGACTGCATCGACTGCAGTCGACCGGTAAAAACGGGAGATAAGTGGCTAGTTTGCAGTGGCTCTTGTGGTGCATTTCATCATTTAAAATGTCTTAAATTGAAGCAATATGATCATGATTTAATAAACGAAAGGCCAGATATCCATTTCATTTGTCAAAAGTGTTTAGATGAATTAAAATCGCTGGAAAAAATTGTTAAAGAGTTAAAAGATTCTGTTGAAATACTAAAAAAAATAAGTGAAGAAAAAAATATAACTGAAATCCCCAAAAAAAAATCATTTTCAGAAGTCGCGAAGTCTACAGTTATCGTCAAGCCAAAAGAGAAGCAAGATATAAACAAAACAAAAAGTGATGTTAAAATTAATATAAATCCTTCAGATTTATCAATACAAATTGATAATATTAATGAAAAGAAAGATGGATCGATATCGATTATCTGTTCGGATAAAGAATCTCGTGAAAAATTATGCAAAGAAGTGAAGGAAAAATTAAATGAAAATTATGTTGTTGATAGTCCAAAGCTTTCTGTGCCGCAAATTCTACTAACGGGTATGAGTGAAATGTACGAAACAAGCGAAATAGAAATATATGTTAAAAGTCAAAACAATTTGAAAGGTGAAGTAAAATGTGTAAAGTGTTACCGTGGTATTAAAAATTCGAAAGTATTTAATGCGATTCTCGTACTGGAAGCAGAGGACTATACAAAAGTGATGAAAGAGGGAAGATTGTGTGTTGGTTGGGATCGATGCAGGATTTTTGAATACATTTCAATTAGAAAGTGTTACAATTGTTGGGGCTTTAAGCATATTGCAAGCAAGTGTAAAAATGAAATCGCATGTGCAAAATGTGGACAAAGCCATGATGCAAAAAATTGCAGCTCAGATCAAGTGAAGTGTATAAACTGTGCGAGGTCAAATGAGCGTTATGGGTTAAAGTTGGATTGTAACCATGATTGTAGGGACACGGTATGTCCAGTCTACTTAAAACAATTAGAAATTGAAAAAAAGCGGGCTTCCTTTTAGCCACCAAAGTATTTAAATTGTGCTTACTTTAACATTCAAGGATTAACAGGTAATTTTTGTGAACTTGAAACAATTTTACATGAAAAAAAATTTGATTTGGTGGCACTGTCGGAAACACATCTTACTGACCAGATTGATACAAGTGAATTAGATATTTATAACTATGAACTTATAAGATGTGATAGTAACTCTAGGCATACAGGTGGAGTTAGTATCTATATAAAGGAAGGGATAAGATTTGACCCTCCAAAGCTGACACAGTATGACTACGAACATTGGTGGATGAGTGTAAATATAACAGCAAAGGGCTATCCAATAACTTTTGTAGTTTTATATAACTCACCAAGTGCATCATGCCGAATGTTTTGTGATAGATTTACAGAACTGCTAGAAGAACTTAATGAAAACGCGAAAGACTTTATAATTATTGGTGATTTTAATATAGATTGGCTAGATAAAAACTATACATATCAAAGAGAAATTCAACGAATTATTTTAGAAAACACGGCTGAACAAATCATAAAAAAGGCTACGCGAATAACCCCAAACTCTAAAACCCTACTGGATTACGTTGTAACAAATTCATGTCTGATTTCTACAGAAAGAGATACTAACTTGAAAATAACGGATCATGAAACAATAATAGTGAAATTAATATCAAAAGATAAAAAAGTAGATACAGTTACACAAAAAACGATACAGTGTTTAAAGTACGACAGAGATGCATTCATTAATGATATCGGGCAGTGTCAGTTTAGAAATATATTTGTTCCACTCGTTAATGTAAATTATTTGAGCAATATATTTTCAAATGAGCTTTTAAGAATCATGAGTAGTTACGTTGAGACAAAAAAAGTGAACGAAAATTCGGTAGAGTGGTATAACGATACATTAAGAGATTTAAAAAGACAAAAATTGTTGTATTACCATAAAGCTTTACAGAGTGAAGAAATAAGTGATTGGGAGGATTATAAACGATCTCGAAATGGGTATAAAAAAGAACTAGTAAGAAGTAAGGGTCTATTTGTACAGAATAAAATTCTTATGCAACCGGACCAAAAAGGTATGTGGAGAACATTAAAAAAATATGTGATGGGGTCAAAAAAAGTAGCAATTGAAGAGAACATTATTTTTAATGGGGTTACAATTAATAACTCTAAAGAAATCGCAGATCAATTTAACACCTTTTTTTGTTGACAGTGTGACTGAAATAAATCAATCAATTGATTTTATTCCGTATTTTAACCAAATTGATGAATTAACATGCCGTTTTAAATTCAGTGCTGTAACTCCTTCAGATATATTCGAAGTGTTACGTACAATGAAAAATAAGAAGGATTTCAATTTTATGTGTCCAAAGATATTTTTAGATTCATTTGGAGAAATAGGAAACATACTCACTGAAATTGTGAATAAATCATTATTCTCTGGATGTTTCCCAAGTGCATGGAAAGAATCGTTGATTACACCAATACAAAAAGTTAAAGGCTCAAGACTGTGTGAAGACTATCGACCAATAAACGCGTTGCCAGTATACGAAAAAATTGTTGAAAAGATAGTGAAAGGACAACTGCAAAATTACCTAGACACTTACAATATTATCATCGAAAATCAATTCGGATTTAGAAGTCAACATTCCTGTGAAACTGCCTTGAATTATGTGCTACTGAATTGGAAAGAAGATCTTGCAGCGGGAAACACCATTATAGCAGTTTTTCTGGACCTTAAGCGAGCGTTTGAAACTATCGACAGAGGGATATTAATAAAAAAATTGCAGCAGTATGGTTTTCGCAATAAGGAACTACAGTGGTTCATATCGTATCTTGATCAGAGAACCCAGAGAACATCCGTAAATGGAGAACGCTCGGAGATAACATCAACATTCTTGGGAGTACCACAAGGTTCAATTCTTGGTCCTGTTTTATTTCTCCTTTATATAAATGACGTATCCAGAGTTTTGAAGTATTGCAAAATAGTAATGTTTGCCGATGATGCCCTAGTATACATCGTGGGAAAGGATATACTATCGATTACTCAGCAACTACAAGAAGATCTCGAAAGCATAAGTATCTGGTTCAAGGCGAACAAGCTAAAGACGAATGTAAAAAAGACGAAGACGATGATATTTAAAACGCAGTGCAATATAAACTTAAAAATAGACAATGAAAACATAGAACAAGTAAATCAAATTAAGTACCTAGGTGTGATAATAGATCAGAATTTAAAGTTTGATAAACATGTAGACTATATTGTTAAAAAGATATCAAAAAAAGTGCAATTTTTTCGAAGGGTTAAAAGCAAATTAGACTTTAATGCATCTGTTAGAGTATATAACGTTATAATAAAACCGCATTTTGAATATTGTTCATCTGTACTTTTTCTGTTAAGTGATAGTAACATATATAGATTGCAAAAACTGCAAAACAAAGCAATGAGAATTATTTTAAATTGTAATCGTTATACAAGTATATCAAATATGTTAAGTCGTCTTGATTGGTTAAGCGTAAAACAACAATTGGTGGTAGATGTTCTTTTATTTGTTCAAAAAATGAAAATGGGAGATTTGCCTAGATATTTTAGAAATCTAATTAGGTATGTTGGTGAAGTTCAACCATATCAACTAAGAAATGTAAATAATTTGAGACTCCCAAACTATAGAAATACAGTAACACAAAATAGTATAATATTTAAAGGCTTTCAAATCTTTAATTCCTTACCAGAACATGTTAAACTAGAAACAAATTTTGATATTTATAAGCGCAATGTTAAAGAATTTGTAAAAAATAGGTTTTAAGATAAACAATTATGTAATATAATAGCTAAATACTATGTATTTAATACTTTAGTATGCTAAATAAATTAATACAATACAATACAATGAAAATTGACTTTAATTTTATGACTGTAAAAATGATTAAGGACTCTTTGCCCTTTGTTGGACCAGTAATTGAAAGAATTATAAATATATCCCTTAGTGCAGGCATTTTTCCGCAATCTTGGAAAGAATCCCTTTTAGTGCCGATAAAAAAAGTACCAAATGCAAAAACTTTAAGTGAATTTCGACCAATTAATATGATGCCTTTATATGAAAAAATAATAGAAAAATGTGTAGTGATACAACTTCAAGAACACCTAGAAAACCAGGGTCTACTGGATATCTATCAATCAAGGTTTCGTGAAAATCACTCTTGTGAAACTTGTTTGAATTTTGTGATTAATGATTGGACGAGGCAAATAGATGAAAAGAATGTTGTTGTTGCAGTTTTCTTGGACTTGAAACGGGCTTTCGAAACAATTAATCATGAGATCTTATTAAAAAAAATTAAAGTGCTATGGGATAAAATCTATCGAATTTAAATGGTTTAAATCGTTTATATCAGGAAGAACGCAAAGTACTTCCGTGAATGGTAAAATATCATCACAAAAAGCGGTAAATGTAGGAATTCCACAAGGCACGATATTGGGAGTGTGGTTATTCCTTATGTTGATAAACGATATGAGTAAGGTAATTAAAACTTCGAAAGTTATTCTGTTTGCTGATGATGGTTTACTCTACACCACTGAGAAAAATGAATAGGCTGGTGCTTAATGTTGCAAAGTGATCAACAAAACGAAATGTATGTTTTTCAGTTGTAATCCTATAAGTTTGTCTTTAAATGTGATTTTATCTATAAATAACGAACAAATAGAACAGGTAAGACAAATAAAATATCTTGGTGTTGTCTTAGACAAGCAACTTAACTTTAATGAGCATATAAATTATATTTGTAAGAAAATTTCAAAAAAAAATGGAGTATTGAGAAAAATAAGAAAAAATATCTCTATGAGTACCGCTGTAAATTTAAGTAATGTATTAATTAAACCTCTCTTGATTATTGTTCTAGTCTACTGTTTATGTGTCCACAAAGTCATAATGATAGGCTTCAATTACAGCAATACAAAGTTATGCGAATTGTCGTAAAATGTAATAGGTATACGTCAATTCGATATATGTTAAATACGCTTAAATGGTTAAATGTCAATCAACGGCTTTTTATGTTATGTATGATATTTGTATTTAAAATTAAAAATAATATGTATCCAGGTTATTTATGCCAAAATACATACAAATTCAGAGTTTGAACACAACTTGCGTAACAACGATGACCTGAGAATAGAAAGAGCAAGAACTACAAGAGGTCAACGGACTATATTTTACATGGGATTTAATGCCTTTAATAATCTTCCAAGAGAAATAAAAAACATAAACAATATAATGTGTTTACAAGAAAAATAATTGATTATGTACAATCTAATACTAATGTATAAAATTTGTAATTATGTGAACAAAAAAATGTAAATAGTAAATAAGTATTAACTATGTATGTATCTATTTATTAAAATTTAAGTTATAAAAAATTGTAAATTGTAAACTAAATGGCTTTTAAAGCTAAATAAAGCATATTCATTCACAGTATTTATAGAGACGAGCGATATAAAGCAATATCTAGTTTTGGCATCCCTGGCAAACTCGTCCGTTTGTGCAGGATGACGATGGAGAACGCACGCTCCATCAAGGCTGGCAAAGACCTCACTGACACCTTCGATGGCAAAAAAGGCTTTAAGCAAGGCGACCCGCTGTCATGCGACTTCTTCAACATCATACTTGAAAGAATAGTGCAAAACTCTTACGTCAACACTAGAGGTACAATTTTTCAAAAGTCCATCCAATTGATATTGACATAATTGGAAGAACAAAGCGTGATGTCACTGGAACTTTTGCAAGCATTGAGAAGGAAGCGGCCAAGATGGGTTTAGCGGTGAATGAGGGCAAAACAAAGTATATGCTGTCATCTAGAAAGGACGCTCAACACGAACGTCTTGGACAGAACGTCACCATAGACAGCTATAACTTTGAGGTAGTTAAGGACTTTGTCTACCTGGGCTCCGCTATATATTCAGTCAATGACACCAGCTCTGAGATCAAACGAAGGATAACTCTTGCCAATCGCTGTTTCTTCGGGCTACGAAGGCAATTGAAAAGTAAAGCCCTATCTCGAATGACTAAAGTGTCCCTATACAAAACACTCATCATACCGGTCCTGCTGTATGGTGTAGAAGGGTGGACCTTCTTAGCGGCAGGTGAGTACGCTTTAGGAATATTCGAGAGAAAAATTCTTCGGGTGATCTTCGGTCCCGTATGCATAAACGGGGAATGGAGGAGAAGATACAACAACAAACTGTACGGGCTGTACAGCGACGTCGACCTAGTCACAAAAGTGAAAAGGCTTAGACTCAGGTGGCTGGGTCACGCAGAGCGGATGAACAACAATGCTCCGGCACGAAAAGTCTTTGAATCCCTCCCCGAGGGACGGCGCAGTAGAGGAAGGCCGCGAAACCGGTGGCGCATGCAGGTGGTAGAGGACCTCAACCAACTTGGCGTGCAAAACTGGAAACAGCTAGCTAGGGACAGAGCTGGCTGGAGAAGGCTTGTTGGTTGAGGCCCTGGTCCACACCGGACTGTAGCGCCAGCATCAGTAAGCAAGTAAGTTACATCTAAACGTCTTGCGGAAAGTTATATTTTTCTGCAATGCGAAAAATTATCGTTGCATAAATACCCTTATTGAAAATATGTGATTAGAATCTTAAGGCAGCATTATATTCTCATATAACTTTCCATATAAATAGAAATAGAATTAAGGGAAAGATTTTTGTTGGCAGTTGGTTGAAAATTAGATGTTAATTATCTTATCAAATCCCACGGGTGCCATCCAGTTATAACTGGGAAATATAAAAATAATGCTACCTAGACTGGGTCTCGAACCCACACGTCTAAGTCAAACACTATTACCCCATTTGCAAACAGAATCGAGAGCTCGAGTTGGATTAGGGTCGGATTTTCGACCCAGGTGTTTCGTCACATGAGTTGAGAGCCCCATTTGAAGTTGAGTTGATATGGTGTTGAGATTATATTTAATGGAATGGCAACAATATATTTATTTTACACAAAAACAGTTCAAATTTAATGAATTTTAGTACATACTTCACTAACTATCAAAACAAATAAATAATTTTACTCGCTCATGTGCAAAAACACTGTGGTGAACACATCCTCAAGACTGACTCTTCGACCCAGGTTTTTTATCAACAATTTCGACTCGACTCCGCTCCTGAAGTGGAATCGAGTCGGTTGAAGCTCATTTCAACGCAGGTATACAAAGGGGCCAAGCGAGCTTGAAGCTCGCTCGAATACCTCATGTAAACGGCGTATATATCCACTGTGCCATTGCCACACGCGTCATATGAATATGCCCATCACATTTATGTACATATATGTCACTTTTGGATCCTATTTATGAGGCAAGTTTGCCATTATTCTATACTATGGCAATACTATAGTATTATTTTTAAAGAAAAAGTATTTCATATTTAATTATTAAATTTAGGTTTGAGTAGGTACCTATATTTGTTTTTTATTTAAAACAAAAAATAAGTTTGTATGCGTCGATGACATCAACGCTGCGGAAGGCTCTATCTAATAAGTTGTATTTTGATTGTAATAAAATAATCTAATGGTTTTAATTCTTAAATTGTTTGGCTTTGTAAACACGCCTTTGAACTTACCATTTAAATCATAGGCCAGTGTTCCTGTTTCCTCGCCATCAGATCCAGCAAAGTAGCCGTCATCTAAATCATCAGCTGACCGATGATTTGGCTTCTCATTTGTATTTTCGCCTTCACGCATTCTTGCCAGCCTTTCATTTTCCAACTTTTCTAAACGTTCCTTTTCAATGCGTGCTAATTCTTCTTCAGATTTCAGCCGGTCACTGACCGCACCACGAGGTTCAAATACCATTTCACGCAAGGCTCGGTCAAAGTCATCAGGTTTGGGTTTGAAAATGTCTTCGGGTTTACTTAGTTTTCCCACAAGCGGAATGAGGTCCTTGTAATTACTATCGAGTTTGTTTGTCAACTCAAAGATTTCATCTTTTTCCTTGGCGGATTGAGCTTTGCGAAGTTTTATGTCCACAATCATCTCTTCTATGGCTGCTTTGCGGTCCTGGCGAATATCTTCGCCACCGAAATGGGCAGCTTCAGTAAAATTTGCTGGATTTCGAGACAATATCTAGTTGTTTAGTTTGACAAAAAAAAAATTTGTTACATACCATCCAATACATCTTCATCATCCATGTCATCATCAGATCTATTGTCATGGAACCGCTCAATATCCTCTAAGGTCTCTCCAAGATGGGTCAGAACTTCATCGTCGTTTAAATTAAATCGATTAGATTTTTTGAAATGAGACGTTTTCTCAGCAACGAAACGAGCATTGAGTAGAACATCGTTGATAACTTCTGAATTTTTTCCGATACGCCTATCCTTGAATTCATTACTTTTATGTTTCTGCATGAATTCCTGGCCTAGTGTTTGTTTTCTCTTTTGCACCGCTTTGGCCCTTGATACACCCGGCAAACCTTTGTCATGCTTGCAGGTTCGACCAAGGATGTTAAATTTTTCTTTATTTACGTGTACCTCAAAGGGGTTGATCCTTTTCATTATTCCATGTGAAGAAAATGCGTTGAATTTCAACTTTTTGGCATGAACACTTTCGGAATTTCCTTTTTTGACCATTTTTAGTTTCTTTTTGTTAATCCAAGAAAAGTTGAAAACTGTCTTCAAAACTTCGGTCGGTTAAAACAAAAAAATAAAACAAAAGTTCTTCTGTTGTCAAAAAGTCTCTCACGTGTTATAAAGAATACAAATGCTTGACAGTTCTGTCGTGCGTTCTTTTAATAACCAGTTATAGTGCCTGTCCACCATAAACACATAATATAAAGATGCCAAACCTCGGCTGTCATCCGGTTTGCCAACAAGCTAAAACACGCACACATAGAAAGCTGGACCAAATTCACCATGCGAGTTTTGCACACATAGTCAGTTGACCTTATTTCACCACCAAAATGGCGAGTATTTTGAAAATATCATGAGAGTGTTCAAAAAGTATAAAGTATGGATGAATGATTTATGAAGTGCTTACCCGACCTCATAGAGTAAGTATACTACCTAGAGGCCCGACTCGTACCCCCCTTGCCTTAAACACCCGCAAAATTTATTTGAGGTGAGTAAGAGAAAACTCTCTTAATCTACTCTTTTTTTCCTATCCGTGAATCCATGTGAGTGGTGGATTAAAAAACAAAATGGCGAAATTTGCTTAAACTGACAGGTAAGTTTTTTTTGTTGTTTTCGTTTTGTCAAAAATCTGACAGTTCTAAGTAAAATAAATTATGTGAAATCTAAAATCATGTAAAGTTTTTATTTTAATATCAATAAAAGTTTATTTACTTGTATAAAAGAATATTTTTAATGTCATTAAAAAGTTTGTTGTGTTTATTTCTAGCTGCGGTACAATGTGAAAAAAGATTTTCATTTGGTTCCCTAAGACCCTCTTCGATTCTGAAGAAGCATTCCAAGCGAAGAAATGCGATGTCGCAGCTATTATTCAGTCACACTCGAAGGGACGAAAACAACGCAAGCTGTATCTTAAACTTCGTGAGAACACAATTATACTGCAATCATATTGCCGACGGTTTTTGGCGATTCAAGCTGCCAAAAGAAGACCAGAGGCTGCTGTTAAGATTTGAGCATTCATTAAAGGCTTCATCACCAGAGAAGATCCACCAAATGGTGTGAATGAAAAGTTCATTGCCAATGCAAAGAGATAGTGGCTTATAAGATTATCAAAGGAGTTACCAACAAAAGTGCTGGACATGAGTTGGCCTTCCGCAGCCAAAACATTGTCAGGAAGCCTCTACATACCTACATATGGTGCATCGGCTTCACTTAACAAGAAATTATAGTCAGCAGCTGAGTAATGAGAAGAAGCAATTTGAACTCAAAAGTCACAGCTGAAAAGGTCTTTAAAGGTTAGTTTTTTGTTAAATTAATTTATTTCCCTTCTAAATAAAGTGTGATTTCCATATACCTACCTAGATAAAAAGAAAAATTACCCGCAAATTATTGCCAAATGGTTCGAAAAAGACCACATTTCCAAGGAACACTCGGCGCAAGTTAGTAATTTTGTGACAACAGCATTAGGTTCTGAAGAACTTAAATATTCCTCACCTTGCGTCAAATACGATCGACATGGCTATAAGCCAAGAGGTCGATTCATCCTCCTCAGCAACAAAGCTATCTACCTTCTTGACGCAACAAACAAAAGCATTGACTGCCATTGGCCAAAATTGATTTTGTGCTAACGAATCACAGTGATCATCTGATGTTGGTACGAATTCCATTAGACTAAAAGAAAGACAAGGGTGATCTTATTCTAGAGATTCCTGCAATTATTGAGTGCTGCACGTACATCATTCATACAGTTGGCACAGCAAACATAATCAGTAGTGTGAATAGAGATTCGTAAGTTAAAAAGTTCTTTTTCTTGAAATAACAAATAGAATATATCTTAAAATTGGTAGAAATTTAATGGAATTGCCAGATAAACCACTTCGTAATTCCAAAACTATCTACTTCATTGGGAAATAATATTTCCAATCAAAAATGCTTTTGGTGACACTTAGTAGACTTAATTTGAAACAGTTTTGATAGTACAGTTACGGTTTTGATTTTAGTTTATAGGTTCTACCTTTTTCTTAACTTTTCTTGGTATGGAGGTATTCAGCATTATCATTTTTCCCTGGATTCGAATACTCCTTTCGTCAATCTCCCCCGGAAATTACTTCGAATCAGTTTCGAAATACTTTGAGTGAATTTATATTCTGAAATTATTTGTCTGTCAAAGTTTGAAAATTATTTTATGAAATCAAATTAAATATTTGAAGTATTTGTGGTGATTAAGACCTATTTTGCATCGTAGATTTAATTCTCATGTAATGGAAACGCGTAAAAATATTCAAAAGTTAAAGAAAACTATTTTGTTTGTCTATTTTGTTGTTGTAATATTTTTGTTCTCTCCCTCTGTGCAAAACTGTGTTACTTTATGAGGGGAAAAAACCCGAAAGTGTTAAAAATATTTCCAAAATGTGTAAAAAATATAAAGAAACAATAACTTAATATAGATCGCTTAAAACAAAACCAATTTCTCCTCCAAGCCGTTTCCCCTTTAAGTCTTTAGCTTGTTGTAGAGTGGACATAGAGCCACACATACCAATACCGATGGACTTCTCGGTAAACGTAATGTTGGATTTTATTAAAATGCCTATATTTTTAAACCGAAACCAAAACTTATCCTTTACACCCCGACTCCACAGGCCATGAACGATGTCCATAATCCAATCTACAATCTGATTTGTATGGATATGTCACTGCTTGGACATGGATTTTTGCGACTGCATGGGATTTTTTTTAGACATGTTCCATAGCCCGGCCATCATTCATGGCCTGTGGAGTCGGGGTATTAGAGCAAGTAAACAATTATAAAACCTTCAAAAATAGGTAGTAATATCCTTCTATTTTTAAAATTCTTCAACTAAATTGAGGCGAGTTTTTTCCAGGGAAACATCATTAATTTTCCCCCGGGAAATAGATTTACGATATCTAGTTTTTTCATTGTAGTTTTTTCCCATTTTTCGAACATTATTTATGATTGGACAGTCTCATACGAAGAAAAAATCCTTATTCCCGATAATGCTGATTATTTACTTAAGCAAATTATTTCAAAACAGACTATTGGCTACAAAAAATTGCATAAATCAGACAGGGACTGTACCTTGCAAAGAATATAAAAAGTCAAACTAAGTACATATAATATGCCAAATTTTGATTTTGGAACGATTTTGAGTATTAGAACTTTTTGAGTTAATACATTTTTGGAAAGTCTTTTTTGGCAACATATTGATTTTAATCTTTTTAAAGAATTGGTTTAAAAATATCAAAATTACACAGCACATACATAATTATGTACATAGAAGGTAATGGTTTATATTTTTGGTAAGAATCTAAAATCGATATCGTTGTTTTTTCTTAAAATATTTGAGTTGAAAAATATTCGTTAAGAGTTTTTATTCGTAGCAAGTAGTAGAAAGCAACAAAATTAAATGCAGGTTTTGAAAACTATAAACAAAAATCTTTCTGTCGTTCCTCAATGAGTAGTTGCTTTCGGAGGACCTTATACCTTATACTTTCCTTTTAAAATTGTGGCTTTGATTACATTATTCATTAAGCGCTTAACAGCAAGTCTAGTTCCGTTTCAAAGTTCTTTTTGATTTTTATTCCGAAGCATGATGATTGGTACACTGACTTTTATTCGTAAATTATGGAGTGGCTAAATCTATGGCAGGAGGTAAATCTAGTTAATTAAGAAATTCTGTTGGATAGTTCACTACGTCATCTTCGTCTATAATATAATCGATTGACTTATATTGTACTAGTTCACCAATTATTCCATTTTGAATATCCCAATTAATATCGTTAACATCTTTATTTTTTCCTGCTAATATTGCTCGTTCGCTCAAACAAGCATGATCTTTCTGTCGCTGTCCAATATTTGGAAAAACTTTTTTAATCTTTAATTTAATTCTTCTTGAGTTTGGGTAATCTCACAAAAATGTTCCGGCAATGTTATTAATCCATCATCAATGGGCATTTTGCTATTACCAATATTCAACAACTGCTTTGAAAACAACGGCCGATGAATCGTTTCGCAATTGGACACTCATATTTATTTTCAATCTGATTGTTTTGACATATCTCAAATATGATTTCAAACATGCATTCATTTCATCCGCTGGAGTTGATTGTGGAACTACGCGCAATAATATAAAGAAACCGCCAAATAAATTTTGATTGTTTTGAAGATATTCAAAGCTTCCAATGACTTCTTAAGAGCCATCGTGCATTCATCCCACACAATAATCTTACATTGTTGTAATACCTGTGCTGTTTCCAAATTCTTTGGAATGTTACATGTGATGGGTGTTTCATTAATATGTATGTTCAATATGTTAACTTCAGTAGGCCGATTCTGAAAAGCGCGGCGTATCGCTTATAATGGCGGATTTAAATTTTCTTAGTCTTAAAAAGGCTTCCGCTTTCCATTTTTTGTTTTAAAATGATAGGTTTCGTGGTGATCGAAATGTTTATGATCGATTTCAAACAAAAAATGGAAAGCAAAAGAGCTTTTGAGAATAAGAAAATAAAAATCCGTCAATGAAAGCGATCCGCAGCGCTTTCCAGAATCCGCCTACAGTGCAGAATGTTAAGTTCGAGCACCTTCCAATAAGGTAGCAGCAATTCCCAATAAAGCGAGCGCCAATGCTTTTTTTTGACCGAATACATTCTAAAATCAATGAAATTAAAAATGTATTTCCGGTACCTCTAGGGGCATCCAAAAAATAAAATCCACCTTTTTCATCATAAACAGCTTTCATGGTTTATAAACACTGAATTTTCGTTTAGATTCTGTAAGGAAATGTTGTTTTGTTTGACTTTTTTTACCATAAATGACAATAATAAAATCTGAATTTCCGGTTTGATTCTATAAACAAATGTTGTTTGATTTTTCTTCGTTTTGTTGATATATTTTTTTTTAACTTTTAATTTTTTTTGTCATAAAAATGGTAAGCGGTCACAGGTCATTTTTTTATACACAAACCTGCTACAAAACAATACCTTTCCAACAAAAAAAAATTCATCGAATTCGTAGCTACCAAACTTGAGATATAAGAACACAAACGAACAACAATTCATTTAAATATATATATATATATAAAAACTTTCATTTTAATTTATTGACAAATGTTACACTTTTCCACAACTATTTTATTTGTTCCTAGTGGTCGTACGATAGGAAATGAAAATTATGAAACGAAATTAATGTTGAACCGGTTCATATTTCACTCTTTAGCCTAGTACTCACCTCTTTGTGAAATGAAAAATAAATACGGTACAAATTCACGTGAATATTCATTATGAACCCATTATTGATTCTCCACGTGAATATTCAGTCCTCAGTTTTCTAATATTTGATACTCACTTTGAATGAAACAAATATTGATTTGTATGAAAGTTTTTCTGACAGAATCTTGACAAAATGCTAACGAAGACTATTTTCAATACCATGGTTTCTTGTCTTTGCTTGATGGTAGCACTTTAAATTCAAAAATAAACGACATTTAAGTCCAAAATAATTCCTTATGTTATTTAATTAAATTATTTTTCAACTTTTATTTTGAGCTTGATAAATTAATTGACAAATGTCACACTTTTCCACAAATTTTGTATTCTTTTCCTAGTGGCTGGCTGCACGTTGCGAAATGAAAATTATAAAATGAAATTCATTTTGAACCGGTTCATATTTCACTTTCACATTTGGGTACTCACCTCTCGTTTTTAATTTCATCGGTGTGAAATAAGTGTCACTTTTATATAGGAATTTCATTTTCACTCGAACTGAGTACTAGGCTTTACATTTGGTTACTCAGCTCTCGTGTTGAATTTCATCGTTGTGAAATATGTGTCACTTTTATACGGACATTTTGTTTTCACTCGAAGTGAGTACTAGGCTTTACTTTGACTGATTTGATGGATTTATAAAATGTATAAGAAAACGTTTGTAACGATGATTTTTATTTGTATGATCATAAAAATACATTTATTTTGATTCGCAATCCTACCTTATGTTTTTGTGGAACAGAATATATTTATAATTATTGAAATTAGCTTTTTAAGCCACAGTTGTTGTTTTGTGACACAATCCCCTTTCAAATATATTGAAACATATTTTTGTATTTATATTCCAGCTTACATCGAAGTAAGGTGGTCAATGCCGAGAATTATAGGCAAACAAGCTATAATCAAAAAATTTTCGCCGCAAACAACTTTAACAACAAAGATTCGAATGAAGAATCTATTTAACATTGTGGAGACATTCAGGAGTGATGAAAACAAGAGTTGAACTGATTTATTAATTGCATGATCAGTTATATCCTTTTGAAGAGAATATTCATGCCTTCGGATTGATCTTTCTTTTTTTTAAGATTTACTTATATCATATCAGAGAATTCAATGTATAAACATATTCACCCTTATTACGGTTGTCGTTTCACTAAAACGACACGTCCTGGAGGCGTCAATTGATGTTTAATTCAAACGAATTTCGTCATAAGGATGAGATGCGTGGAGATTGGACAGAAACTGTCGCCTCTAGAGCCTTGTCGTTTTACTGTCGTTTTAGTGAAACGACTATCATAATAGGGGTGATTAGTTTTCCAATTGTATGCATAATTATTTGTATAACAAATTTGTCAATAGTTATATAATTATATATAGTTATATAGTTATATATATATATATATAAAAACTTTCATTTTAATTTATTGACAAATGTTACACTTTTCCACAACTATTTTATTTGTTCCTAGTGGTCGTACGATAGGAAATGAAAATTATGAAACGAAATTAATGTTGAACCGGTTCATATTTCACTCTTTAGCCTAGTACTCACCTCTTTGTGAAATGAAAAATAAATACGGTACAAATTCACGTGAATATTCATTATGAACCCATTATTGATTCTCCACGTGAATATTCAGTCCTCAGTTTTCTAATATTTGATACTCACTTTGAATGAAACAAATATTGATTTGTATGAAAGTTTTTCTGACAGAATCTTGACAAAATGCTAACGAAGACTATTTTCAATACCATGGTTTCTTGTCTTTGCTTGATGGTAGCACTTTAAATTCAAAAATAAACGACATTTAAGTCCAAAATAATTCCTTATGTTATTTAATTAAATTATTTTTCAACTTTTATTTTGAGCTTGATAAATTAATTGACAAATGTCACACTTTTCCACAAATTTTGTATTCTTTTCCTAGTGGCTGGCTGCACGTTGCGAAATGAAAATTATAAAATGAAATTCATTTTGAACCGGTTCATATTTCACTTTCACATTTGGGTACTCACCTCTCGTTTTTAATTTCATCGGTGTGAAATAAGTGTCACTTTTATATAGGAATTTCATTTTCACTCGAACTGAGTACTAGGCTTTACATTTGGTTACTCAGCTCTCGTGTTGAATTTCATCGTTGTGAAATATGTGTCACTTTTATACGGACATTTTGTTTTCACTCGAAGTGAGTACTAGGCTTTACTTTGACTGATTTGATGGATTTATAAAATGTATAAGAAAACGTTTGTAACGATGATTTTTATTTGTATGATCATAAAAATACATTTATTTTGATTCGCAATCCTACTTATGTTTTTGTGGAACAGAATATATTTATAATTATTGAAATTAGCTTTTTAAGCCACAGTTGTTGTTTTGTGACACAATCCCCTTTCAAATATATTGAAACATATTTTTGTGTTTATATTCCAGCTTACATCGAAGTAAGGTGGTCAATGCCGAGAATTATAGGCAAACAAGCTATAATCAAAAAATTTTCGCCGCAAACAACTTTAACAACAAAGATTCGAATGAAGAATCTATTTAACATTGTGGAGACATTCAGGAGTGATGAAAACAAGAGTTGAACTGATTTATTAATTGCATGATCAGTTATATCCTTTTGAAGAGAATATTCATGCCTTCGGATTGATCTTTCTTTTTTTTAAGATTTACTTATATCATATCAGAGAATTCAATGTATAAACATATTCACCCTTATTACGGTTGTCGTTTCACTAAAACGACACGTCCTGGAGGCGTCAATTGATGTTTAATTCAAACGAATTTCGTCATAAGGATGAGATGCGTGGAGATTGGACAGAAACTGTCGCCTCTAGAGCCTTGTCGTTTTACTGTCGTTTTAGTGAAACGACTATCATAATAGGGGTGATTAGTTTTCCAATTGTATGCATAATTATTTGTATAACAAATTTGTCAATAGTTATATAATTATTGAAATGTAACAGTAAAATTTTACTAAATAAAAACATACATACATACACTTGAATCATTGTCAAAATCAGTAACATTTTATTTTGTTAAAGCATCATTAATCTTCCTCATAAAATTGTAATACTTTATAGAACATATTTAAAAGAAACTTGTTTCTTTTTGTCTTTTTATTTAAATTTGTTCCTTTTGCGAATCATATATATTATGTTTATGCATTAATAAAAATAAGTTATTTACAATAATTATACATAGTTACAAAAATAAATACAAATTAATAAAAGTATAAAAACAAAATAGTATTTTTTTAACGGAGCAGCCAATGAAAATCCAATTTCATGGCCTGGACAGATTCTTTTTCGTGGTTGTTTTTATCAGTCGATTTCGAAGGGCCCTCTGAAACAAGTTTATCATCAACATCAAACATATCTTCCTCCCAGTCGATGTTTTGAGATGCTTTGATTTCCTCCTGATGTTCATTTACAAAATCACTTGAAGACAAATATTTAAAAAAAAAGGTATATTAAACCAGATCTAGACAATTCAATTGCAAATCTTCTTTTTCTTCAAATTCTTTTCACACGAACAGGGAATGAATAATTTTTGCAAAAGTTTACGAATTACATGTCTATCAATAGAATTGGCAAAAATATGTCGGCGTAATTCATTCTGATCGCCACCCTTCGAATCTAAAAACAAATGACAATGAGATATTTTTCCATCGCGACCTGCACGACCGATCTCTTGCACATAGCTCTCGAAATTTCTTGGCATATTATAGTGAATGACTGAACTGATGTCTGGTTTATTGATTCCCATACTAAAAGGTATTGTAGCCACAACAATGCGAAGCTCGTTTTTCATAAAAGCATTTTGTATTGTTCGCCGGCGTGATGCTGGGAAACCAGCATGATAAGGTTCTGCCTGCCAATTAACGCGTTTAGGTTTTTAAGCGCTCGCTGGTACATTGTCGGATTTTCTATCCCAAAAGATTGAGGGCTTAAAAAGAAAAAAACAACAAATAATTAACTCCACTAACCTGCATGTAGGTTCTTATTTGTCCAGCAATTCGTTCGCATTCATCACGTCTAGTGCAGTAGATAATAATCGACTGGCAGGCATCGAATCTGCAAGGAAAAGCAAAAGGACAAAAGATGTAGGACGGTCCGAAATTATTTTCTTTGTGTGCGTGAAGTTTCAGATTTAGACAAAGCCATACAAAAGACGATTCTTATCTTACCTTTTACTCAACAGTAATCCGATCAGAGCTGTGTCTCTATTTTCATCCTTCGAAACTGACAATATCAAATTGTCCGGTAAGGGAACATCACTAATGATTCCTTTCTCTCCATCCGGAATGCTCAAATGTCTGATTATACTCGTTCTAGTGGGTAATGTTGCCGTTGCTGTCAAACCCAAGACAGTTTTTACACCCAAATTCTTTTGTAAAACCTTACAAATCATCAAATAGCTAGGTCGGAAATTATGACTCGATTGTGAAACACAATGCGCCTCATCGATACATGCAAATGCAATGGGCGGTAGTTTTCTCAAAATCGAACCAAATCCGGTTGAACGTTCGCCGGCCACCGCTGCCTCGGGCGATACCAACAAAATATCAATTTCTCCATTATTCATCATTCCTAGAATTTTTATTCGTTGTTGCGGAGTTTGATTGGTATGCAGGCAGTGAGCTCGTAGAAAATGTGGAACACCATGAACTTGATCCTCCATCAAAGATTCCAACGGCGAAATTACCAAAGTTATGGAACCCATTTTTTTGCTGTATAAATAAGTAGGCAGTTGATAGCAAAGATTTTCCACTGCCAGTACTGAGAGTTACCAATGTCGATTGGCCGGTGAGAATTCTCATTATGGCCCGATCCTGGCCCTAGGGAAGTCAGTGTGGCCAAACATCATAAGCACTTCATAGACTTCTTCTGTTGTTATAAATTTGAGCGACTATGTCTTCTTCTGCTTCATTTTCTTTGCCATCAAAAGTTTCTTCCTCGTCATCTCCTTGATCTTCTTCTTCGCCATCTTTCTTACACAGAAGCGTGTTCGTTGCTTCTGGAAGTTTATCCGAATTCCGGCTATGCACAACCAATGCACTCTGACTGGCCATCTTCTCTGCCTCTTCTAGAGTTAAGTAAGGACTATCATCATCCATATCCACAGTAGCTGGCAGAAGAGAATCACCTTTAAGTTTGCACTGCTGGGCAAAATGACCCGGCTGACCGCACTGAAAACAAGTCAAGATTCCGCCATCACATCCACCCATGTTCATTTCGGGTCCAATCAAAGCGGCTGCTTTCTTCTGTTTCCATTGGCTCTTTTTGTATTTAGAGAAGTTTACTGTTTTCTTGCCACGAACGAAAACCTTTTGGATATTGAAATTCTCATTCCATTTTCCAGAAGCCACTTTGTCAGCTAACTTGTTTTTTAGTGCTTCGCCTTTTTCATTCACTATAAAACATGTCTTGCTTACATCAGTTTTTTTTATTCCTGCTATTTTTTCGCTTACATTGTTAGTATAATCATCTGCAAATTTTACTTTTTCTTCAAATTCTTTTCACACGAACAGGGAATGAATAATTTTTGCAAAAGTTTACGAATTACATGTCTATCAATAGAATTGGAGCGCAATGTTTTTTTTTTATTCTATCTGTCAAAATTCTCGACATGATTGAGCAAAACTGGTCTATTTCTTGTGGCGGAAGTTAGGGCACATACACATGGAATTTCAAGGGTGTGATTCTACTTTTTGATTACATTTTCTTTGTTTTCAATAGAAATAGTAATAAATATTACTGGATTTATATGCCAGAAGCAATAAAAGGCTATATCAAATAAAGTTTTTGTTCATAAACATTTAGAAGCATCAATTTTATTGACAAAATATTTTATTTTTCAGTTTTTGAATTTAACGGATTCCCTTTTTTGAATATCCGATTCACCAATTGAGCACATGACCACGTTTGAGCAAATGCCCTAATGCATACATACAAAGCTCGTTTTGTCCCATTTAAAATGCATTGCAACTGCACACATCCTTACTGAATAGGGCATAAATCCTCTCAATTCAGCTTGTAGGGTGAAAGAGCATGGACACCTTAAGTCGGTTCTCTAGGTAGTATTTTCTCTATGATTAGAACCATAAAGCAGGAATCTAGTACGTTTTACTTTAACAACTGACAAAGGAGACCCAGCTGTGTGTGTGCCATAGAGTAAGTATACTACCTAGAGGCCCGACTCATACCCCCCTTGCCTTAAACACCCGCAAAATTTATTTGAGGTGAGTAAGAGAAAACTCTCTTAACCTACTCTTTTTTTCCTATCCGTGAAGCGGTGTGAGTGGTGGATTAAAAAACAAAATGTTGAAATTTGCTCAAACTGACAGGTAAGTTTTTTTTGTTGTTTTCGTTTTGTCAAAAATCTGACAGTTCTAAGTAAAATAAATTATGTGAAATCTAAAATCGTGTAAAGTTTTTATTTTAATATCAATAAAAGTTTATTTACTTGTATAAAAGCATATTTTTAATGTCATTAAAAAGTTTGTTGTGTTTATTTCTAGCTGCGGTACAATGTGAAAAAAGATTTTCATTTGGTTCCCTAAGACCCTCTTCGATTCTGAGAAGCATTCCAAGCGAAGAAACGCGATGTCGCAGCTATTATTCAGTCACACTCGAAGGGACGAAAACAACGCAAGCTGTATCTTAAACTTCGTGAGAACACAATTATACTGCAATCATATTGCCGACGGTTTTTGGCGATTCAAGCTGCCAAAAGAAGACCAGAGGCTGCTGTTAAGATTCGAGCATTCATTAAAGGCTTCATCACCAGAGAAGATCAACCAAATGGTGTGAATGAAAAGTTCATTGCCAATGCAAAGAGATAGTGGCTAATAAGATTATCAAAGGAGTTACCAACAAAAGTGCTGGACATGAGTTGGCCTTCCGCAGCCAAAACATTGTCAGGAAGCCTCTACATACCTACATATGGTGCATCGGCTTCACTTAACAAGAAATTATAGTCAGCAGCTGAGTAATGAGAAGAAGCAATTTGAACTCAAAAGTCACAGCTGAAAAGATCAGTTTTTTGTTAAAATAATTTATTTCCCTTCTAAATAAAGTGTGTTTTCCATATACCTACCTAGATAAAAAGAAAAATTACCCGCAAAGTATTGCCAAATGGTTCGAAAAAGACCACATTTCCAAGGAACACTCGGCGCAAGTTAGTAATTTTGTGACAACAGCATTAGGTTCTGAATAACTTAAATATTCCTCACCTTGCGTCAAATACGATCGACATGGCTATAAGCCAAGAGGTCGATTCATCCTCCTCAGCAACAAAGCTATCTACCTTCTTGACGCAACAAACAAAAGCATCGACTGCCATTGGCCAAAATTGATTTTGTGCTAACGAATCACAGTGATCATCTGATGTTGGTACGAATTCCATTAGACTAAAAGAAAGACAAGGGTGATCTTATTCTAGAGATTCCTGCAATTATTGAGTGCTGCACGTACATCATTCATACAGTTGGCACAGAAAACATAATCAGTAGTGTGAATAGAGATTCGTAAGTTAAAAACTTCTTTTTCTTGAAATAACAAATAGAATATATCTTAAAATTGGTAGAAATTTAATGGAACTGCCAGATAAACCACTTCGTAATTCCAAAACTATCTACTTCATTGGGAAATAATTTTTCCAATTAAAAATGCTTTTGGTGACACTTAGTAGACTTAATTTGAAACAGTTTTGATAGTACAGTTACGGTTTTGATTTTTTTAGTGTATAGGTTCTACCTTTTTCTTAACTTTTCTTGGTATGGAGGTATTCAGCCTTATCGGCAATTTCGGGAGAGATTGTTCTACTCCCGATTTTCATTTTTCCCTGGATTCGAATACTCCTTTCGTCAATCTCCCCCGGAAATTACTTCGAATCAGTTTCGAAATACTTTGAGTGAATTTATATTCTGAAATTATTTGTCTGTCAAAGTTTGAAAATTATTTTATGAAATCAAATTAAATATTTGAAGTATTTGTGGTGATTAAGACCTATTTTGCATCGTAGATTTAATTCTCATGTAATGGAAACGCGTAAAAATATTCAAAAGTTAAAGAAAACTATTTTGTTGTTGTAATATTTTTGTTCTCTCCCTCTGTGCAAAACTGTGTTACTTTATGAGGGGAAAAAAACCGAAAGTGTTAAAAATATTTCCAAAATGTGTAAAAAATATAAAGAAACAATAACTTAATATAGATCGCTTAAAACAAAACCAATTTCTCCTCCAAGTCGTTTCCCCTTTAAGTCTTTAGCTTGTTGTAGAGTGGACATACAGCCACACATATCAATACCGATGGACTTCTCGGTAAACGTAATGTTGGATTTTATTAAAATGCCTATATTTTTAAACCGAAACCAAAACTTATCCTTTACACCCCGACTCCACAGGCCATGAACGATGTCCATAATCCAATCTGATTTGTATGGATATGTCACTGCTTATAAATAAATCGGGTGGCACAACGGCTCACGAAGAACCAGGGCCTAGTGACTAACAACTCGCAACCATTCCTGTGTGCGCCTTTCGACAGGAATGGAAGGGACCTACAATTTTATGCCGAATCCGAACGGCTAGACGAGAAGCACTTATTCGTGACAAGTGATACTCTTGGAGGATTTGTCAATTCCTCGCAAGAGGCAGTAGCCCTGAAAAAAAACTTTTTAGTTTTTTAGGTGGACGAGGCTGGGAAGCGATCCCAGACCTCCAGCGTGACAGTCGAACGCACTAACCATTACGCTACGGGCTGCTACTATGTCACTGCTTGGACATGGATTTTTGCGACTGCATGGGATTTTTTTTTAGACATGTTCCATAGACCGGCCATCATTCATGGCCTGTGGAGTCGGGGTATCAGAGCAAGTAAAAAATTATAAAACCTTCAAAAAAAAAAGGTAGTAATATCCTTCTATTTTTAAAATTCTTCAACTAAATTGAGGCGAGTTTTTTCCAGGGAAACATCATTAATTTTCCCCCGGGAAATAGATTTACGATATCTAGTTTTATCATTGTAGTTTTTTCCCATTTTTCGAACATTATTTATGATTGGACAGTCTCATACGGGGAAAAAATCCTTATTCCCGATAAGGCTGATTATTTACTTAATCCAATTATTTCAAAACAGACTATTGGCTACAAAAAATTGCATAAATCAGACAGGGACTGTACCTTGCAAAAAATATAAAAAGTCAAACTAAGTACATATAATATGCCAAATTTTGATTTTGGAACGATTTTGAGTATTAGAACTTTTTGAGTTAATACATTTTTGGAAAGTCTTTTTTGGCAACATATTGATTTTAATCTTTTTAAAGAATTGGTTTAAAAATATCAAAATTACACAGCACATACATAATTATGTACATAGAAGGTAATGGTTTATATTTTTGGTAAGAATCTAAAATCGATATCGTTGTTTTTTCTTAAAATATTTGAGTTGAAAAATATTTGTTAAGAGTTTTTATTAGTAGCAAGTAGTAGAAAGCAACAAAATTAAATGCAGGTTTTGAAAACTATAAACAAAAATCTTTCTGTCGTTCCTCAATGAGTAGTTGCTTTCGGAGGACCTTATACCTTATACTTTCCTTTTAAAATTGTGGCTTTGATTACATTATTCATTAAGCGCTTAACAGCAAGTCTAGTTCCGTTTCAAAGTTCTTTTTGATTTTTATTCCGAAGCATGATGATTGGTACACTGACTTTTATTCGTAAATTATGGGGTGGCTAAATCTATGGCAGGAGGTAAATCTAGTTAATTAAGAAATTCTGTTGGATAGTTCACTACGTCATCTTCGTCTATAATATAATCGATTGACTTATATGATACTAGTTCACCAATTATTCCATTTTGAATATCCTAATTAACATCGTTAACATCTTTATTTTTTCCTGCTAATATTGCTCGTTCGCTCAACCAAGCATGATCTTTCTGTCGCTGTCCAATATTTGGAAAAACTTTTTTAATCTTTAATTTAATTCTTCTTGAGTTTGGGTAATCTCACAAAAATGTTCCGGCAATGTTATTAATCCATCATCAATGGGCATTTTGCCATTACCAATATTCAACAACTGCTTTGAAAACAACGGCCGATGAATCGTTTCGCAATTGGACACTCATATTTATTTTCAATCTGATTGTTTTGACATATCTCAAATATGATTTCAAACATGCATTCATTTCATCCGCTGGAGTTGATTGTGGAACTACGCGCAATAATATAAAGAAACCGCCAAATAAATTTTGATTGTTTTGAAGATATTCAAAGCTTCCAATGACTTCTTAAGAGCCATCGTGCATTCATCCCACACAATAATCTTTTATTGTTGTAATACCTGTGCTGTTTCCAAATTCTTTGGGATGTTACATGTGATGGGTGTTTCATTAATATGTATGTTCAATATGTTAACTTCAGTAGGCCGAAATGTTGTTTTGTTTGACTTTTTTTTACCATAAATGACAATAATAAAATCTGAATTTCCGGTATTGACATATTTTTTTTTAACTTTTAATTTTTTTTGTCATAAAAATGGTAAGCGGTCACAGGTCATTTTTTTTATACACAAACCTGCTACAGAACAATACCTTTCCAACAAAAAAAAATTCATCGAATTCGTAGCTACCAAACTTGAGATATAAGAACACAAACGAACAACAATTCATTTAAATATATATATATATATATAAAAACTTTCATTTTAATTTATTGACAAATGTTACACTTTTCCACAACTATTTTATTTGTTCCTAGTGGTCGTACGATAGGAAATGAAAATTATGAAACGAAATTAATGTTGAACCGGTTCATATTTCACTCTTTAGCCTAGTACTCACCTCTTTGTGAAATGAAAAATAAATACGGTACAAATTCACGTGAATATTCATTATGAACCCATTATTGATTCTCCACGTGAATATTCAGTCCTCAGTTTTCTAATATTTGATACTCACTTTGAATGAAACAAATATTGATTTGTATGAAAGTTTTTCTGACAGAATCTTGACAAAATGCTAACGAAGACTATTTTCAATACCATGGTTTCTTGTCTTTGCTTGATGGTAGCACTTTAAATTCAAAAATAAACGACATTTAAGTCCAAAATAATTCCTTATGTTATTTAATTAAATTATTTTTCAACTTTTATTTTGAGCTTGATAAATTAATTGACAAATGTCACACTTTTCCACAAATTTTGTATTCTTTTCCTAGTGGCTGGCTGCACGTTGCGAAATGAAAATTATAAAATGAAATTCATTTTGAACCGGTTCATATTTCACTTTCACATTTGGGTACTCACCTCTCGTTTTTAATTTCATCGGTGTGAAATAAGTGTCACTTTTATATAGGAATTTCATTTTCACTCGAACTGAGTACTAGGCTTTACATTTGGTTACTCAGCTCTCGTGTTGAATTTCATCGTTGTGAAATATGTGTCACTTTTATACGGACATTTTGTTTTCACTCGAAGTGAGTACTAGGCTTTACTTTGACTGATTTGATGGATTTATAAAATGTATAAGAAAACGTTTGTAACGATGATTTTTATTTGTATGATCATAAAAATACATTTATTTTGATTCGCAATCCTACTTATGTTTTTGTGGAACAGAATATATTTATAATTATTGAAATTAGCTTTTTAAGCCACAGTTGTTGTTTTGTGACACAATCCCCTTTCAAATATATTGAAACATATTTTTGTTTTTATATTCCAGCTTACATCGAAGTAAGGTGGTCAATGCCGAGAATTATAGGCAAACAAGCTATAATCAAAAAATTTTCGCCGCAAACAACTTTAACAACAAAGATTCGAATGAAGAATCTATTTAACATTGTGGAGACATTCAGGAGTGATGAAAACAAGAGTTGAACTGATTTATTAATTGCATGATCAGTTATATCCTTTTGAAGAGAATATTCATGCCTTCGGATTGATCTTTCTTTTTTTTAAGATTTACTTATATCATATCAGAGAATTCAATGTATAAACATATTCACCCTTATTACGGTTGTCGTTTCACTAAAACGACACGTCCTGGAGGCGTCAATTGATGTTTAATTCAAACGAATTTCGTCATAAGGATGAGATGCGTGGAGATTGGACAGAAACTGTCGCCTCTAGAGCCTTGTCGTTTTACTGTCGTTTTAGTGAAACGACTATCATAATAGGGGTGATTAGTTTTCCAATTGTATGCATAATTATTTGTATAACAAATTTGTCAATAGTTATATAATTATTGAAATGTAACAGTAAAATTTTACTAAATAAAAACATACATACATACACTTGAATCATTGTCAAAATCAGTAACATTTTATTTTGTTAAAGCATCATTAATCTTCCTCATAAAATTGTAATACTTTATAGAACATATTTAAAAGAAACTTGTTTCTTTTTGTCTTTTTATTTAAATTTGTTCCTTTTGCGAATCATATATATTATGTTTATGCATTAATAAAAATAAGTTATTTACAATAATTATACATAGTTACAAAAATAAATACAAATTAATAAAAGTATAAAAACAAAATAGTATTTTTTTAACGGAGCAGCCAATGAAAATCCAATTTCATGGCCTGGACAGATTCTTTTTCGTGGTTGTTTTTATCAGTCGATTTCGAAGGGCCCTCTGAAACAAGTTTATCATCAACATCAAACATATCTTCCTCCCAGTCGATGTTTTGAGATGCTTTGATTTCCTCCTGATGTTCATTTACAAAATCACTTGAAGACAAATATTTAAAAAAAAAAGGTATATTAAACCAGATCTAGACAATTCAATTGCAAATCTTCTTTTTCTTCAAATTCTTTTCACACGAACAGGGAATGAATAATTTTTGCAAAAGTTTACGAATTACATGTCTATCAATAGAATTGGCAAAAATATGTCGGCGTAATTCATTCTGATCGCCACCCTTCGAATCTAAAAACAAATGACAATGAGATATTTTTCCATCGCGACCTGCACGACCGATCTCTTGCACATAGCTCTCGAAATTTCTTGGCATATTATAGTGAATGACTGAACGGATGTCTGGTTTATTGATTCCCATACTAAAAGGTATTGTAGCCACAACAATGCGAAGCTCGTTTTTCATAAAAGCATTTTGTATTGTTCGCCGGCGTGATGCTGGGAAACCAGCATGATAAGGTTCTGCCTGCCAATTAACGCGTTTAGGTTTTTTAGCGCTCGCTGGTACATTGTCGGATTTTCTATCCCAAAAGATTGAGGGCTTAAAAAGAAAAAAACAACAAATAATTAACTCCACTAACCTGCATGTAGGTTCTTATTTGTCCAGCAATTCGTTCGCATTCATCACGTCTAGTGCAGTAGATAATAATCGACTGGCAGGCATCGAATCTGCAAGGAAAAGCAAAAGGACAAAAGATGTAGGACGGTCCGAAATTATTTTCTTTGTGTGCGTGAAGTTTCAGATTTAGACAAAGCCATACAAAAGACGATTCTTATCTTACCTTTTACTCAACAGTAATCCGATCAGAGCTGTGTCTCTATTTTCATCCTTCGAAACTGACAATATCAAATTGTCCGGTAAGGGAACATCACTAATGATTCCTTTCTCTCCATCCGGAATGCTCAAATGTCTGATTATACTCGTTCTAGTGGGTAATGTTGCCGTTGCTGTCAAACCCAAGACAGTTTTTACACCCAAATTCTTTTGTAAAACCTTACAAATCATCAAATAGCTAGGTCGGAAATTATGACTCGATTGTGAAACACAATGCGCCTCATCGATACATGCAAATGCAATGGGCGGTAGTTTTCTCAAAATCGAACCAAATCCGGTTGAACGTTCGCCGGCCACCGCTGCCTCGGGCGATACCAACAAAATATCAATTTCTCCATTATTCATCATTCCTAGAATTTTTATTCGTTGTTGCGGAGTTTGATTGGTATGCAGGCAGTGAGCTCGTAGAAAATGTGGAACACCATGAACTTGATCCTCCATCAAAGATACCAACGGCGAAATTACCAAAGTTATGGAACCCATTTTGTTGCTATATAAATAAGTAGTCAGTTGATAGCAAAGAGATTTTCCACTGCCAGTACTGAGAGTTACCAATGTCGATTGGCCGGTGAGAATTCTCATTATGGCCCGATCCTGGCCCTTGCGGAAGTCAGTGTGGCCAAACATCCTAAGCACTTCATAGACTTCTTCTGTTGCTGCTGGGATAGATCCGTCAGGATTAAGCTCATAGAAAGCGCCGCCTTTGGAAACTACATTGGGAGCATTGAGTAGACCAGCTTTTTCAAGATTTTATGCCCTATATATACTTTTGGTGGAGATGGTGGGATTTCAGCTGGTTTTTCTGTTGCTGCATGGATTTCTTTATAAATTTCAGCGACTATGTCTTCTTCTGCTTAATTTTCTTTGCCATCAAAAGTTTCTTCCTCGTCATCTTCTTCGCCATCTTTCTTATACAGAAGCGTGTTCGTTGCTTCTGGAAGTTTATCCAAATTCCGGCTATGCACAACCAATGCACTTTGACTGGCCATCTTCTCTGCCTCTTCTAGAGTTAAGTAAGGACTATCATCATCCATATGCACAGTAGCTGGCAGAAGAGAATCACCTTTAAGTTTGCACTGCTGGGCAAAATGACCCGGCTGACCGCACTGAAAACAAGTCAAGATCCCGCCATCACATCCACCCATGTTCATTTCGGGTCCAATCAAAGCGGCTGCTTTCTTCTGTTTCCATTGGCTCTTTTTGTATTTAGAGAAGTTTACTGTTTTCTTGCCACGAACGAAAACCTTTTGGATATTGAAATTCTCATTCCATTTTCCAGAAGCCACTTTGTCAGCTAACTTGTTTTTTAGTGCTTCGCCTTTTTCATTCACTATAAAACATGTCTTGCTTACATCAGTTTTTTTTATTCCTGCTATTTTTTCGCTTACATTGTTAATATACTCATCTGCAAATCTTACTTTTTCTTCAAATTCTTTTCACACGAACAGGGAATGAATAATTTTTGCAAAAGTTTACGAATTACATGTCTATCAATAGAATTGGAGCGCAATGTTTTTTTTTTATTCTATCTGTCAAAATTCTCGACATGATTGAGCAAAACTGGTCTATTTCTTGTGGCGGAAGTTAGGGCACATACACATGGAATTTCAAGGGTGTGATTCTACTTTTTGATTACATTTTCTTTGTTTTCAATAGAAATAGTAATAAATATTACTGGATTTATATGCCAGAAGCAATAAAAGGCTATATCAAATAAAGTTTTTGTTCATAAACATTTAGAAGCATCAATTTTATTGACAAAATATTTTATTTTTCAGTTTTTGAATTTAACGGATTCCCTTTTTTGAATATCCGATTCACCAATTGAGCACATGACCACGTTTGAGCAAATGCCCTAATGCATACATACAAAGCTCGTTTTGTCCCATTTAAAATGCATTGCAACTGCACACATCCTTACTGAATAGGGAATAAATCCTCTCAATTCAGCTTGTAGGGTGAAAGAGCATGGACACCTTAAGTCGGTTCTCTAGGTAGTATTTTCTCTATGATTAGAACCATAAAGCAGGAATCTAGTACGTTTTACTTTAACAACTGACAAAGGAGACCCAGCTGTGTGTGTGCCATAGAGTAAGTATACTACCTAGAGGCCCGACTCGTACCCCCCTTGCCTTAAACACCCGCAAAATTTATTTGAGGTGAGTAAGAGAAAACTCTCTTAACCTACTCTTTTTTTCCTATCCGTGAAGCGGTGTGAGTGGTGGATTAAAAAACAAAATGTTGAAATTTGCTCAAACTGACAGGTAAGTTTTTTTTGTTGCTTTCGTTTTGTCAAAAATCTGACAGTTCTAAGTAAAATAAATTATGTGAAATCTAAAATCGTGTAAAGTTTTTATTTTAATATCAATAAAAGTTTATTTACTTGTATAAAAGCATATTTTTAATGTCATTAAAAAGTTTGTTGTGTTTATTTCTAGCTGCGGTACAATGTGAAAAAAGATTTTCATTTGGTTCCCTAAGACCCTCTTCGATTCTGAGAAGCATTCCAAGCGAAGAAACGCGATGTCGCAGCTATTATTCAGTCACACTCGAAGGGACGAAAACAACGCAAGCTGTATCTTAAACTTCGTGAGAACACAATTATACTGCAATCATATTGCCGACGGTTTTTGGCGATTCAAGCTGCCAAAAGAAGACCAGAGGCTGCTGTTAAGATTCGAGCATTCATTAAAGGCTTCATCACCAGAGAAGATCAACCAAATGGTGTGAATGAAAAGTTCATTGCCAATGCAAGGAGATAGTGGCTTATAAGATTATCAAAGGAGTTACCAACAAAAGTGCTGGACATGAATTGGCCTTCCGCAGCCAAAGCATTGTCAGGAAGCCTCTACATACCTACATATGGTGCATCGGCTTCACTTAAAAAGAAATTATAGTCAGCAGCTGAGTAATGAGAAGAAGCAATTTGAACTCAAAAGTCACAGCTGAAAAGGTCAGTTTTTTGTTAAAATAATTTATTTCCCTTCTAAATAAAGTGTGTTTTCCATATACCTACCTAGATAAAAAGAAAAATTACCCGCAAAGTATTGCCAAATGGTTCGAAAAAGACCACATTTCCAAGGAACACTCGGCGCAAGTTAGTAATTTTGTGACAACAGCATTAGGTTCTGAATAACTTAAATATTCCTCACCTTGCGTCAAATACGATCGACATGGCTATAAGCCAAGAGGTCGATTCATCCTCCTCAGCAACAAAGCTATCTACCTTCTTGACGCAACAAACAAAAGCATCGACTGCCATTGGCCAAAATTGATTTTGTGCTAACGAATCACAGTGATCATCTGATGTTGGTACGAATTCCATTAGACTAAAAGAAAGACAAGGGTGATCTTATTCTAGAGATTCCTGCAATTATTGAGTGCTGCACGTACATCATTCATACAGTTGGCACAGCAAACATAATCAGTAGTGTGAATAGAGATTCGTAAGTTAAAAAGTTCTTTTTCTTGAAATAACAAATAGAATATATCTTAAAATTGGTAGAAATTTAATGGAACTGCCAGATAAACCACTTCGTAATTCCAAAACTATCTACTTCATTGGGAAATAATTTTTCCAATTAAAAATGCTTTTGGTGACACTTAGTAGACTTAATTTGAAACAGTTTTGATAGTACAGTTACGGTTTTGATTTTTTTAGTTTATAGGTTCTACCTTTTTCTTAACTTTTCTTGGTATGGAGGTATTCAGCCTTATCGGCAATTTCGGGAGAGATTGTTCTACTCCCGATTTTCATTTTTCCCTGGATTCGAATACTCCTTTCGTCAATCTCCCCCGGAAATTACTTCGAATCAGTTTCGAAATACTTTGAGTGAATTTATATTCTGAAATTATTTGTCTGTCAAAGTTTGAAAATTATTTTATGAAATCAAATTAAATATTTGAAGTATTTGTGGTGATTAAGACCTATTTTGCATCGTAGATTTAATTCTCATGTAATGGAAACGCGTAAAAATATTCAAAAGTTAAAGAAAACTATTTTGTTTATCTATTTTGTTGTTGTAATATTTTTGTTCTCTCCCTCTGTGCAAAAATGTGTTACTTTATGAGGGGAAAAAAACCGAAAGTGTTAAAAATATTTCCAAAATGTGTAAAAAATATAAAGAAACAATAACTTAATATAGATCGCTTAAAACAAAACCAATTTCTCCTCCAAGCCGTTTCCCCTTTAAGTCTTTAGCTTGTTGTAGAGTGGACATACAGCCACACATATCAATACCGATGGACTTCTCGGTAAACGTAATGTTGGATTTTATTAAAATGCCTATATTTTTAAACCGAAACCAAAACTTATCCTTTACACCCCGACTCCACAGGCCATGAACGATGTCCATAATCCAATCTGATTTGTATGGATATGTCACTGCTTGGACATGGATTTTTGCGACTGCATGGGATTTTTTTTTAGACATGTTCCATAGTCCGGCCATCATTCATGGCCTGTGGAGTCGGGGTATCAGAGCAAGTAAAAAATTATAAAACCTTCAAAAATAGGTAGTAATATCCTTCTATTTTTAAAATTCTTCAACTAAATTGAGGCGAGTTTTTTCCAGGGAAACATCATTAATTTTCCCCCGGGAAATAGATTTACGATATCTAGTTTTTTCATTGTAGTTTTTTTCCCATTTTTCGAACATTATTTATGATTGGACAGTCTCATACGGGGAAAAATCCTTATTCCCGATAAGGCTGATTATTTACTTAAGCCAATTATTTCAAAACAGACTATTGGCTACAAAAAATTGCATAAATCAGACAGGGACTGTACCTTGCACAAAATATAAAAAGTCAAACTAAGTACATATAATATGCCAAATTTTGATTTTGGAACGATTTTGAGTATTAGAACTTTTTGAGTTAATACATTTTTGGAAAGTCTTTTTTGGCAACATATTGATTTTAATCTTTTTAAAGAATTGGTTTAAAAATATCAAAATTACACAGCACATACATAATTATGTACATAGAAGGTAATGGTTTATATTTTTGGTAAGAATCTAAAATCGATATCGTTGTTTTTTCTTAAAATATTTGAGTTGAAAAATATTTGTTAAGAGTTTTTATTAGTAGCAAGTAGTAGAAAGCAACAAAATTAAATGCAGGTTTTGAAAACTATAAACAAAAATCTTTCTGTCGTTCCTCAATGAGTAGTTGCTTTCGGAGGACCTTATACCTTATACTTTCCTTTTAAAATTGTGGCTTTGATTACATTATTCATTAAGCGCTTAACAGCAAGTCTAGTTCCGTTTCAAAGTTCTTTTTGATTTTTATTCCGAAGCATGATGATTGGTACACTGACTTTTATTCGTAAATTATGGGGTGGCTAAATCTATGGCAGGAGGTAAATCTAGTTAATTAAGAAATTCTGTTGGATAGTTCACTACGTCATCTTCGTCTATAATATAATCGATTGACTTATATGATACTAGTTCACCAATTATTCCATTTTGAATATCCTAATTAACATCGTTAACATCTTTATTTTTTCCTGCTAATATTGCTCGTTCGCTCAACCAAGCATGATCTTTCTGTCGCTGTCCAATATTTGGAAAAACTTTTTTAATCTTTAATTTAATTCTTCTTGAGTTTGGGTAATCTCACAAAAATGTTCCGGCAATGTTATTAATCCATCATCAATGGGCATTTTGCCATTACCAATATTCAACAACTGCTTTGAAAACAACGGCCGATGAATCGTTTCGCAATTGGACACTCATATTTATTTTCAATCTGATTGTTTTGACATATCTCAAATATGATTTCAAACATGCATTCATTTCATCCGCTGGAGTTGATTGTGGAACTACGCGCAATAATATAAAGAAACCGCCAAATAAATTTTGATTGTTTTGAAGATATTCAAAGCTTCCAATGACTTCTTAAGAGCCATCGTGCATTCATCCCACACAATAATCTTTTATTGTTGTAATACCTGTGCTGTTTCCAAATTCTTTGGGATGTTACATGTGATGGGTGTTTCATTAATATGTATGTTCAATATGTTAACTTCAGCAGGCCGAAATGTTGTTTTGTTTGACTTTTTTTTACCATAAATGACAATAATAAAATCTGAATTTCCGGTATTGACATATTTTTTTTTTACTTTTAATTTTTTTTGTCATAAAAATGGTAAGCGGTCACAGGTCATTTTTTTTATACACAAACCTGCTACAGAACAATACCTTTCCAACAAAAAAAAATTCATCGAATTCGTAGCTACCAAACTTGAGATATAAGAACACAAACGAACAACAATTCATTTAAATATATATATATATATAAAAACTTTCATTTTAATTTATTGACAAATGTTACACTTTTCCACAACTATTTTATTTGTTCCTAGTGGTCGTACGATAGGAAATGAAAATTATGAAACGAAATTAATGTTGAACCGGTTCATATTTCACTCTTTAGCCTAGTACTCACCTCTTTGTGAAATGAAAAATAAATACGGTACGAATTCACGTGAATATTCATTATGAACCCATTATTGATTCTCCACGTAAATATTCAGTCCTCAGTTTACTAATATTTGATACTCACTTTGAATGAAACAAATATTGATTTGTATGAAAGTTTTTCTGACAGAATCTTGACAAAATGCTAACGAAGACTATTTTCAATACCATGGTTTCTTGTCTTTGCTTGATGGTAGCACTTTAAATTCAAAAATAAACGACATTTAAGTCCAAAATAATTCCTTATGTTATTTAATTAAATTATTTTTCAACTTTTATTTTGAGCTTGATAAATTAATTGACAAATGTCACACTTTTCCACAAATTTTGTATTCTTTTCCTAGTGGCTGGCTGCACGTTGCGAAATGAAAATTATAAAATGAAATTCATTTTGAACCAGTTCATATTTCACTTTCACATTTGGGTACTCACCTCTCGTTTTTAATTTCATCGGTGTGAAATAAGTGTCACTTTTATATAGGAATTCCATTTTCACTCGAACTGAGTACTAGGCTTTACATTTGGTTACTCAGCTCTCGTGTTGAATTTCATCGCTGTGAAATATGTGTCACTTTTATATGGACATTTTGTTTTCACTCGAAGTGAGTACTAGGCTTTACTTTGACTGATTTGATGGATTTATAAAATGTATAAGAAAACTTTTGTAACGATGATTTTTATTTGTATGATCATAAAAATACATTTATTTTGATTCGCAATCCTACCTTATGTTTTTGTGGAACAGAATATATTTATAATTATTGAAATAAGCTTTTTAAGCCACAGTTGTTGTTTTGTGACACAATCCCCTTTCAATTATATTGAAACATATTTTTGTATTTATATTCCAGCTTACATCGAAGTAAGGTGGTCAATGCCGAGAATTATAGGCAAACAAGCTACAATCAAAAAATTTTCGCCGCAAACAACTTTAACAACAAAGATTCGAATGAAGAATCTATTTAACATTGTGGAGACATTCAGGAGTGATGAAAACAAGAGTTGAACTGATTTAGTAATTGCTTCCTTTTGAAGAGAATATTCATGCCTTCGGATTGATCTTTCTTTTTTTTAAGATTTACTTATATCATATCAGAGAATTCAATGTATAAAGATATTCACCCTTATTACGGTTGTCGTTTCACTAAAACGACAGTTAAACGACACGTCCCTGGAGGCGTCAATTGATGTTTAATTCAAACGAATTTCGTCATAAGGATGAGATGCGTGGAGATTGGACAGAAACTGTCGCCTCTAGAGCCTTGTCGTTTTACTGTCGTTTTAGTGAGACGACTATCATAATAGGGGTGATTAGTTTTCCAATTGTATGCATAATTATTTGTATAACAAATTTGTCAATAGTTATATAATTATTGAAATGTAACAGTAAAATTTTACTAAATAAAAACATACATACATACACTTGAATCATTGTCAAAATCAATAACATTTTATTTTGTTAAAGCATCATTAATCTTCCTCATAAAATTGTAATACTTTATAGAACATATTTAAAAGAAACTTGTTTCTTTTTGTCTTTTTATTTAAATTTGTTCCTTTTGCGAATCATATATATTATGTTTATGCATTAATAAAAATAAGTTATTTACAATAATTATACATAGTTACAAAAATAAATACAAATTAATAAAAGTATAAAAACAAAATAGTATTTTTTTAACGGAGCAGCCAATGAAAATTGGATGTAACAAAAAATTGAGATATTTCTATTTACATACTTAACATAGGACAACAAACAAAAAAATTCCTGCCTTCAAGTAAAGTACAAAATTGATAGTATGTTTTTGTACCATCAGATTTTTTGAGTACCAGAACAGCAATTTATAAAATAGTTTGAGATAGGATTCACTATTTTTATTTAAATTTGTTCCTTTTGCGAATCATATATATTAAGTTTATGCATTAATAAAAATAAGTTATTTAAAATAATTATACATAGTTACAAAAATAAATACAAATTAATAAAAGTATAAAAACAAAATAGTATTTTTTTAACGGAGCAGCCAATGAAAATTGGATGTAACAAAAAATTGAGATATTTCTATTTACATACTTAACATAGGACAACAAACAAAAAATTCCTGCCATAGTATGTTTTTGTACCACCAGATTTTCAGAGTACCAGAACAGCAATTTATAAAATAGTTTGAGATAGGATTCACTATTGGCAGATTGTTGATGCTGAACTTGTTGCAAGTCAACTTGGCTGTTTGAATTAATTCCGATTCACTCTGATTCAGAGTCCTAAGCAATTCGTCACCTGAGTTCTATCTTGTTCAATAGACCATTTTTCACGAAATTGAGTTAGAAATGCAGTTTTTATAATTCGAGGGTGCTCTTTCGATTGGCGCAAACCATTTTGTTCTATGGAGAACTGTTTGGTTCAATAGACCACAATACCCATTTGAGTGTTACATTCGTTCAATAAACCACTTATCATTATTTTTGTATCATATTGCACAATTCATGGTATATCTTTAAAATCATACCATCTTATATCTTTCTTGTTCAATATGTAGGACGGTCCGAAATTATTTTCTTTGTTTGCGTGAAGTTTCAGATTTAGACAAAGCTATACAAAAGACGATTCTTATCTTACCTTTTACTCAACAGTAATCCGATCAGAGCTGTGTCTCTAATTTCATCCTTCGAAACTGACAATATCAAATTGTCCGGTAAGGGAACATCACTAATGATTCCTTTCTCTCCATCCGGAATGCTCAAATGTCTGATTATACTCGTTCTAGTGGGTAATGTTGCCGTTTCTGTCAAACCCAAGACAGTTTTTACACCCAAATTCTTTTGTAAAACCTTACAAATCATCAAATAGCTAGGTCGGAAATTATGACTCCATTGTGAAACACAATGCGCCTCATCGATACATGCAAATGCAATGGGCGGTAGTTTTCTCAAAATCGAACCAAATCCGGTTGAACGTTCGCCGGCCACCACTGCCTCGGGCGATACCAACAAAATATCAATTTCTCCATTATTGATCATTTCTAGAATTTGTATTCGTTGTTGCGGAGTTTGATTGGTATGCAGGCAGTGAGCTCGTAGAAAATGTGGAACACCATGAACTTGATCCTCCATCAAAGATTCCAACGGCGAAATTACCAAAGTTATGGAACCCATTTTTTTGCTGTATAAATAAGTAGGCAGTTGATAGCAAAGATTTTCCACTGCCAGTACTGAGAGTTACCAATGTCGATTGGCCGGTGAGAATTCTCATTATGGCCCGATCCTGGCCCTAGGGAAGTCAGTGTGGCCAAACATCATAAGCACTTCATAGACTTCTTTTGTTGTTATAAATTTGAGCGACTATGTCTTCTTCTGCTTCATTTTCTTTGCCATCAAAAGTTTCTTCCTCGTCATCTCCTTGATCTTCTTCTTCGCCATCTTTCTTACACAGAAGCGTGTTCGTTGCTTCTGGAAGTTTATCCAAATTCCGGCTATGCACAACCAATGCACTCTGACTGGTCATCTTCTCTGCCTCTTCTAGAGTTAAGTAAGGACTATCATCATCCATATCCACAGTAGCTGGCAGAACAGAATCACTTTTAAGTTTGCACTGCTGGGCAAAATGACCCGGCTGACCGCACTGAAAACAAGTCAAGATTCCGTCATCACATCCACCCATGTTCATTTCGGGTCCAATCAAACCGGCTGCTTTCTTCTGTTTCCATTGGTTCTTCTTGTATTTAGAGAAGTTTACTGTTTTCTTGCCACGAACGAAAACCTTCTTTTGGATATTGATCCGGACAAAATTCTCATTCAATTTTCCAGAAGCCACTTTGTCAGCTAACTTGTTTTTTAGTGCTTCGCGTTTTTCATTCACCTTAAAACATGTCTGGCTTTCATCAGTTTTCTTTATTCCTCCTATTTTTTTGCTTACATTGTTAATATACTCATCTGCCATTAAATTAGCCATTTCGAGATCGTCCACATTTGCTCTAGGCAAGCATCTTAAGTTTCCAGTTTCTAGAGCGAGGGTATACTTAATCTCTTCCGGATCTGGGGCTTTTCCTTCTTCATTTTCTTCAGGGGCCTCTTGTTTTTGTTGCTTCTTCGAAACTCTTGTGGTGGATTTTATTGCAGTTACAGCTTTTGGAGCCGCCTTCTTGGCTTTACTACTTGCATTTGGTTTGTTTACTTCCTTCGTTTGTAGTTTTTTCTTCGTAGCTACAGCTTTTTTGCGAATTCGCTTAGGTTTTTTATATTCGTCTTCTTCGGATGTATCCATTTCCTTTCTCCTCCGCTTCTTTGCAACAGTTGGAATGTCTTCCACAGATATGGATGCATCCTCGCATGGTGCTTTTGGATATTCTTCACATGGAATTGGTGGAACTCTTATTTGTTCTTGAGGAGCAGCAATTGGTGTCTGTTGATTCTTGTCTGTTGATTCTTGTCTATTGCAGTCAGAGCCCGTCGGCGTTTGACTATGCGAGGTTCTTGAACTTCTTTTTCATCTTCGCTATTGGACACGATAGAGTCGGAGTCATATTTGCCCTGCACAGTCTTTGTATTGTCTCCATATTGCTCAGGTATGGTTGGAGAATAAATAATAAGCGATTCCCGTTTTTTTTCCTGAGCAATTAATTGGGAGACATTTATATTGCTCAGCCCCATTGGAACAGATTCTCCTATTTGATCACTTAACATGAAAGAATTTCCATCATCTGTGGCATTTCTATTAAGCCAACCCGCGTCCAGCTGCATTGAAGTGTGTTTAGGCTTTTTGAGACCCACAGCAGACATAAAATCATAATTTGATTTCGAGGATTTCTTTTCGAAAAGGACGAACTTTTAAACAGTTTTGCCGTTAAATTGGATTTGAAGGCTTGACGGACTGGACTGGTGGATTTTTGTACAGGGGGTTTCTTACTTACATCTTTGCCCCAAGCTTTTGTATTGTGTTCGCTCTCTTTAACGGGTTCAAATTCTTTGATGACATGATCTTCATTAAGATTAACAGCGTTTGTAATCTGAGTTAAAGACTTGAGTTCGTTTAAATTGGAAAAATTTAGCGACGAGTCCATATTTGATATATCCAGTGGAAGTTGTGGTCCACATGAATTGTCTTGCATGCTTTCATCGATGTCTCCTTGAGAAGTTTCAAGAATATCGAAACCATCCTCGGCGAGAACATCATTGAGTGTGTCTTCGAGAAATGAGGTTTTAAGTTTGTAGTACATTTTGTAAGGATTAAAAAAAAAAAATAAGTTACGAAGTTACAAGCCAAGATTTTTAAACTTACCTTTGAAGGAATTCTATTGTATTTCTTTTTTAAATCTTTTTCCCACACTTTAACTCGAAGTTTATATTTTTGATATTTGTGTTTAAAAACGGGATCGTCCATTGTTTAGTTTTATTTATAAGAGCAAAAGTTTAATTTTAGCAGAGTGGACTCATTTTTTGAAGAAAAATTTGAAAACACTACGGGCTGTCAGCTCTTGTCAAAATTCTCGCCATGATTGAGCAAAACTGGTCTATTTCTTGTGGCGGAAGTTAGGGCAGGTACGCATGGAATTTCGAGGGTGCGATTCTACTTTTTGATTACATTTTCTTTGTTTTCAATAGAAATAGTAATAAATATTACTGGATTTATATGCCAGAAGCAATAAAAGGCTATATCAAATAAAGTTTTTGTTCATAAACATTTAGAAGCATCAATTTTATTGACAAAATATTTTATTTTTCAGTTTTTGAATTTAACGGATTCCCTTTTTTGAATATCCGATTCACCAATTGAGCACATGACCACGTTTGAGCAAATGCCCTAATGCATACATACAAAGCTCGTTTTGTCCCATTTAAAATGCATTGCAACTGCACACATCCTTACTGAATAGGGCATAAATCCTCTCAATTCAGCTTGTAGGGTGAAAGAGCATGGACACCTTAAGTCGGTTCTCTAGGTAGTATTTTCTCTATGCATACAAAGCTCGTTTTGTCCCATTTAAAATGCATTGCAACTGCACACATCCTTACTGAATAGGGCATAACTCCTCTCAATTCAGCTTGTAGGGTGAAAGAGCATGGACACCTTAAGTCGGTTCTCTAGGTAGTATTTTCTCTATGATAGTTATAATGAGCTAGTGTCAAAATTAGAACCATAAAGCAGGAATCTAGTACGTTTTACTTTAACAACTGACAAAGGAGACCCAGCTGTGTGTGTGCCATAGAGTAAGTATACTACCTAGAGGCCCGACTCGTACCCCCCTTGCCTTAAACACACGCAAAATTTATTTGAGGTGAGTAAGAGAAAACTCTCTTAACCTACTCTTTTTTTCCTATCCGTGAAGCGGTGTGAGTGGTGGATTAAAAAACAAAATGTTGAAATTTGCTCAAACTGACAGGTAAGTTTTTTTTGTTGTTTTCGTTTTGTCAAAAATCTGACAGTTCTAATTAAAATATATTATGTGAAATCTAAAATCGTGTAAAGTTTTTATTTTAATATCAATAAAAGTTTATTTACTTGTATAAAAGCATATTTTTAATGTCATTAAAAAGTTTGTTGTGTTTATTTCTAGCTGCGGTACAATGTGAAAAAAGATTTTCATTTGGTTCCCTAAGACCCTCTTCGATTCTGAGAAGCATTCCAAGCGAAGAAACGCGATGTCGCAGCTATTATTCAGTCACACTCGAAGGGACGAAAACAACGCAAGCTGTATCTTAAACTTCGTGAGAACACAATTATACTGCAATCATATTGCCGACGGTTTTTGGCGATTCAAGCTGCCAAAAGAAGACCAGAGGCTGCTGTTAAGATTCGAGCATTCATTAAAGGCTTCATCACCAGAGAAGATCAACCAAATGGTGTGAATGAAAAGTTCATTGCCAATGCAAAGAGATAGTGGCTTATAAGATTATCAAAGGAGTTACCAACAAAAGTGCTGGACATGAGTTGGCCTTCCGCAGCCAAAACATTGTCAGGAAGCCTCTACATACCTACATATGGTGCATCGGCTTCACTTAACAAGAAATTATAGTCAGCAGCTGAGTAATGAGAAGAAGCAATTTGAACTCAAAAGTCACAGCTGAAAAGGTCAGTTTTTTGTTAAAATAATTTATTTCCCTTCTAAATAAAGTGTGTTTTCCATATACCTACCTAGATAAAAAGAAAAATTACCCGCAAAGTATTGCCAAATGGTTCGAAAAAGACCACATTTCCAAGGAACACTCGGCGCAAGTTAGTAATTTTGTGACAACAGCATTAGGTTCTGAATAACTTAAATATTCCTCACCTTGCGTCAAATACGATCGACATGGCTATAAGCCAAGAGGTCGATTCATCCTCCTCAGCAACAAAGCTATCTACCTTCTTGACGCAACAAACAAAAGCATCGACTGCCATTGGCCAAAATTGATTTTGTGCTAACGAATCACAGTGATCATCTGATGTTGGTACGAATTCCATTAGACTAAAAGAAAGACAAGGGTGATCTTATTCTAGAGATTCCTGCAATTATTGAGTGCTGCACGTACATCATTCATACAGTTGGCACAGAAAACATAATCAGTAGTGTGAATAGAGATTCGTAAGTTAAAAAGTTCTTTTTCTTGAAATAACAAATAGAATATATCTTAAAATTGGTAGAAATTTAATGGAACTGCCAGATAAACCACTTCGTAATTCCAAAACTATCTACTTCATTGGGAAATAATTTTTCCAATTAAAAATGCTTTTGGTGACACTTAGTAGACTTAATTTGAAACAGTTTTGATAGTACAGTTACGGTTTTGATTTTTTTAGTTTATAGGTTCTACCTTTTTCTTAACTTTTCTTGGTATGGAGGTATTCAGCCTTATCGGCAATTTCGGGAGAGATTGTTCTACTCCCGATTTTCATTTTTCCCTGGATTCGAATACTCCTTTCGTCAATCTCCCCCGGAAATTACTTCGAATCAGTTTCGAAATACTTTGAGTGAATTTATATTCTGAAATTATTTGTCTGTCAAAGTTTGAAAATTATTTTATGAAATCAAATTAAATATTTGAGGTATTTGTGGTGATTAAGACCTATTTTGCATCGTAGATTTAATTCTCATGTAATGGAAACGCGTAAAAATATTCAAAAGTTAAAGAAAACTATTTTGTTTATCTATTTTGTTGTTGTAATATTTTTGTTCTCTCCCTCTGTGCAAAACTGTGTTACTTTATGAGGGGAAAAAAACCGAAAGTGTTAAAAATATTTCCAAAATGTGTAAAAAATATAAAGAAACAATAACTTAATATAGATCGCTTAAAACAAAACCAATTTCTCCTCCAAGCCGTTTCCCCTTTAAGTCTTTAGCTTGTTGTAGAGTGGACATACAGCCACACATACCAATACCGATAGACTTCTCGGTAAACGTAATGTTGGATTTTATTAAAATGCCTATATTTTTAAACCGAAACCAAAACTTATCCTTTACACCCCGACTCCACAGGCCATGAACGATGTCCATAATCCAATCTGATTTGTATGGATATGTCACTGCTTGGACATGGATTTTTGCGACTGCATGGGATTTTTTTTTAGACATGTTCCATAGTCCGGCCATCATTCATGGCCTGTGGAGTCGGGGTATCAGAGCAAGTAAAAAATTATAAAACCTTCAAAAATAGGTAGTAATATCCTTCTATTTTTAAAATTCTTCAACTAAATTGAGGCGAGTTTTTTCCAGGGAAACATCATTAATTTTCCCCCGGGAAATAGATTTACGATATCTAGTTTTTTCATTGTAGTTTTTTCCCATTTTTCGAACATTATTTATGATTGGACAGTCTCATACGGGGAAAAAATCCTTATTCCCGATAAGGCTGATTATTTACTTAAGCCAATTATTTCAAAACAGACTATTGGCTACAAAAAATTGCATAAATCAGACAGGGACTGTACCTTGCAAAAAATATAAAAAGTCAAACTAAGTACATATAATATGCCAAATTTTGATTTTGGAACGATTTTGAGTATTAGAACTTTTTGAGTTAATACATTTTTGGAAAGTCTTTTTTGGCAACATATTGATTTTAATCTTTTTAAAGAATTGGTTTAAAAATATCAAAATTACACAGCACATACATAATTATGTACATAGAAGGTAATGGTTTATATTTTTGGTAAGAATCTAAAATCGATATCGTTGTTTTTTCTTAAAATATTTGAGTTGAAAAATATTTGTTAAGAGTTTTTATTAGTAGCAAGTAGTAGAAAGCAACAAAATTAAATGCAGGTTTTGAAAACTATAAACAAAAATCTTTCTGTCGTTCCTCAATGAGTAGTTGCTTTCGGAGGACCTTATACCTTATACTTTCCTTTTAAAATTGTGGCTTTGATTACATTATTCATTAAGCGCTTAACAGCAAGTCTAGTTCCGTTTCAAAGTTCTTTTTGATTTTTATTCCGAAGCATGATGATTGGTACACTGACTTTTATTCGTAAATTATGGGGTGGCTAAATCTATGGCAGGAGGTAAATCTAGTTAATTAAGAAATTCTGTTGGATAGTTCACTACGTCATCTTCGTCTATAATATAATCGATTGACTTATATGATACTAGTTCACCAATTATTCCATTTTGAATATCCCAATTAACATCGTTAACATCTTTATTTTTTTCCTGCTAATATTGCTCGTTCGCTCAACCAAGCATGATCTTTCTGTCGCTGTCCAATATTTGGAAAAACTTTTTTAATCTTTAATTTAATTCTTCTTGAGTTTGGGTAATCTCACAAAAATGTTCCGGCAATGTTATTAATCCATCATCAATGGGCATTTTGCCATTACCAATATTCAACAACTGCTTTGAAAACAACGGCCGATGAATCGTTTCGCAATTGGACACTCATATTTATTTTCAATCTGATTGTTTTGACATATCTCAAATATGATTTCAAACATGCATTCATTTCATCCGCTGGAGTTGATTGTGGAACTACGCGCAATAATATAAAGAAACCGCCAAATAAATTTTGATTGTTTTGAAGATATTCAAAGCTTCCAATGACTTCTTAAGAGCCATCGTGCATTCATCCCACACAATAATCTTTTATTGTTGTAATACCTGTGCTGTTTCCAAATTCTTTGGGATGTTACATGTGATGGGTGTTTCATTAATATGTATGTTCAATATGTTAACTTCAGTAGGCCGAAATGTTGTTTTGTTTGACTTTTTTTTACCATAAATGACAATAATAAAATCTGAATTTCCGGTATTGACATATTTTTTTTTAACTTTTAATTTTTTTTGTCATAAAAATGGTAAGCGGTCACAGGTCATTTTTTTTTATACACAAACCTGCTACAGAACAATACCTTTCCAACAAAAAAAAATTCATCGAATTCGTAGCTACCAAACTTGAGATATAAGAACACAAACGAACAACAATTCATTTAAATATATATATATATATAAAAACTTTCATTTTAATTTATTGACAAATGTTACACTTTTCCACAACTATTTTATTTGTTCCTAGTGGTCGTACGATAGGAAATGAAAATTATGAAACGAAATTAATGTTGAACCGGTTCATATTTCACTCTTTAGCCTAGTACTCACCTCTTTGTGAAATGAAAAATAAATACGGTACGAATTCACGTGAATATTCATTATGAACCCATTATTGATTCTCCACGTAAATATTCAGTCCTCAGTTTACTAATATTTGATACTCACTTTGAATGAAACAAATATTGATTTGTATGAAAGTTTTTCTGACAGAATCTTGACAAAATGCTAACGAAGACTATTTTCAATACCATGGTTTCTTGTCTTTGCTTGATGGTAGCACTTTAAATTCAAAAATAAACGACATTTAAGTCCAAAATAATTCCTTATGTTATTTAATTAAATTATTTTTCAACTTTTATTTTGAGCTTGATAAATTAATTGACAAATGTCACACTTTTCCACAAATTTTGTATTCTTTTCCTAGTGGCTGGCTGCACGTTGCGAAATGAAAATTATAAAATGAAATTCATTTTGAACCGGTTCATATTTCACTTTCACATTTGGGTACTCACCTCTCGTTTTTAATTTCATCGGTGTGAAATAAGTGTCACTTTTATATAGGAATTCCATTTTCACTCGAACTGAGTACTAGGCTTTACATTTGGTTACTCAGCTCTCGTGTTGAATTTCATCGCTGTGAAATATGTGTCACTTTTATATGGACATTTTGTTTTCACTCGAAGTGAGTACTAGGCTTTACTTTGACTGATTTGATGGATTTATAAAATGTATAAGAAAACTTTTGTAACGATGATTTTTATTTGTATGATCATAAAAATACATTTATTTTGATTCGCAATCCTACCTTATGTTTTTGTGGAACAGAATATATTTATAATTATTGAAATAAGCTTTTTAAGCCACAGTTGTTGTTTTGTGACACAATCCCCTTTCAATTATATTGAAACATATTTTTGTATTTATATTCCAGCTTACATCGAAGTAAGGTGGTCAATGCCGAGAATTATAGGCAAACAAGCTACAATCAAAAAATTTTCGCCGCAAACAACTTTAACAACAAAGATTCGAATGAAGAATCTATTTAACATTGTGGAGACATTCAGGAGTGATGAAAACAAGAGTTGAACTGATTTAGTAATTGCATGATCAGTTATATCCTTTTGAAGAGAATATTCATGCCTTCGGATTGATCTTTCTTTTTTTTAAGATTTACTTATATCATATCAGAGAATTCAATGTATAAAGATATTCACCCTTATTACGGTTGTCGTTTCACTAAAACGACAGTTAAACGACACGTCCCTGGAGGCGTCAATTGATGTTTAATTCAAACGAATTTCGTCATAAGGATGAGATGCGTGGAGATTGGACAGAAACTGTCGCCTCTAGAGCCTTGTCGTTTTACTGTCGTTTTAGTGAGACGACTATCATAATAGGGGTGATTAGTTTTCCAATTGTATGCATAATTATTTGTATAACAAATTTGTCAATAGTTATATAATTATTGAAATGTAACAGTAAAATTTTACTAAATAAAAACATACATACATACACTTGAATCATTGTCAAAATCAATAACATTTTATTTTGTTAAAGCATCATTAATCTTCCTCATAAAATTGTAATACTTTATAGAACATATTTAAAAGAAACTTGTTTCTTTTTGTCTTTTTATTTAAATTTGTTCCTTTTGCGAATCATATATATTATGTTTATGCATTAATAAAAATAAGTTATTTACAATAATTATACATAGTTACAAAAATAAATACAAATTAATAAAAGTATAAAAACAAAATAGTATTTTTTTAACGGAGCAGCCAATGAAAATTGGATGTAACAAAAAATTGAGATATTTCTATTTACATACTTAACATAGGACAACAAACAAAAAAATTCCTGCCTTCAAGTAAAGTACAAAATTGATAGTATGTTTTTGTACCATCAGATTTTTTGAGTACCAGAACAGCAATTTATAAAATAGTTTGAGATAGGATTCACTATTTTTATTTAAATTTGTTCCTTTTGCGAATCATATATATTAAGTTTATGCATTAATAAAAATAAGTTATTTAAAATAATTATACATAGTTACAAAAATAAATACAAATTAATAAAAGTATAAAAACAAAATAGTATTTTTTTAACGGAGCAGCCAATGAAAATTGGATGTAACAAAAAATTGAGATATTTCTATTTACATACTTAACATAGGACAACAAACAAAAAATTCCTGCCATAGTATGTTTTTGTACCACCAGATTTTCAGAGTACCAGAACAGCAATTTATAAAATAGTTTGAGATAGGATTCACTATTGGCAGATTGTTGATGCTGAACTTGTTGCAAGTCAACTTGGCTGTTTGAATTAATTCCGATTCACTCTGATTCAGAGTCCTAAGCAATTCGTCACCTGAGTTCTATCTTGTTCAATAGACCATTTTTCACGAAATTGAGTTAGAAATGCAGTTTTTATAATTCGAGGGTGCTCTTTCGATTGGCGCAAACCATTTTGTTCTATGGAGAACTGTTTGGTTCAATAGACCACAATACCCATTTGAGTGTTACATTCGTTCAATAAACCACTTATCATTATTTTTGTATCATATTGCACAATTCATGGTATATCTTTAAAATCATACCATCTTATATCTTTCTTGTTCAATATGTAGGACGGTCCGAAATTATTTTCTTTGTTTGCGTGAAGTTTCAGATTTAGACAAAGCTATACAAAAGACGATTCTTATCTTACCTTTTACTCAACAGTAATCCGATCAGAGCTGTGTCTCTAATTTCATCCTTCGAAACTGACAATATCAAATTGTCCGGTAAGGGAACATCACTAATGATTCCTTTCTCTCCATCCGGAATGCTCAAATGTCTGATTATACTCGTTCTAGTGGGTAATGTTGCCGTTTCTGTCAAACCCAAGACAGTTTTTACACCCAAATTCTTTTGTAAAACCTTACAAATCATCAAATAGCTAGGTCGGAAATTATGACTCCATTGTGAAACACAATGCGCCTCATCGATACATGCAAATGCAATGGGCGGTAGTTTTCTCAAAATCGAACCAAATCCGGTTGAACGTTCGCCGGCCACCACTGCCTCGGGCGATACCAACAAAATATCAATTTCTCCATTATTGATCATTTCTAGAATTTGTATTCGTTGTTGCGGAGTTTGATTGGTATGCAGGCAGTGAGCTCGTAGAAAATGTGGAACACCATGAACTTGATCCTCCATCAAAGATTCCAACGGCGAAATTACCAAAGTTATGGAACCCATTTTTTTGCTGTATAAATAAGTAGGCAGTTGATAGCAAAGATTTTCCACTGCCAGTACTGAGAGTTACCAATGTCGATTGGCCGGTGAGAATTCTCATTATGGCCCGATCCTGGCCCTAGGGAAGTCAGTGTGGCCAAACATCATAAGCACTTCATAGACTTCTTCTGTTGTTATAAATTTGAGCGACTATGTCTTCTTCTGCTTCATTTTCTTTGCCATCAAAAGTTTCTTCCTCGTCATCTCCTTGATCTTCTTCTTCGCCATCTTTCTTACACAGAAGCGTGTTCGTTGCTTCTGGAAGTTTATCCAAATTCCGGCTATGCACAACCAATGCACTCTGACTGGTCATCTTCTCTGCCTCTTCTAGAGTTAAGTAAGGACTATCATCATCCATATCCACAGTAGCTGGCAGAAGAGAATCACTTTTAAGTTTGCACTGCTGGGCAAAATGACCCGGCTGACCGCACTGAAAACAAGTCAAGATTCCGTCATCACATCCACCCATGTTCATTTCGGGTCCAATCAAACCGGCTGCTTTCTTCTGTTTCCATTGGTTCTTCTTGTATTTAGAGAAGTTTACTGTTTTCTTGCCACGAACGAAAACCTTCTTTTGGATATTGATCCGGACAAAATTCTCATTCAATTTTCCAGAAGCCACTTTGTCAGCTAACTTGTTTTTTAGTGCTTCGCGTTTTTCATTCACCTTAAAACATGTCTGGCTTTCATCAGTTTTCTTTATTCCTCCTATTTTTTTGCTTACATTGTTAATATACTCATCTGCCATTAAATTAGCCATTTCGAGATCGTCCACATTTGCTCTAGGCAAGCATCTTAAGTTTCCAGTTTCTAGAGCGAGGGTATACTTAATCTCTTCCGGATCTGGGGCTTTTCCTTCTTCATTTTCTTCAGGGGCCTCTTGTTTTTGTTGCTTCTTCGAAACTCTTGTGGTGGATTTTATTGCAGTTACAGCTTTTGGAGCCGCCTTCTTGGCTTTACTACTTGCATTTGGTTTGTTTACTTCCTTCTTTTGTAGTTTTTTCTTCGTAGCTACAGCTTTTTTGTGAATTCGCTTAGGTTTTTTATCTTCGTCTTCTTCGAATGTATCCATTTCCTTTCTCCTCCGCTTCTTTGCAACAGTTGGCATATCTTCCACAGATATGGATGCATCCTCGCATGGTGCTTTTGGATATTCTTCACATGGAATTGGTGGAACTCTTATTTGTTCTTGAGGAGCAGCAATTGGTGTCTGTTGATTCTTGTCTGTTGATTCTTGTCTATTGCAGTCAGAACCCGTCGGCATTTGACTATGCGAGGTTCTTGAACTTCTTTTTCATCTTCGCTATTGGACACGATAGAGTCGGAGTCATATTTGCCCTGCACAGTCTTTGTATTGTCTCCATATTGCTCAGGTATGGTTGGAGAATAAATAATAAGCGATTCCCGTTTTTTTACCTGAGCAATTAATTGGGAGACATTTATATTGCTCAGCCACATTGGAACAGATTCTCCTATTTGATCACCTAACATGAAAGAATTTCCATCATCTGTGGCATTTCTATTAAGCCAACCCGCGTCCAGCTGCATTGAAGTGTGTTTAGGCTTTTTGAGACCCACAGCAGACATAAAATCATAATTTGGTTCTTTATTTGCCAATTCTTTAGCTCGCTGAGTTAGAATTGTCTCGAGATCGGGAAAAAGTTCCTGAGTTTCCGATTGAGTGGAGGTAACCGAAGACTGCGATAGATCTTTATTTGTTTTTGCTAAGGATTTGCGAGGATTTCTTTTCGAAAAGGACGAACTTTTAAACAGTTTTGCCGTTAAATTGGATTTGAAGGCTTGACGGACTGGACTGGTGGATTTTTGTACAGGGGGTTTCTTACTTACATCTTTGCCCCAAGCTTTTGTATTGTGTTCGCTCCCTTTAACGGGTTCAAATTCTTTGATGACATGATCTTCATTAAGATTAACAGCGTTTGTAATCTGAGTTAAAGACTTGAGTTCGTTTAAATTGGAAAAATTTAGCGACGAGTCCATATTTGATATAGTTGATATATCCAGTGGAAGTTGTGGTCCACATGAATTGTCTTGCATGCTTTCATCGATGTCTCCTTGAGAAGTTTCAAGAATATCGAAACCATCCTCGGCGAGAACATCATTGAGTGTGTCTTCGAGAAATGAGGTTTTAAGTTTGTAGTACATTTTGTAAGGATTAAAAAAAAAAAAATAAGTTACGAAGTTACAAGCCAAGATTTTTAAACTTACCTTTGAAGGAATTCTATTGTATTTCTTTTTGAAATCTTTTTCCCACACTTTAACTCGAAGTTTATATTTTTGATATTTGTGTTTAAAAACGGGATCGTCCATTGTTTAGTTTTATTTATAAGAGCAAAAGTTTAATTTTAGCAGAGTGGACTCATTTTTTGAAGAAAAATTTGAAAACACTACGGGCTGTCAGCTCTTGTCAAAATTCTCGCCATGATTGAGCAAAACTGGTCTATTTCTTGTGGCGGAAGTTAGGGCAGGTACGCATGGAATTTCGAGGGTGCGATTCTACTTTTTGATTACATTTTCTTTGTTTTCAATAGAAATAGTAATAAATATTACTGGATTTATATGCCAGAAGCAATAAAAGGCTATATCAAATAAAGTTTTTGTTCATAAACATTTAGAAGCATCAATTTTATTGACAAAATATTTTATTTTTCAGTTTTTGAATTTAACGGATTCCCTTTTTTGAATATCCGATTCACCAATTGAGCACATGACCACGTTTGAGCAAATGCCCTAATGCATACATACAAAGCTCGTTTTGTCCCATTTAAAATGCATTGCAACTGCACACATCCTTACTGAATAGGGCATAAATCCTCTCAATTCAGCTTGTAGGGTGAAAGAGCATGGACACCTTAAGTCGGTTCTCTAGGTAGTATTTTCTCTATGCATACAAAGCTCGTTTTGTCCCATTTAAAATGCATTGCAACTGCACACATCCTTACTGAATAGGGCATAACTCCTCTCAATTCAGCTTGTAGGGTGAAAGAGCATGGACACCTTAAGTCGGTTCTCTAGGTAGTATTTTCTCTATGATAGTTATAATGAGCTTGTGTCAAAATTAGAACCATAAAGCAGGAATCTAGTACGTTTTACTTTAACAACTGACAAAGGAGACCCAGCTGTGTGTGTGCCATAGAGTAAGTATACTACCTAGAGGCCCGACTCGTACCCCCCTTGCCTTAAACACACGCAAAATTTATTTGAGGTGAGTAAGAGAAAACTCTCTTAACCTACTCTTTTTTTCCTATCCGTGAAGCGGTGTGAGTGGTGGATTAAAAAACAAAATGTTGAAATTTGCTCAAACTGACAGGTAAGTTTTTTTTGTTGTTTTCGTTTTGTCAAAAATCTGACAGTTCTAAGTAAAATAAATTATGTGAAATCTAAAATCGTGTAAAGTTTTTATTTTAATATCAATAAAAGTTTATTTACTTGTATAAAAGCATATTTTTAATGTCATTAAAAAGTTTGTTGTGTTTATTTCTAGCTGCGGTACAATGTGAAAAAAGATTTTCATTTGGTTCCCTAAGACCCTCTTCGATTCTGAGAAGCATTCCAAGCGAAGAAACGCGATGTCGCAGCTATTATTCAGTCACACTCTAAGGGACGAAAACAACGCAAGCTGTATCTTAAACTTCGTGAGAACACAATTATACTGCAATCATATTGCCGACGGTTTTTGGCGATTCAAGCTGCCAAAAGAAGACCAGAGGCTGCTGTTAAGATTCGAGCATTCATTAAAGGCTTCATCACCAGAGAAGATCCACCAAATGGTGTGAATGAAAAGTTCATTGCCAATGCAAAGAGATAGTGGCTTATAAGATTATCAAAGGAGTTACCAACAAAAGTGCTGGACATGAGTTGGCCTTCCGCAGCCAAAACATTGTCAGGAAGCCTCTACATACCTACATATGGTGCATCGGCTTCACTTAACAAGAAATTATAGTCAGCAGCTGAGTAATGAGAAGAAGCAATTTGAACTCAAAAGTCACAGCTGAAAAGGTCTTTAAAGGTCAGTTTTTTGTTAAATTAATTTATTTCCCTTCTAAATAAAGTGTGTTTTCCATATACCTACCTAGATAAAAAGAAAAATTACCCGCAAAGTATTGCCAAATGGTTCGAAAAAGACCACATTTCCAAGGAACACTCGGCGCAAGTTAGTAATTTTGTGACAACAGTATTAGGTTCTGAAGAACTCACCTTGCGTCAAATACGATCGATGGCTATAAGCCAAGAGGTCGATTCATCCTCCTCAGCAACAAAGCTATCTACCTTCTTGACGCAACAAACAAAAGCATCGACTGCCATTGGCCAAAATTGATTTTGTGCTAACGAATCACAGTGATCATCTGATGTTGGTACGAATTCCATTAGACTAAAAGAAAGACAAGGGTGATCTTATTCTAGAGATTCCTGCAATTATTGAGTGCTGCACGTACATCATTCATACAGTTGGCACAGCAAACATAATCAGTAGTGTGAATAGAGATTCGTAAGTTAAAAAGTTTTTTTTTTTTGAAATAACAAATAGAATATATCTTAAAATTGGTAGAAATTTAATGGAATTGCCAGATAAACCACTTCGTAATTCCAAAACTATCTACTTCATTGGGAAATAATTTTTCCAATTAAAAATGCTTTTGGTGACACTTAGTAGACTTAATTTGAAACAGTTTTGATAGTACAGTTACGGTTTTGATTTTTTTAGTTTATAGGTTCTACCTTTTTCTTAACTTTTCTTGGTATGGAGGTATTCAGCCTTATCGGCAATTTCGGGAGAGATTGTTCTACTCCCGATTTTCATTTTTCCCTGGATTCGAATACTCCTTTCGTCAATCTCCCCCGGAAATTACTTCGAATCAGTTTCGAAATACTTTGAGTGAATTTATATTCTGAAATTATTTGTCTGTCAAAGTTTAAAAATTAGTTTATGAAATCAAATTAAATATTTGAAGTATTTGTGGTGATTAAGACCTATTTTGCATCGTAGATTTAATTCTCATGTAATGGAAACGCGTAAAAATATTCAAAAGTTAAAGAAAACTATTTTGTTTGTCTATTTTGTTGTTGTAATATTTTTGTTCTCTCCCTCTGTGCAAAACTGTGTTACTTTATGAGGGGAAAAAAACCGAAAGTGTTAAAAATATTTCCAAAATGTGTAAAAAATATAAAGAAACAATAACTTAATATAGATCGCTTAAAACAAAACCTATTTCTCTTCCAAGCCGTTTCCCCTTTAAGTCTTTAGCTTGTTGTAGAGTGGACATACAGCCACACATACCAATACCGATGGACTTCTCGGTAAACGTAATGTTGGATTTTATTAAAATGCCTTATCCTTTACACCCCGACTCCACAGGCCATGAACGATGTCCATAATCCAATCTGATTTGTATGGATATGTCACTGCTTGGACATGGATTTTTGCGACTGCATGGGATTTTTTTTAGACATGTTCCATAGTCCGGCCATCATTCATGGCCTGTGGAGTCGGGGTATTAAAGCAAGTAAAAAATTATAAATCCTTCAAAAATAGGTAGTAATATCCTTCTATTTTTAAAATTCTTCAACTAAATTGAGGCGAGTTTTTCCAGGGAAACATCATTAATTTTCCCCCGGAAAATAGATTTACGATATCTAGTTTTTTCATTGTAGTTTTTTCCCATTTTTCGAACATTATTTATGATTGGACCAGTCTCATACGGGGAAAAAATCCTTATTCCCGATAAGGCTGATTATTTACTTAAGCCAATTATTTCAAAACAGACTATTGGCTACAAAAAATTGCATAAATCAGACAGGGACTGTACCTTGCAAAAAATATAAAAAGTCAAACTAAATACATATAATATGCCAAATTTTGATTTTGGAACGATTTTGAGTATTAGAACTTTTTGAGTTAATACATTTTTGGAAAGTCTTTTTTGGCAACATATTGATTTTAATCTTTTTAAAGAATTGGTTTAAAAATATCAAAATTACACAGCACATACATAATTATGTACATAGAAGGTACATAGAATCGTTGTTTTTTCTTTAAATATTTGAGTTGAAAAATATTTGTTAAGAGTTTTTATTAGTAGCAAGTAGTAGAAAGCAACAAAATTAAATGCAGGCTTTGAAAACTATAAACAAAAATCTTTCTGTCGTTCCTCAATGAGTAGTTGCTTTCGGAGGACCTTATACTTTATACTTTCCTTTTAAAATTGTGGCTTTGATTACATTATTCAATAAGCGCTTAACAGCAAGTCTAGTTCCGTTTCAAAGTTCTTTTTGATTTTTATTCCGAAGCATGATGATTGGTACACTGACTTTTATTCGTAAATTATGGGGTGGCTAAATCTATGGCAGGAGGTAAATCTAGTTAATTAAGAAATTCTGTTGGATAGTTCACTACGTCATCTTCGTCTATAATATAATCGATTGACTTATATGATACTAGTTCACCAATTATTCCATTTTGAATATCCCAATTAACATCGTTAACATCTTTATTTTTTCCTGCTAATATTACTCGTTCGCTCAACCAAGCATGATCTTTCTGTCGCTGTCCAATATTTGGAAAAACTTTTTTAATCTTTAATTTAATTGTTCTTGAGTTTGGGTAATCTCACAAAAATGTTCCGGCAATGTTATTAATCCATCATCAATGGGCATTTTGCCATTACCAATATTCAACAACTGCTTTGAAAACAACGGCCGATGAATCGTTTCGCAATTGGACACTCATATTTATTTTCAATCTGATTGTTTTGACATATCTCAAATATGATTTCAAACATGCATTCATTTCATCCGCTGGAGTTGATTGTGGAACTACGCGCAATAATATAAAGAAACCGCCAAATAAATTTTGATTGTTTTGAAGATATTCAAAGCTTCCAATGACTTCTTAAGAGCCATCGTGCATTCATCCCACACAATAATCTTACATTGTTGTAATACCTGTGCTGTTTCCAAATTCTTTGGAATGTTACATGTGATGGGTGTTTCATTAATATGTATGTTCAATATGTTAACTTCAGTAGGCCGATTCTGAAAAGCGCGGCGTATCGCTTTTAATGGCGGATTTAAATTTTCTTAGTCTTAAAAAGGCTTCCGCTTTCCATTTTTTGTTTTAAAATGATAGGTATCTTGGTGATCGAAATGTTTATGATCGATTTCAAACAAAAAATGGAAAGCAAAAGAGCTTTTGAGAATAAGAAAATAAAAATCCGTCAATGAAAGCGATCCGCCGCGCTTTCCAGAATCCGTCTACAGTGCAGAATGTGCAGTTCGAGCACCTTCCAATAAGGAAGCAGCAATTCCCAATAAAGCGAGCGCCAATGCTTTTTTTTGACCGAATACATTCTAAAATCAATGAAATTAAAAATGTATTTCCGGTACCTCGAGGTGCATCCAAAAAATAAAATCCACCTTTTTCATCATAAACAGCTTTCATGATTTATAAACACTGAATTTTCGTTTAGATTCTCTAAGGTAATGTTGTTTTGTTTGACTTTTTTTACCATAAATGACAATAATAAAATCTGAATTTCCGGTTTGATTCTATAAACAAATGTTTGATTTTTCTTCGTTTTGTTGATATATTTTTTTTTAACTTTTAATTTTTTTTGTCATAAAAATGGTAAGCGGTCACAGGTCATTTTTTTTTATACACAAACCTGCTACAGAACAATACCTTTCCAACAAAAAAAAAATTCATCGAATTCGTAGCTACCAAACTTGAGATATAAGAACACAAACGAACAACAATTCATTTATATATATATATATATAGATAAAAACTTTCATTTTAATTTATTGACAAATGTTACACTTTTCCACAACTATTTTATTTGTTCCTAGTGGTCGTACGATAGGAAATGAAAATTATGAAACGAAATTAATGTTGAACCGGTTCATATTTCACTCTTTAGCCTAGTACTCACCTCTTTGTGAAATGAAAAATAAATACGGTACAAATTCACGTGAATATTCATTATGAACCCATTATTGATTCTCCACGTGAATATTCAGTCCTCAGTTTTCTAATATTTGATACTCACTTTGAATGAAACAAATATTGATTTGTATGAAAGTTTTTCTGACAGAATCTTGACAAAATGCTAACGAAGACTATTTTCAATACCATGGTTTCTTGTCTTTGCTTGATGGTAGCACTTTAAATTCAAAAATAAACGACATTTAAGTCCAAAATAATTCCTTATGTTATTTAATTAAATTATTTTTCAACTTTTATTTTGAGCTTGATAAATTAATTGACAAATGTCACACTTTTGAACAAATGTTGTATTCTTTTCCTAGTGGCTGGCTGCACGTTGCGAAATGAAAATTATAAAATGAAATTCATTTTGAACCGGTTCATATTTCACTTTCACATTTGGGTACTCACCTCTCGTTTTTAATTTTATCGGTGTGAAATAAGTGTCACTTTTATATAGGAATTTCATTTTCACTCGAACTGAGTACTAGGCTTTACATTTGGTTACTCAGCTCTCGTGTTGAATTTCATCGCTGTGAAATATGTGTCACTTTTATATGGACATTTTGTTTTCACTCGAAGTGAGTACTAGGCTTTGCTTTGACTGATTTGATGGATTTATAAAATGTATAAGAAAACGTTTGTAACGATGATTTTTATTTGTATGATCATAAAAATACATTTATTTTGATTCGCAATCCTACCTTATGTTTTTGTGGAACAGAATATATTTATAATTATTGAAATTAGATTTTTAAGCCACAGTTGTTGTTTTGTGACACAATCCCCTTTCAATTATATTGAAACATATTTTTGTATTTATATTCCAGCTTACATCGAAGTAAGGTGGTCAATGCCGAGAATTATAGGCAAACAAGCTACAATCAAAAAATTTTCGCCGCTAACAACTTTAACAACAAAGATTCGAATGAAGAATCTATTTAACATTGTGGAGACATTCAGGAGTGATGAAAACAACAGTTGAACTGATTTAGTAATTGCATGATCAGTTATATCCTTTTGAAGAGAATATTCATGCCTTCGGATTGATCTTTTTTTTTTTTAAGATTTACTTATATCATATCAGAGAATTCAATGTATAAAGATATTCACCCTTATTACGGTTGTCGTTTCACTAAAACGACACGTCCCTGGAGGCGTCAATTGATGTTTAATTCAAACGAATTTCGTCATAAGGATGAGATGCGTGGAGATTGGACAGAAACTGTCGCCCTCTAGAGCCTTGTCGTTTTACTTTCGTTTTAGTGAAACGACTATCATAATAGGGGTGATTAGTTTTCCAATTGTATGCATAATTATTTGTATAACAAATTTGTCAATAGTTATATAATTATTGAAATGTAACAGTAAAATTTTACTAAATAAAAACATATATACATACACTTGAATCATTGTCAAAATCAATAACATTTTATTTTGTTAAAGCATCATTAATCTTCCTCATAAAATTGTAATACTTTATAGAACATATTTAAAAGAAACTTGTTTCTTTTTGTCTTTTTATTTAAATTTGTTCCTTTTGCGAATCATATATATTATGTTTATGCATTAATAAAAATAAGTTATTTACAATAATTATACATAGTTACAAAAATAAATACAAATTATTAAAAGAATAAAAACAAAATAGTATTTTTTAACGGAGCAGCCAATGAAAATTGGATGTAACAAAAAATTGAGATATTTCTATTTACATACTTAACATAGGACAACAAACAAAAAAATTCCTGCCTTCAAGTAAAGTACAAAATTGATAGTATGTTTTTGTACCATCAGATTTTTTGAGTACCAGAACAGCAATTTATAAAATAGTTTGAGATAGGATTCACTATTTTTATTTAAATTTGTTCCTTTTGCGAATCATATATATTAAGTTTATGCATTTATAAAAATAAGTTATTTAAAATAATTATACATAGTTACAAAAATAAATACAAATTAATAAAAGTATAAAATCAAAATAGTATTTTTTTAACGGAGCAGCCAATGAAAATTGGATGTAACAAAAAATTGAGATATTTCTATTTACATACTTAACATAGGACAACAAACAAAAAAATTCCTGCCATAGTATGTTTTTGTACCACCAGATTTTCAGAGTACCAGAACAGCAATTTATAAAATAGTTTGAGATAGAATTCACTATTGGCAGATTGTTGATGCTGAACTTGTTGCAAGTCAACTTGGCTGTTTGAATTAATTCCGATTCACTCTGATTCAGAGTCCTAAGCAATTCGTCACCTGAGTTCTATCTTGTTCAATAGACCATTTTTCACGAAATTGAGTTAGAAATGCAGTTTTTATAATTCGAGGATGCTCTTTCGATTGGCGCAAACCATTTTGTTCTATGGAGAACTGTTTGGTTCAATAGACCACAATACCCATTTGAGTGTTACTTTCGTTCAATAAACCACTTATCATTATTTTTGTATCATATTGCACAATTCATGGTATATCTTTAAAATCATACCATCTTATATCTTTCTTGTTCAATATCCAAATTATTTTCGTTACAATTTGTACCTTATTGATCAAAAACATTTTAATTTGGTTTTGTTAAAACGAAAATTCTATTTTGTTTAATATCATACAAAATCACCATTGTTTACCTTGATTTGCCTATAATGTACTATGTAAATGGCCAAAAGCGTAGAAAACGCAAAATTATAATGTGTCCAAGTTGCAAGCATTAGTTGCTGTCATAATTGTCTTTCAAAATTTTCCTATGAAAGGTTTCGACAAAAATTCAATGCTTTAACTATTCTTAATCTTATGGAATGTAATACAAATATTGTGACAATTACGTTCAATTATTCTGAACCATCACGCCATTTACAGGTACAAAAGAAGTGGATGCTGTGCACAGTGAAATACAGAAATACTTTAAGGACTTGGACGTTTACAGCCTCATTTCTTTAATAGAGATTCTGAAGTGAATTAATTACACCAAAATTAAAATGAGATTGCAGAGAAAGAAAACAACTTTAATTTTAATAAGACAAATCAAATACAGAAGCAATGACCTTATTTCCTTGTACAGTGCGGTTCACTTGTTTAGACGCACCAATTTTTTTTTTAAAATATTACCAGTTATTTCATCATCGGTTATGTTGGATTGCTAATAAAAAACGACAATTAAAGAAAACGCAAAATAAATATGAGAAATTAATTAAAACGTACCTCAACATCAAGAACCAAATCTTTGGGATAATCATTTTGGAAATATTCACGAACAATTACTTTTAACTTTTCAGAATTGTTTTTGGGAAAATCTTCAATTGTACAGGGTTTGTAAGATTTATATGAAACCGAAGAAAGACCTTGGAATACATATTGTAGCTAAAAAAAGAAGAAGACTATGTAAAAACTATGCTACTTTAGAGACTTGAAAACAGATACCTGAATTAACTGTGGTTTCTCTTGCGTTGCAGACCGACTATAAAGGGAGTCAAGAGCTTCATCGATCTCATCCAATGTAAAATCTCCAGGCGATTTAACTCTAAAACCCAAATCAAAGTAGGAAACTGTTAATGGTGATCTCTTTGGGTAACCATTTTCTGAAAGCAAAAGAATTAACATTCGACTTCTAATTCATATTTTCAAAACTTTTTAAGCTTACGTGTAATCCATTCAAGATTCTTTAATTGATATTTAACAACTCCACTATTCCATCCGATTGCAGCAGCAATGTCAATCACAGAAAATTCAAGGGTGCTGCTATCCTCCTTGAAGGTTTTGTTTTTCAATTGTAAGGCTATGGCCATTGCCAGTGGAGGACAGTCTCTAGCTGCATGTCTAAAATAAAAATTAAATAACTTATATCGGCGCCTAAGACTGACTTTTTATGTGACTTATCTTACTTTAAGTACTTTGCTCCTCCGTAAGATATCACTTTGCACATTATATAAGCCGAACTGAGCACATTTATACCCCAACGGCAATCTAATTCTAAATAACAAAGAAGTGTTGATATGTTCTCTTCTGGTATATCTAAGGCTTGTACTGTTTTCTCAATTGAGATTCAAATTTCATGGCCTGGACAGATTCTTTTTCGTGGTTGTCGATTTCGAAGGGCCCTCTGAAACAAGTTTATCATCAACATCAAACATATCTTCCTCCCAGTCGATGTTTTGAGATGCTTTGATTTCCTCCTGATGTTCATTTACAAAATCACTTGAAGACAAATATTTAAAAAAAGGTATTTTAAACCAGATCTAGACAATTCAATTGCAAATCTTACTTTTTCTTCAAATTCTTTTCACACGAACAGGGAATGAATAATTTTTGCAAAAGTTTACGAATTACATGTCTATCAATAGAATTGGCAAAAATATGTCGGCGTAATTCATTCTGATCGCCACCCTTCGAATCTAAAAACAAATGACAATGAGATATTTTTCCATCGCGACCTGCACGACCGATCTCTTGCACATAGCTCTCGAAATTTCTTGGCATATTATAGTGAATGACTGAACGGATGTCTGGTTTATTGATTCCCATACCAAAAGCTATTGTAGCCACAACAATGCGAAGCTCGTTTTTCATAAAAGCATTTTGTATTGTTCGCCGGCGTGATGCTGGGAAACCAGCATGATAAGGTTCTGCCTGCGTTAACGCGTTTACGTTTTTTAGCGCTCGCTGGTACATTGTCGGATTTTCTATCCTAAAAGATTGAGGGCTTAAAAAGAAATTCTTTTGTAAAACCTTACTAATCATCAAATAGCTAGGTCGGAAATTATGACTCCATTGTGAAACACAATGCGCCTCATCGATACATGCAAATGCAATGGGCGGTAGTTTTCTCAAAATCGAACCAAATCCGGTTGAACGTTCGCCGGCCACCACTGCCTCGGGCGATACCAACAAAATATCAATTTCTCCATTATTGATCATTTCTAAAATTTTTATTCGTTGTTGCGGAGTTTGATTGGTATGCAGGCAGTGAGCTCGTAGAAAATGTGGAACACCATGAACTTGATCCTCCATCAAAGATACCAACGGCGAAATTACCAAAGTTATGGAACCCATTTTTTTGCTATATAAATAAGTAGGCAGTTGATAGCAAAGAGATTTTCCACTGCCAGTACTGAGAGTTACCAATGTCGATTGGCCGGTGAGAGTTCTCATTATGGCCTGATCCTGGCCCTTGCGGAAGTCAGTGTGGCCAAACATCCTAAGCAGTTCATAGACTTCTTCTGTTGCTGCTGGGATAGATCCGTCAGGATTATGTTCATAGATAGCACCGCCTTTGGAAACTACATTGGGAGCATTGAGTAGACCAGCTTTTTCAAGAAAATCCTGGGGGATTGTATGCCCTATATATACTTTTGGTGGAGATGGTGGGATTTCAGCTGGTTTTTCTGTTGCTGCTTGGATTTCTTTATAAATTTGAGCGACTATGTCTTCTTCTGCTTCATTTTCTTTACCATCAAAAGTTTCTTTCTCGTCATCTCCTTGATCTTCTTCTTCGCCATCTTTCTTACACAGAAGCGTGTTCGTTGCTTCTGGAAGTTTATCCAAATTCCGGCTATGCACAACCAATGCACTCTGACTGGCCATCTTCTCTGCCTCTTCTAGAGTTAAGTAAGGACTATCATCATCCATATCCACAGTAGCTGGCAGAACAGAATCACCTTTAAGTGTGCACTGCTGGGCAAAATGACCCGGCTGACCGCAATGAAAACAAGTCAAGATTCCGCCATCACATCCACCCATGTTCATTTCGGGTCCAATCAAAGCGGCTGCTTTCTTCTGTTTCCATTGGTTCTTCTTGTATTTAGAGAAGTTTACTGTTTTCTTGCCACGAACGAAAACCTTCTTTTGGATATTAATCCGGACAAAATTCTCATTCAATTTTCCAGAAGCCACTTTGTCAGCTAACTTGATTTTTAGTGCTTCGCGTTTTTCATTCACTTTAAAACATGTCTGGCTTTCATCAGTTTTCTTTATTCCTCCTATTTTTTCGCTTACATTGTTAATATACTCATCTGCCATTAAATTAGCCATTTCGAGATCGTCCACATTTGCTCTAGGCAAGCATCTTAAGATTCCAGTTTCTAGAGCGAGGGTATACTTAATCTCTTCCGGATCTGGGGCTTTTCCTTCTTCATTGTCTTCAGGGGCCTCTTGTTTTTGTTGCTTCTTCGAAACTCTTGTGGTGGATTTTATTGAAGTTACAGCTTTTGGAGCAGCCTTCTTGGCTTTACTACTTGCATTTGGTTTGTTTACTTCCTTCTTTTGTAGTTTTTTCTTCGTAGCTACAGCTTTTTTGCGAATTCGCTTAGGTTTTTTATCTTCGTCTTCTTCGGATGTATCCATTTCCTTTCTCCTCCGCTTCTTTGCAACAATTGGAATGTCTTCCACAGATATGGATGCATCCTCGCATGGTGCTTTTGGATATTCTTCACATGGAATTGGTGGAACTCTTATTTGTTCTTGAGGAGCAGCAATTGGTGTCTGTTGATTCTTGTCTGTTGATTCTTGTCTATTGCAGTCAGAACCCGTCGGCGTTTGACTATGCGAGGTTCTTGAACTTCTTTTTCATCTTCGCTATTGGACACGATAGAGTCGGAGTCATATTTGCCCTGCACAGTCTTTGTATTGTCTCCATATTGCTCAGGTATGGTTGGAGTATAAATAATAAGCGAATCCCGTTTTTTTTCCTGAGCAATTAATTGGGAGACATTTATATTGCTCAGCCCCATTGGAACAGATTCTCCTATTTGATCACTTAACATGAAAGAATTTCCATCATCTGTGGCATTTCTATTAAGCCAACCCGCGTCCAGCTGCATTGAAGTGTGTTTAGGCTTTTTGAGACCCACAGCAGACATAAAATCATAATTTGGTTCTTTATTTGCCAATTCTTTAGCTCGCTGAGTTAGAATTGTCTCGAGATCGGGAAAAAGTTCCTGAGTTTCCGATTGAGTGGAGGTAACCGAAGACTGCGATAGAACTTTATTTGTTTTTGCTAAAGATTTGCGAGGATTTCTTTTCGAAAAGGACGAACTTTTAAACAGTTTTGCCGTTAAATTGGATTGGAAGGCTTGACGGACTGGACTGGTGGATTTTTGTACAGGGGGTTTCTTACTTACATCTTTGCCCCAAGCTTTTGTATTGTGTTCGCTCTCTTTAACGGGTTCAAATTCTTTGATGACATGATCTTCATTAAGATTAACAGCGTTTGTAATCTGAGTTAAAGACTTGAGTTCGATTAAATTGGAAAAATTTAGCGACGAGTCCATATTTGATATAGTTGATATATCCAGTGGAAGTTGTGGTCCACATGAATGAAAAACTTACCTGTCAGTTTGAGCAAATTTCAACATTTTGTTTTTTAATCCACCACTCACACCGCTTCACGGATAGGAAAAAAAGAGTAGGTTAAGAGAGTTTTCTCTTACTCACCTCAAATAAATTTTGCGGGTGTTTAAGGCAAGGGGGGTACGAGTCGGGCCTCTAGGTAGTATACTTACTCTATGGTAGTATACTTACCATAGAGAAAATACTACCTAGAGAACCGACTTAAGGTGTCCATGCTCTTTCACCCTACAAGCTGAATTGAGAGGATTTATGCCCTATTCAGTAAGGATGTGTGCAGTTGCAATGCATTTTAAATGGGACGCAACGAGCTTTGTATGTATGCATTAGGGCATTTGCTCAAACGTGGTCATGTGCTCAATTGGTGAATCGGATATTCAAAAAAGGGAATCCGTTAAATTCAAAAAAAATAAAACATGCTTTCATCGATGTCTCCTTGAGAGGTTTCAAGAATATCGAAACCATCCTCGGCGAGAACATCATTGAGTGTGTCTTCGAGAAATGAGGTTTTAAGTTTGTAGTACATTTGGTAAAAATCAAAAAAAAAAAAAATAAGTTACGAAGTTACAAGCCAAGATTCTTAAACTTACCTTTGAAGGAATTCTATTGTATTTCTTTTTGAAATCTTTTTCCCACACTTTAACTCGAAGTTTATATTTTTGATATTTGTGTTTAAAAATAGGATCGTCCATTGTTTAGTTTTATTTATAAGAGCAAAAGTTTAATTTTAGCAGAGTGGACACATTTTTTGAAGACAAATTTGAAAACACTACGAGCTGTCAGCTCTTGTCAAAATTCTCGACATGATTGAGCAAAACTGGTCTATTTCTTGTGGTGCAAGTTAGGGCACATACGCATGGAATTTCAAGGGTGTGATTCTACTTTTTGATAACATTTTCTTTGTTTTCATTAGAAATAGTAATAAATATTACTGGATTTATATGCCAGAAGCAATAAAAGGCTATATCAAATAAAGTTTTTGTTCATAAACATTTAGAAGCATCAATTCTATTGACAAAATATTTTATTTTTCAGTTTTTGAATTTAACGGATTCCCTTTTTTGAATATCCGATTCACCAATTGAGCACATGACCACGTTTGAGCAAATGCCCTAATGCATACATACAAAGCTCGTTTTGTCCCATTTAAAATGCATTGCAACTGCACACATCCTTACTGAATAGGGCATAAATCCTCTCAATTCAGCTTGTAGGGTGAAAGAGCATGGACACCTTAAGTCGGTTCTCTAGGTAGTATTTTCTCTATGGTAAGTATACTACCATAGAGTAAGTATACTACCTAGAGGCCCGACTCGTACCCCCCTTGCCTTAAACACCCGCAAAATTTATTTGAGGTGAGTAAGAGAAAACTCTCTTAACCTACTCTTTTTTTCCTATCCGTGAAGCGGTGTGAGTGGTGGATTAAAAAACAAAATGTTGAAATTTGCTCAAACTGACAGGTAAGTTTTTTTTGTTGTTTTCGTTTTGTCAAAAATCTGACAGTTCTAAGTAAAATAAATTATGTGAAATCTAAAATCGTGTTAAGTTTTTATTTTAATATCAATAAAAGTTTATTTACTTGTATAAAAGCATATTTTTAATGTCATTAAAAAGTTTGTTGTGTTTATTTCTAGCTGCGGTACAATGTGAAAAAAGATTTTCATTTGGTTCCCTAAGACCCTCTTCGATTCTGAGAAGCATTCCAAGCGAAGAAACGCGATGTCGCAGCTATTATTCAGTCACACTCGAAGGGACGAAAACAACGCAAGCTGTATCTTAAACTTCGTGAGAACACAATTATACTGCAATCATATTGCCGACGGTTTTTGGCGATTCAAGCTGCCAAAAGAAGACCAGACGCTGCTGTTAAGATTCGAGCATTCATTAAAGGCTTCATCACCAGAGAAGATCAACCAAATGGTGTGAATGAAAAGTTCATTGCCAATGCAAAGAGATAGTGGCTTATAAGATTATCAAAGGAGTTACCAACAAAAGTGCTGGACATGAGTTGGCCTTCCGCAGCCAAAACATTGTCAGGAAGCCTCTACATACCTATATATGGTGCATCGGCTTCACTTAACAAGAAATTATAGTCAGCAGCTGAGTAATGAGAAGAAGCAATTTGAACTCAAAAGTCACAGCTGAAAAGGTCAGTTTTTTGTTAAAATAATTTATTTCCCTTCTAAATAAAGTGTGTTTTCCATATACCTACCTAGATAAAAAGAAAAATTACCCGCAAAGTATTGCCAAATGGTTCGAAAAAGACCACATTTCCAAGGAACACTCGGCGCAAGTTAGTAATTTTGTGACAACAGCATTAGGTTCTGAATAACTTAAATATTCCTCACCTTGCGTCAAATACGATCGACATGGCTATAAGCCAAGAGGTCGATTCATCCTCCTCAGCAACAAAGCTATCTACCTTCTTGACGCAACAAACAAAAGCATCGACTGCCATTGGCCAAAATTGATTTTGTGCTAACGAATCACAGTGATCATCTGATGTTGGTACGAATTCCATTAGACTAAAAGAAAGACAAGGGTGATCTTATTCTAGAGATTCCTGCAATTATTGAGTGCTGCACGTACATCATTCATACAGTTGGCACAGCAAACATAATCAGTAGTGTGAATAGAGATTCGTAAGTTAAAAAGTTCTTTTTCTTGAAATAACAAATAGAATATATCTTAAAATTGGTAGAAATTTAATGGAACTGCCAGATAAACCACTTCGTAATTCCAAAACTATCTACTTCATTGGGAAATAATTTTTCCAATTAAAAATGTTTTTGGTGACACTTAGTAGACGTAATTTGAAACAGTTTTGATAGTACAGTTACGGTTTTGATTTTTTTAGTTTATAGGTTCTACCTTTTTCTTAACTTTTCTTGGTATGGAGGTATTCAGCCTTATCGGCAATTTCGGGAGAGATTGTTCTACTCCCGATTTTCATTTTTCCCTGGATTCGAATACTCCTTTCGTCAATCTCCCCCGGAAATTACTTCGAATCAGTTTCGAAATACTTTGAGTGAATTTATATTCTGAAATTATTTGTCTGTCAAAGTTTGAAAATTATTTTATGAAATCAAATTAAATATTTGAAGTATTTGTGGTGATTAAGACCTATTTTGCATCGTAGATTTAATTCTCATGTAATGGAAACGCGTAAAAATATTCAAAAGTTAAAGAAAACTATTTTGTTTATCTATTTTGTTGTTGTAATATTTTTGTTCTCTCCCTCTGTGCAAAACTGTGTTACTTTATGAGGGGAAAAAAACCGAAAGTGTTAAAAATATTTCCAAAATGTGTAAAAAATATAAAGAAACAATAACTTAATATAGATCGCTTAAAACAAAACCAATTTCTCCTCCAAGCTGTTTCCCCTTTAAGTCTTTAGCTTGTTGTAGAGTGGACATACAGCCACACATACCAATACCGATGGACTTCTCGGTAAACGTAATGTTGGATTTTATTAAAATGCCTATATTTTTAAACCGAAACCAAAACTTATCCTTTACACCCCGACTCCACAGGCCATGAACGATGTCCATAATCCAATCTGATTTGTATGGATATGTCACTGCTTGGACATGGATTTTTGCGACTGCATGGGATTTTTTTTTAGACATGTTCCATAGTCCGGCCATCATTCATGGCCTGTGGAGTCGGGGTATCAGAGCAAGTAAAAAATTATAAAACCTTCAAAAATAGGTAGTAATATCCTTCTATTTTTAAAATTCTTCAACTAAATTGAGGCGAGTTTTCTCCAGGGAAATATCATTAATTTTCCCCCGGGAAATAGATTTACGATATCTAGTTTTTTCATTGTAGTTTTTTCCCATTTTTCGAACATTATTTATGATTGGACAGTCTCATACGGGGAAAAAATCCTTATTCCCGATAAGGCTGATTATTTACTTAAGCCAATTATTTCAAAACAGACTATTGGCTACAAAAAATTGCATAAATCAAACAGGGACTGTACCTTGCAAAAAATATAAAAAGTCAAACTTAGTACATATAATATGCCAAATTTTGATTTTGGAACGATTTTGAGTATTAGAACTTTTTGAGTTAATACATTTTTGGAAAGTCTTTTTTGGCAACATATTGATTTTAATCTTTTTAAAGAATTGGTTTAAAAATATCAAAATTACACAGCACATACATAATTATGTACATAGAAGGTAATGGTTTATATTTTTGGTAAGAATCTAAAATCGATATCGTTGTTTTTTCTTAAAATATTTGAGTTGAAAAATATTTGTTAAGAGTTTTTATTAGTAGCAAGTAGTAGAAAGCAACAAAATTAAATGCAGGTTTTGAAAACTATAAACAAAAATCTTTCTGTCGTTCCTCAATGAGTAGTTGCTTTCGGAGGACCTTATACCTTATACTTTCCTTTTAAAATTGTGGCTTTGATTACATTATTCATTAAGCGCTTAACAGCAAGTCTAGTTCCGTTTCAAAGTTCTTTTTGATTTTTATTCCGAAGCATGATGATTGGTACACTGACTTTTATTCGTAAATTATGGGGTGGCTAAATCTATGGCAGGAGGTAAATCTAGTTAATTAAGAAATTCTGTTGGATAGTTCACTACGTCATCTTCGTCTATAATATAATCGATTGACTTATATGATACTAGTTCACCAATTATTCCATTTTGAATATCCTAATTAACATCGTTAACATCTTTATTTTTTCCTGCTAATATTGCTCGTTCGCTCAACCAAGCATGATCTTTCTGTCGCTGTCCAATATTTGGAAAAACTTTTTTAATCTTTAATTTAATTCTTCTTGAGTTTGGGTAATCTCACAAAAATGTTCCGGCAATGTTATTAATCCATCATCAATGGGCATTTTGCCATTACCAATATTCAACAACTGCTTTGAAAACAACGGCCGATGAATCGTTTCGCAATTGGACACTCATATTTATTTTCAATCTGATTGTTTTGACATATCTCAAATATGATTTCAAACATGCATTCATTTCATCCGCTGGAGTTGATTGTGGAACTACGCGCAATAATATAAAGAAACCGCCAAATAAATTTTGATTGTTTTGAAGATATTCAAAGCTTCCAATGACTTCTTAAGAGCCATCGTGCATTCATCCCACACAATAATCTTTTATTGTTGTAATACCTGTGCTGTTTCCAAATTCTTTGGGATGTTACATGTGATGGGTGGTTCATTAATATGTATGTTCAATATGTTAACTTCAGTAGGCCGAAATGTTGTTTTGTTTGACTTTTTTTTACCATAAATGACAATAATAAAATCTGAATTTCCGGTATTGACATATTTTTTTTTAACTTTTAATTTTTTTTTTCATAAAAATGGTAAGCAGTCACAGGTCATTTTTTTTTATACACAAACCTGCTACAGAACAATACCTTTCCAACAAAAAAAAATTCATCGAATTCGTAGCTACCAAACTTGAGATATAAGAACACAAACGAACAACAATTCATTTAAATATATATATATATATAAAAACTTTCATTTTAATTTATTGACAAATGTTACACTTTTCCACAACTATTTTATTTGTTCCTAGTGGTCGTACGATAGGAAATGAAAATTATGAAACGAAATTAATGTTGAACCGGTTCATATTTCACTCTTTAGCCTAGTACTCACCTCTTTGTGAAATGAAAAATAAATACGGTACGAATTCACGTGAATATTCATTATGAACCCATTATTGATTCTCCACGTAAATATTCAGTCCTCAGTTTACTAATATTTGATACTCACTTTGAATGAAACAAATATTGATTTGTATGAAAGTTTTTCTGACAGAATCTTGACAAAATGCTAACGAAGACTATTTTCAATACCATGGTTTCTTGTCTTTGCTTGATGGTAGCACTTTAAATTCAAAAATAAACGACATTTAAGTCCAAAATAATTCCTTATGTTATTTAATTAAATTATTTTTCAACTTTTATTTTGAGCTTGATAAATTAATTGACAAATGTCACACTTTTCCACAAATTTTGTATTCTTTTCCTAGTGGCTGGCTGCACGTTGCGAAATGAAAATTATAAAATGAAATTCATTTTGAACCGGTTCATATTTCACTTTCACATTTGGGTACTCACCTCTCGTTTTTAATTTCATCGGTGTGAAATAAGTGTCACTTTTATATAGGAATTCCATTTTCACTCGAACTGAGTACTAGGCTTTACATTTGGTTACTCAGCTCTCGTGTTGAATTTCATCGCTGTGAAATATGTGTCACTTTTATATGGACATTTTGTTTTCACTCGAAGTGAGTACTAGGCTTTACTTTGACTGATTTGATGGATTTATAAAATGTATAAGAAAACTTTTGTAACGATGATTTTTATTTGTATGATCATAAAAATACATTTATTTTGATTCGCAATCCTACCTTATGTTTTTGTGGAACAGAATATATTTATAATTATTGAAATAAGCTTTTTAAGCCACAGTTGTTGTTTTGTGACACAATCCCCTTTCAATTATATTGAAACATATTTTTGTATTTATATTCCAGCTTACATCGAAGTAAGGTGGTCAATGCCGAGAATTATAGGCAAACAAGCTACAATCAAAAAATTTTCGCCGCAAACAACTTTAACAACAAAGATTCGAATGAAGAATCTATTTAACATTGTGGAGACATTCAGGAGTGATGAAAACAAGAGTTGAACTGATTTAGTAATTGCATGATCAGTTATATCCTTTTGAAGAGAATATTCATGCCTTCGGATTGATCTTTCTTTTTTTTAAGATTTACTTATATCATATCAGAGAATTCAATGTATAAAGATATTCACCCTTATTACGGTTGTCGTTTCACTAAAACGACAGTTAAACGACACGTCCCTGGAGGCGTCAATTGATGTTTAATTCAAACGAATTTCGTCATAAGGATGAGATGCGTGGAGATTGGACAGAAACTGTCGCCTCTAGAGCCTTGTCGTTTTACTGTCGTTTTAGTGAGACGACTATCATAATAGGGGTGATTAGTTTTCCAATTGTATGCATAATTATTTGTATAACAAATTTGTCAATAGTTATATAATTATTGAAATGTAGCAGTAAAATTTTACTAAATAAAAACATACATACATACACTTAATCATTGTCAAACTCAATAACATTTTATTTTGTTAAAGCATCATTAATCTTCCTCATAAAATTGTAATACTTTATAGAACATATTTAAAAGAAACTTGTTTCTTTTTGTCTTTTTATTTAAATTTGTTCCTTTTGCGAATCATATATATTATGTTTATGCATTAATAAAAATAAGTTATTTACAATAATTATACATAGTTACAAAAATAAATACAAATTAATAAAAGTATAAAAACAAAATAGAATTTTTTTAACGGAGCAGCCAATGAAAATTGGATGTAACAAAAAATTGAGATATTTCTATTTACATACTTAACATAGGACAACAAACAAAAAAATTCCTGCCTTCAAGTAAAGTACAAAATTGATAGTATGTTTTTGTACCATCAGATTTTTTGAGTACCAGAACAGCAATTTATAAAATAGTTTGAGATAGGATTCACTATTTTTATTTAAATTTGTTCCTTTTGCGAATCATATATATTAAGTTTATGCATTAATAAAAATAAGTTATTTAAAATAATTATACATAGTTACAAAAATAAATACAAATTAATAAAAGTATAAAAACAAAATAGTATTTTTTTAACGGAGCAGCCAATGAAAATTGGATGTAACAAAAAATTGAGATATTTCTATTTACATACTTAACATAGGACAACAAACAAAAAAATTCCTGCCATAGTATGTTTTTGTACCACCAGATTTTCAGAGTACCAGAACAGCAATTTATAAAATAGTTTGAGATAGGATTCACTATTGGCAGATTGTTGATGCTGAACTTGTTGCAAGTCAACTTGGCTGTTTGAATTAATTCCGATTCACTCTGATTCAGAGTCCTAAGCAATTCGTCACCTGAGTTCTATCTTGTTCAATAGACCATTTTTCACGAAATTGAGTTAGAAATGCAGTTTTTATAATTCGAGGGTGCTCTTTCGATTGGCGCAAACCATTTTGTTCTATGGAGAACTGTTTGGTTCAATAAACCACAATACCCATTTGAGTGTTACATTCGTTCAATAAACCACTTATCATTATTTTTGTATCATATTGCACAATTCATGGTATATCTTTAAAATCATACCATCTTATATCTTTCTTGTTCAATATGTAGGACGGTCCGAAATTATTTTCTTTGTTTGCGTGAAGTTTCAGATTTAGACAAAGCTATACAAAAGACGATTCTTATCTTACCTTTTACTCAACAGTAATCCGATCAGAGCTGTGTCTCTAATTTCATCCTTCGAAACTGACAATATCAAATTGTCCGGTAAGGGAACATCACTAATGATTCCTTTCTCTCCATCCGGAATGCTCAAATGTCTGATTATACTCGTTCTAGTGGGTAATGTTGCCGTTTCTGTCAAACCCAAGACAGTTTTTACACCCAAATTCTTTTGTAAAACCTTACAAATCATCAAATAGCTAGGTCGGAAATTATGACTCCATTGTGAAACACAATGCGCCTCATCGATACATGCAAATGCAATGGGCGGTAGTTTTCTCAAAATCGAACCAAATCCGGTTGAACGTTCGCCGGCCACCACTGCCTCGGGCGATACCAACAAAATATCAATTTCTCCATTATTGATCATTTCTAGAATTTGTATTCGTTGTTGCGGAGTTTGATTGGTATGCAGGCAGTGAGCTCGTAGAAAATGTGGAACACCATGAACTTGATCCTCCATCAAAGATTCCAACGGCGAAATTACCAAAGTTATGGAACCCATTTTTTTGCTGTATAAATAAGTAGGCAGTTGATAGCAAAGATTTTCCACTGCCAGTACTGAGAGTTACCAATGTCGATTGGCCGGTGAGAATTCTCATTATGGCCCGATCCTGGCCCTAGGGAAGTCAGTGTGGCCAAACATCATAAGCACTTCATAGACTTCTTCTGTTGTTATAAATTTGAGCGACTATGTCTTCTTCTGCTTCATTTTCTTTGCCATTGTATTGTGTTCGCTCTCTTTAACGGGTTCAAATTCTTTGATGACATGATCTTCATTAAGATTAACAGCGTTTGTAATCTGAGTTAAAGACTTGAGTTCGTTTAAATTGGAAAAATTTAGCGACGAGTCCATATTTGATATAGTTGATATATCCAGTGGAAGTTGTGGTCCACATGAATTGTCTTGCATGCTTTCATCGATGTCTCCTTGAGAAGTTTCAAGAATATCGAAACCATCCTCGGCGAGAACATCATTGAGTGTGTCTTCGAGAAATGAGGTTTTAAGTTTGTAGTACATTTTGTAAGAATCAAAAAAAAAAAATAAGTTACGAAGTTACAAGCCAAGATTTTTAAACTTACCTTTGAAGGAATTCTATTGTATTTCTTTTTGAAATCTTTTTCCCACACTTTAACTTGAAGTTTATATTTTTGATATTTGTGTTTAAAAACGGGATCGTCCGTTGTTTAGTTTTATTTATAAGAGCAAAAGTTTAATTTGATTTAACGGATTCCCTTTTTTGAATATCCGATTCACCAATTGAGCACATGACCACGTTTGAGCAAATGCCCTAATGCATACATACAAAGCTCGTTTTGTCCCATTTAAAATGCATTGCAACTGCACACATCCTTACTGAATAGGGCATAAATCCTCTCAATTCAGCTTGTAGGGTGAAAGAGCATGGACACCTTAAGTCGGTTCTCTAGGTAGTATTTTCTCTATGCATACAAAGCTCGTTTTGTCCCATTTTAAATGCATTGCAACTGCACACATCCTTTCTGAATAGGGCATAACTCCTCTCAATTCAGCTTGTAGGGTGAAAGAGCATGGACACCTTAAGTCGGTTCTCTAGGTAGTATTTTCTCTATGATAGTTATAATGAGCTTGTGTCAAAATTAGAACCATAGAGAAAATACTACCTAGAGAACCGACTTAAGGTGTCCATGCTCTTTCACCCTACAAGCTGAATTGAGAGGATTTATGCCCTATTCAGTAAGGATGTGTGCAGTTGCAATGCATTTTAAATGGGACAAAACGAGCTTTGTATGTATGCATTAGGGCATTTGCTCAAACGTGGTCATGTGCTCAATTGGTGAATCAGATATTCAAAAAAGGGAATCCGTTAAATTCAAAAACTGAAAAATAAAATATTTTGTCAATAAAATTGATGCTTCTAAATGTTTATGAACAAAAACTTTATATGATATAGCCTTTTATTGCTTCTGGCATATAAATCCAGTAATATTTATTACTATTTCTATTGAAAACAAAGAAAATGTAATCAAAAAGTAGAATCACACCCTTGAAATTCCATGCGTATGTGCCCTAACTTCCACCATAGAATAGACCAGTTTTGCTCAATCAGGTCGAGAATTTTGACAAGAGCTGACAGCTCGTAGTGTTTTCAAATTTTTCTTCAAAAAATGAGTCCACTCTGCTAAAATTAAACTTTTGCTCTTATAAATAAAACTAAACAATGGACGATCCCGTTTTTAAATACAAATATCAAAAATATAAACTTCGAGTTAAAGTGTGGGAAAAAGATTTCAAAAAGAAATACAATAGAATTCCTTCAAAGGTAAGTTTAAAAATCTTGGCTTGTAACTTCGTAACTTATTTTTTTTTTTTGATTCTTACAAAATGTACTACAAACTTAAAACCTCATTTCTCGAAGACACACTCAATGATGTTCTCGCCGAGGATGGTTTCGATATTCTTGAAACCTCTCAAGGAGACATCGATGAAAGCATGCAAGACAATTCATGTGGACCACAACTTCCACTGGATATATCAACTATATCAAATATGGACTCGTCGCAAAATTTTTCCAATTTAAACGAACTCAAGTCTTTAACTCAGATTACAAACGCTGTTAATCTTAATGAAGATCATGTCATCAAAGAATTTAAACCCGTTAAAGAGAGCGAACACAATACAAAAGCTTGGGGCAAAGATGTAAGTAAGAAACCCCCTGTACAAAAATCCACCAGTCCAGTCCGTCAAGCCTTCAAATACAATTTAACGGCCTGTTTAAAAGTTCGTCCTTTTCGGAAAGAAATCCTCGCAAATCTTTAGCAAAAACAAATAAAGATCTATCGCAGTCTTCAGTTACCTCCACTCAATCGGAAACTCAGGAACTTTTTCCCGATCTCGAGACAATTCTAACTCAGCGAGCTAAAGAATTGGCAAATAAAGAACCAAATTATGATTTTATGTCTGCTGTGGGTCTCAAAAAGCCTAAACACACTTCAATGCAGCTGGACGCGGGTTGGCTTAATAGAAATGCCACAGATGATGGAAATTCTTTCATGTTAAGTGATGAAATAGGAGAATCTGTTCCAATGGGGCTGAGCAATATAAATGTCTCCCAATTAATTGCTCAGGAAAAAAAACGGGAATCGCTTATTATTTATACTCCAACCATACCTGAGCAATATGGAGACAATACAAAGACTGTGCAGGGCAAATAAAACTCCGACTCTATCGTGTCCAATAGCGAAGATGAAAAAGAAGTTCAAGAACCTCGTCGCATAGTCAAACGCCGACGGGTTCTGACTGCAATAGACAAGAATCAACAGACACCAATTGCTGCTCCTCAAGAACAAATAAGAGTTCCACCAATTCCATTTGAAGAATATCCAAAAGCACCATGCGAGGATGCATCCATATCTGTGGAAGACATTCCAATTGTTGCAAAGAAGGGGAGAAGACAGGAAATGGATACATGCGAAGAAGACGAAGATAAAAAACCTAAGCGAATTCGCAAAAAAGCTGTAGCTACGAAGAAAAAACTACAAAAGAAGGAAGTAAACAAACCAAATGCAAGTAGTAAAGCCAAGAAGGCGGCTCCAAAAGCTGTAACTGCAATAAAATCCACCACAAGAGTTTCGAAGAAGCAACAAAAACAAGAGGCCCCTGAAGAAAATGAAGAAGGAAAAGCCCCAGATCCGGAAGAGATTAAGTATACCCTCGCTCTAGAAACTGGAAACTTAAGATGCTTGCCTAGAGCAAATGTGGACGATCTCAAAATGGCTAATTTAATGGCAGATGAGTATATTAACAATGTAAGCGAAAAAATAGGAGGAATAAAGAAAACTGATGAAAGCCAGACATGTTTTAAAGTGAATGAAAAACGCGAAGCACTAAAAAACAAGTTAGCTGACAAAAAGGCTTCTGGAAAATTGAATGAGAATTTTGTCCGGATCAATATCCAAAAGAAGGTTTTCGTTCGTGGCAAGAAAACAGTAAACTTCTCTAAATACAAGAAGAACCAATGGAAACAGAAGAAAGCTGCCGCTTTGATTGGACCCGAAATGAACATGGGTGGATGTGATGGCGGAATCTTGACTTGTTTTCAGTGCGGTCAGCCGGGTCATTTTGCCCAGCAGTGCAAACTTAATAGTGATTCTCTTCTGCCAGCTACTGTGGATATGGATGATGATAGTCCTTACTTAACTCTAGAAGAGGCAGAGAAGATGGCCAGTCAGAGTGCATTGGTTGTGCATAGCCGGAATTCGGATAAACTTCCAGAAGCAACGAACACGCTTCTGTGTAAGAAAGATGGCGAAGAAGAAGATCAAGGAGATGACGAGGAAGAAACTTTTGATGGCAAAGAAAATGAAGCAGAAGAAGACATAGTCGCTCAAATTTATAAAGAAATCCAAGCAGCAACAGAAAAACCAGCTGAAATCCCACCATCTCCACCAAAAGTATATATAGGGCATACAATCCCCCAGGATTTTCTTGAAAAAGCTGGTCTACTCAATGCTCCCAATGTAATTTCCAAAGGCGGCGCTATCTATGAACTTAATCCTGACGGATCTATCCCAGCAGCAACAGAAGAAGTCTATGAAGTGCTTAGGATGTTTGGCCACACTGACTTCCGCAAGGGCCAGGATCGGGCCATAATGAGAATTCTCACCGGCCAATCGACATTGGTAACTCTCAGTACTGGCATTGGAAAATCTCTTTGCTATCAACTGCCTGCTTATTTATATAGCAAAAAAAATGGGTTCCATAACTTTGGTAATTTCGCCGTTGGTATCTTTGATGGAGGATCAAGTTCACGGTGTTCCACATTTTCTACGAGCTCACTGCCTGCATACCAATCAAACTCCGCAACAACGAATAAAAATTCTAGAAATGATCAATAATGGAGAAATTGATATTTTGTTGGTATCGCCCGAGGCAGTGTTGGCCGGCGAACGTTCAACCGGATTTGGTTCGATTTTGAGAAAACTACCGCCCATTGCATTTGCATGTATCGATGAGGCGCATTGTGTTTCACAATGGAGTCATAATTTCCGACCTAGCTATTTGATGATTTGTAAGGTTTTACAAAGAATTTGGGTGTAAAAACTGTCTTGGGTTTGACAGCAACGGCAACATTACCCACTAGAACGAGTATAATCAGACATTTGAGCATTCCGGATGGAGAGAAAGGAATCATTAGTGATGTTCCCTTACCGGACAATTTGATATTGTCAGTTTCGAAGGATGAAAATAGAGACACAGCTCTGATCGGATTACTGTTGAGTAAAAGGTAAGATAAGAATCGTATTTTGTATGGCTTTGTCTAAATCTGAAACTTCACGCACACAAAGAAAATAATTTCGGACTGTCCTACATCTTTTGTCCTTTTGCTTTTCCTTGCAGATTCGATGCCTGCCAGTCGATTATTATCTACTGCACTAGACGTGATGAATGCGAACGAATTGCTCGACAAATAAGATTGTCCAAAATGATTATCCCAAAGATTTGGTTCTTGATGTTGAGGTACGTTTTAATTAATTTCTCATATTTATTTTGCGTTTTCTTTAATTGTCGTTTTTTATTAGCAATCCAACATAACCGATGATGAAATAACTGGTGATATTTATTCAATAATAAATATGTATCCTGATAATACATTTACAGGAAGGAATATTGCACGAATCTTCCATGGTATACAAAGTCCTAATTTCCCTGCTGTTATATGGGGACGATGTAAATATTGGAGAGGCCAATCGAAAGCAGATTTCAATAGAATTGTAAAGCTAGCTAATTCAGTTATTGTTAAGATGCGAACTTAGTTTTAAGTATTAAATATTTATTATGTTAGTTTAAAATTTCATATTATTAAAACAAAGTAATTAATTTAGTTTTTGTTTATGTTTTTAAAATAATTTTGTTGATCTATAAGTAGTTTAAGAATAAGTACCTGAAAAAATAAAAGGCTTATGTGTGTGATAATTGATAATAAACTTAAACAAACAAATTGGTGCGTCTAAACAAGTGAACCGCACTGTACAAGGACATAAGGTCATTACTTCTGTATTTGATTTGTCTTATTAAAATTAAAATTGTTTTCTTTTTAAAGCTCTGCAATCTCATTTTAATTTTGGTGTAATTAATTCCCTTCAGAATCTTTATTAAAGAAACAAGGCTGTAAACTTCCAAGTCCTTAAACTTACTTACTTTTGATGGCGCTCACAGCCCAGGATGGGCTTTGGCCTCAACTAACAAGCCTTAAAGTATTTCTGTATTTCACTGTGCACATCATCCACTTCTTTTGTACCTGTAAATGGCATGATGGTTCAGAATAATTGAACATAATTGTCACAATATTTGTATTACATTCCATAAGATTAAGAATAGGTAAAGCATTGAATATTTGTCGAAACCTTTCATAGGAAAATTTTGAAAGACAATTATGACAGCAACTAATGTTTGCAACTTGGACACATTATAATATTGCGTTTTCTACGCTTTTGGCCATATACATAGTACATTATAGGCAAATCAAGGTAAACAATGGTGATTTTGTATGATATTGAACAAAATAGAATTTTCGTTTTAACAAAACCAAATTAAAATGTTTTTGATCAATAAGGTACAAATTGTAACGAAAATAATTTGGATATTGAACAAGAAAGATATAAGATGGTATGATTTTAAAGATATACCATGAATTGTGCAATATGATACAAAAATAATGATAAGTGGTTTATTGAACGAAAGTAACACTCAAATGGGTATTGTGGTCTATTGAACCAAACAGTTCTCCATAGAACAAAATGGTTTGCGCCAATCGAAAGAGCACCCTCGAATTATAAAAACTGCATTTCTAACTCAATTTCGTGAAAATGGTCTATTGAACAAGATAGAACTCAGGTGACGAATTGCTTAGGACTCTGAATCAGAGTGAATCGGAATTAATTCAAACAGCCAAGTTGACTTGCAACAAGTTCAGCATCAACAATCTGCCAATAGTGAATCCTATCTCAAACTATTTTATAAATTGCTGTTCTGGTACTCTGAAAATCTGGTGGTACAAAAACATACTATGGCAGGAATTTTTTTGTTTGTTGTCCTATGTTAAGTATGTAAATAGAAATATCTCAATTTTTTGTTACATCCAATTTTCATTGGCTGCTCCGTTAAAAAATACTATTTTGTTTTTATTCTTTTATTAATTTGTATTTATTTTTGTAACTATGTATAATTATTGTAAATAACTTATTTTTATTAATGCATAAACATAATATATATGATTCGCAAAAGGAACAAATTTAAATAAAAAGACAAAAAGAAACAAGTTTCTTTTAAATATGTTCTATAAAGTATTACAATTTTATGAGGAAGATTAATGATGCTTTAACAAAATAAAATGTTATTGATTTTGACAATGATTCAAGTGTATGTATGTATGTTTTTATTTAGTAAAATTTTACTGTTTTTTTTTTTAAATAATTATATAACTATTGACAAATTTGTTATACAAATAATTATGCATACAATTGGAAAACTAATCACCCCTATTATGATAGTCGTTTCACTAAAACGACAAGGCTACAGAGGCGACAGTTCCTGTCCAATCTCCACGCATCTCATCCTTATGACGAAATTCGTTTGAATTAAACATCAATTGACGCCTCCAGGGACGTGTCGTTTTACTGTCGTTTTAGTGAAACGACAACTGTAATAAGGGTGAATATCTTTTTACATTGAATTCTCTGATATGATATAAGTAAATCTTAAAAAAAAGAAAGATCAATCCGAAGGCATGAATATTCTCTTCAAAAGGATATAACTGATCATGCAATTACTAAATCAGTTCAACTCTTGTTTTCATCACTCCTGAATGTCTCCACAATGTTAAATAGTTTCTTCATTCGAATCTTTGTTGTTAAAGTTGTTTGCGGCAAAAATTTTTTGATTGTAGCTTGTTTGCCTATAATTCTCGGCATTGGCCACCTTACTTCGATGTAAGCTGGAATATAAATACAAAAATATGTTTCAATATAATTGAAAGGGGATTGTGTCACAAAACAACAACTGTGGCTTAAAAAGCTAATTTCAATAATTATAAATATATTCTGTTCCACAAAAACATAAGGTAGGATTGCGAATCAAAATAAATGTATTTTTATGATCATACAAATAAAAATCATCGTTACAAACGTTTTCTTATACATTTTATAAATCCATCAAATCAGTCAAAGTAAAGCCTAGTACTCACTTCGAGTGAAAACAAAATGTCCATATAAAAGTGACACATATTTCACAGCGATGAAATTCAACACGAGAGCTGAGTAACCAAATGTAAAGCCTAGTACTCAGTTCGAGTGAAAATGAAATTCCTATATAAAAGTGACACTTATTTCACACCGATGAAATTAAAAACGAGAGCTGAGTACCCAAATGTGAAAGTGAAATATGAACCGGTTCAAAATGAATTTCATTTTATAATTTTCATTTCGCAACGTGCAGCCAGCCACTAGGAAAAGAATACAAAATTTGTGGAAAGTGTGACATTTGTCAATTAATTTATCAAGCTCAAAAAAAAAGTTGAAAAATAATTTAATTAAATAACATAAGGAATTATTTTGGACTTAAATGTCGTTTATTTTTGAATTTCAAGTGCTACCATCAAGCAAAGACAAGAAACCATGGTATTGAAAATAGTCTTCGTTAGCATTTTGTCAAGATTCTGTCAGAAAAACTTTCATACAAATCAATATTTGTTTCATTCAAAGTGAGTATCAAATATTAGAAAACTGAGGACTGAATATTTACGTGGAGAATCAATAATGGGTTCATAATGAATATTCACGTGAATTTGTACCGTATTTATTTTTCATTTCACAAAGAGGTGAGTACTAGGCTAAAGAGTGAAATATGAATCGTTCCAAAATCAAAATTTGGCATATTATATGTACTTAGTTTGACTTTTTATATTCTTTGCAAGGTACAGTCCCTGTCTGATTTATGCAATTTTTTGTAGCCAATAGTCTGTTTTGAAATAATTGGCTTAAGTAAATAATCAGCCTTATCGGGAATAAGGATTTTTTCCCCGTATGAGACTGTCCAATCATAAATAATGTTCGAAAAATGGGAAAAAACTACAATGAAAAAACTAGATATCATAAATCTATTTCCCGGGGGAAAATTAATGATGTTTCCCTGGAAAAAACTCGCCTCAATTTAGTTAAAGAATTTTAAAAATAGAAGGATATTACTACCTATTTTTGAAGGTTTTATAATTTTTTACTTGCTCTAATACCCCGACTCCACAGGCCATGAATGATGGCCGGACTATGGAACATGTCTAAAAAAAAATCCCATGCAGTCGCAAAAATCCATGTCCAAGCAGTGACATATCCATACAAATCAGATTGTAGATTGGATTATGGACATCGTTCATGGCCTGTGGAGTCGGGGTGTAAAGGATAAGTTTTGGTTTCGGTTTAAAAATATAGGCATTTTAATAAAATCCAACATTACGTTTACCGAGAAGTCCATCGGTATTGGTATGTGTGGCTGTATGTCCACTCTACAACAAGCTAAAGACTTAAAGGGGAAACGGCTTGGAGGAGAAATTGGTTTTGTTTTAAGCGATCTATATTAAGTTATTGTTTCTTTATATTTTTTACACATTTTGGAAATATTTTACACTTTCGGGTTTTTTCCCCTCATAAAGTAACACAGTTTTGCACAGAGGGAGAGAACAAAAATATTACAACAACAAAATAGACAAACAAAATAGTTTTCTTTAACTTTTGAATATTTTTACGCGTTTCCATTACATGAGAATTAAATCTACGATGCAAAATAGGTCTTAATCACCACAAATACTTCAAATATTTAATTTGATTTCATAAAATAATTTTCAAACTTTGACAGACAAATAATTTCAGAATATAAATTCTCTCAAAGTATTTCGAAACTGATTCGAAGTAATTTCCGGGGGAGATTGAATCCGGGGGAGATTGACGAAAGGAGTATTCGAATCCAGGGGAAAATGAAAATCGGGAGTAGAACAATCTCTCCCGAAATTGCCGATAAGGCTGAATACCTCCATACCAAGAAAAGTTAAGAAAAGGGTAGAACCTATAAACTAAAAAAATCAAAACCGTAACTGTACTATCAAAACTGTTTCAAATTAAGTCTACTAAGTGTCACCAAAAGCATTTTTAATTGGAAAAATTATTTCCCAATGAAGTAGATAGTTTTGGAATTACGAAGTGGTTTATCTGGCAATTCCATTAAATTTCTACCAATTTTAAGATATATTCTATTTGTTATTTCAAGAAAAAGAACTTTTTAACTTACGAATCTCTATTCACACTACTGATTATGTTTGCTGTGCCAACTGTATGAATGATGTACGTGCAGCACTCAATAATTGCAGGAATCTCTAGAATAAGATCACCCTTGTCTTTCTTTTAGTCTAATGGAATTCGTACCAACATCAGATGATCACTGTGATTCGTTAGCACAAAATCAATTTTGGCCAATAGCAGTCGATGCTTTTGTTTGTTGCGTCAAGAAGGTAGATAGCTTTGTTGCTGAGGAGGATGAATCGACCTCTTGGCTTATAGCCATGTCGATCGTATTTGACGCAAGGTGAGGAATATTTAAGTTCTTCAGAACCTAATGCTGTTGTCACAAAATTACTAACTTGCGCCAAGTGTTCCTTGGAAATGTGGTCTTTTTCGGACCATTTGGCAATACTTTGCGGGTAATTTTTCTTTTTATCTAGGTAGGTATATGGAAAACACACTTTATTTAGAAGGGAAATAAATTAATTTAACAAAAAACTGACCTTTAAAAACCTTTTCAGCTGTGACTTTTGAGTTCAAATTGCTTCTTCTCATTACTCAGCTGCTGACTATAATTTCTTGTTAAGTGAAGCCGATGCACCATATGTAGGTATGTAGAGGCTTCCTGACAATGTTTTGGCTGCGGAAGGCCAACTCATGTCCAGCACTTTTGTTGGTAACTCCTTGCATTGGCAATGAACTTTTCATTCACACCATTTGGTGGATCTTCTCTGGTGATGAAGCCTTTAATGAATGCTCGAATCTTAACAGCAGCCTCTGGTCTTCTTTTGGCAGCTTTAATCGCCAAAAACCGTCGGCAATATGATTGCAGTATAATTGTGTTCTCACGAAGTTTAAGATACAGCTTGCGTTGTTTTCGTCCCTTCGAGTGTGACTGAATAATAGCTGCGACATCGCGTTTCTTCGCTTGGAATGCTTCTCAGAATCGAAGAGGGTCTTAGGGAACCAAATGAAAATCTTTTTTCACATTGTACCGTAGCTAGAAATAAACACAACAAACTTTTTAATGACATTAAAAATATGCTTTTATACAAGTAAATAAACTTTTATTGATATTAAAATAAAAACTTTACGATTTTAGATTTCACATAATTTATTTTACTTAGAACTGTCAGATTTTTGACAAAACGAAAACAACAAAAAAAACTTACCTGTCAGTTTGAGCAAATTTCGCCATTTTGTTTTTTAATCCACCACTCACACCGATTCACGGATAGGAAAAAAAGAGTAGGTTAAGAGAGTTTTCTCTTACTCACCTCAAATAAATTTTGCGGGTGTTTAAGGCAAGGGGGGTACGAGTCGGGCCTCTAGGTAGTATACTTACTCTATGATTAGAACCATAAAGCAGGAATCTAGTACGTTTTACTTTAACAACTGACAAAGGAGACCCAGCTGTGTGTGTGCCATAGAGTAAGTATACTACCTAGAGGCCCGACTCGTACCCCCCTTGCCTTAAACACCCGCAAAATTTATTTGAGGTGAGTAAGAGAAAACTCTCTTAAGGTTAGACCGCACTAGGCGGAACTGCACTGCAGCGGAACTGCGATTCAAAATAATTTATATGAAATTGTATGAAGTTCAGTTGCCGCTTAGTGCGATATAGCTCATACAATTTCATACAAATAATGTTTTGCCGCGTCGTGAAGTGTAGTTCCGCTGCAGTTGTGTGCGGTCTAACCTTTAACCTACTCTTTTTTTCCTATCCGTGAAGCGGTGTGAGTGGTGGATTAAAAAACAAAATGGCGAAATTTGCTCAAACTGACAGTTTTTTTGTTGTTTTCGTTTTGTCAAAAATCTGACAGTTCTAAGTAAAATAAATTATGTGAAATCTAAAATCGTGTAAAGTTTTTATTTTAATATCAATAAAAGTTTATTTACTTGTATAAAAGCATATTTTTAATGTCATTAAAAAGTTTGTTGTGTTTATTTCTAGCTGCGGTACAATGTGAAAAAAGATTTTCATTTGGTTCCCTAAGACCCTCTTCGATTCTGAGAAGCATTCCAAGCGAAGAAACGCGATGTCGCAGCTATTATTCAGTCACACTCGAAGGGACGAAAACAACGCAAGCTGTATCTTAAACTTCGTGAGAACACAATTATACTGCAATCATATTGCCGACGGTTTTTGGCGATTCAAGCTGCCAAAAGAAGACCAGAGGCTGCTGTTAAGATTCGAGCATTCATTAAAGGCTTCATCACCAGAGAAGATCAACCAAATGGTGTGAATGAAAAGTTCATTGCCAATGCAAAGAGATAGTGGCTTATAAGATTATCAAAGGAGTTACCAACAAAAGTGCTGGACATGAGTTGGCCTTCCGCAGCCAAAACATTGTCAGGAAGCCTCTACATACCTACATATGGTGCATCGGCTTCACTTAACAAGAAATTATAGTCAGCAGCTGAGTAATGAGAAGAAGCAATTTGAACTCAAAAGTCACAGCTGAAAAGGTCTTTAAAGGTCAGTTTTTTGTTAAATTAATTTATTTCCCTTCTAAATAAAGTGTGTTTTCCATATACCTACCTAAATAAAAAGAAAAATTACCCGCAAAGTATTGCCAAATGGTTCCAAAAAGACTACATTTCCAAGGAACACTCGGCGCAAGTTAGTAATTTTGTGACAACAGCATTAGGTTCTGAAGAACTTAAATATTCCTCACCTTGCGTCAAATACGATCGACATGGCTATAAGCCAAGAGGTCGATTCATCCTCCTCAGCAACAAAGCTATCTACCTTCTTGACGCAACAAACAAAAGCATCGACTGCCATTGGCCAAAATTGATTTTATGCTATCGAATCACAGTGATCATCTGATGTTGGTACGAATTCCATTAGACTAAAAGAAAGACAAAGGTGATCTTATTCTAGAGATTCCTGCAATTATTGAGTGCTGCACGTACATCATTCATACAGTTGGCACAGCAAACATAATCAGTGGTGTGAATAGAGATTCGTAAGTTAAAAAGTTCTTTTTCTTGAAATAACAAATAGAATATATCTTAAAATTGGTAGAAATTTAATGGAATTGCCAGATAAACCACTTCGTAATTCCAAAACTATCTACTTCATTGGGAAATAATTTTTCCAATAAAAAATGCTTTTGGTGACACTTAGTAGACTTAATTTGAAACAGTTTTGATAGTACAGTTACGGCTTTGATTTTTTTAGTTTATAGGTTCTACCTTTTTCTTAACTTTTCTTGGTATGGAGGTATTCAGCCTTATCGGCAATTTCGGGGGAGATTGTTCTACTCCCGATTTTCATTTTTCCCTGGATTCGAATACTCCTTTCGTCAATCTCCCCCGGATTCAATCTCCCCCGGAAATTACTTCGAATCAGTTTCGAAATACTTTGAGTGAATTTATATTCTGAAATTATTTGTCTGTCAAAGTTTGAAAATTATTTTATGAAATCAAATTAAATATTTGAAGTATTTGTGGTGATTAAGACCTATTTTGCATCGTAGATTTAATTCTCATGTAATGGAAACGCGTAAAAATATTCAAAAGTTAAAGAAAACTATTTTGTTTATCTATTTTGTTGTTGTAATATTTTTGTTCTCTCCCTCTGTGCAAAACTGTGTTACTTTATGAGGGGAAAAAAACCGAAAGTGTTAAAAATATTTCCAAAATGTGTAAAAAATATAAAGAAACAATAACTTAATATAGATCGCTTAAAACAAAACCAATTTCTCCTCCAAGCTGTTTCCCCTTTAAGTCTTTAGCTTGTTGTAGAGTGGACATACAGCCACACATACCAATACCGATGGACTTCTCGGTAAACGTAATGTTGGATTTTATTAAAATGCCTTATCCTTTACACCCCGACTCCACAGGCCATGAACGATGTCCATAATCCAATCTGATTTGTATGGATATGTCACTGCTTGGACATGGATTTTTGCGACTGCATGGGATTTTTTTTTAGACATGTTCCATAGTCCGGCCATCATTCATGGCCTGTGGAGTCGGGGTATCAGAGCAAGTAAAAAATTATAAAACCTTCAAAAATAGGTAGTAATATCCTTCCATTTTTAAAATTCTTCAACTAAATTGAGGCGAGTTTTCTCCAGGGAAATATCATTAATTTTCCCCCGGGAAATAGATTTACGATATCTAGTTTTTTCATTGTAGTTTTTTCCCATTTTTCGAACATTATTTATGATTGGACAGTCTCATACGGGGAAAAAATCCTTATTCCCGATAAGGCTGATTATTTACTTAAGCCAATTATTTCAAAACAGACTATTGGCTACAAAAAATTGCATAAATCAAACAGGGACTGTACCTTGCAAAAAATATAAAAAGTCAAACTTAGTACATATAATATGCCAAATTTTGATTTTGGAACGATTTTGAGTATTAGAACTTTTTGAGTTAATACATTTTTGGAAAGTCTTTTTTGGCAACATATTGATTTTAATCTTTTTAAAGAATTGGTTTAAAAATATCAAAATTACACAGCACATACATAATTATGTACATAGAAGGTAATGGTTTATATTTTTGGTAAGAATCTAAAATCGATATCGTTGATTTTTCTTAAAATATTTGAGTTGAAAAATATTTGTTAAGAGTTTTTATTAGTAGCAAGTAGTAGAAAGCAACAAAATTAAATGCAGGTTTTGAAAACTATAAACAAAAATCTTTCTGTCGTTCCTCAATGAGTAGTTGCTTTCGGAGGACCTTATACCTTATACTTTCCTTTTAAAATTGTGGCTTTGATTACATTATTCATTAAGCGCTTAACAGCAAGTCTAGTTCCGTTTCAAAGTTCTTTTTGATTTTTATTCCGAAGCATGATGATTGGTACACTGACTTTTATTCGTAAATTATGGGGTGGCTAAATCTATGGCAGGAGGTAAATCTAGTTAATTAAGAAATTCTGTTGGATAGTTCACTACGTCATCTTCGTCTATAATATAATCGATTGACTTATATGATACTAGTTCACCAATTATTCCATTTTGAATATCCCAATTAACATCGTTAACATCTTTATTTTTTCCTGCTAATATTGCTCGTTCGCTCAACCAAGCATGATCTTTCTGTCGCTGTCCAATATTTGGAAAAACTTTTTTAATCTTTAATTTAATTCTTCTTGAGTTTGGGTAATCTCACAAAAATGTTCCGGCAATGTTATTAATCCATCATCAATGGGCATTTTGCCATTACCAATATTCAACAACTGCTTTGAAAACAACGGCCGATGAATCGTTTCGCAATTGGACACTCATATTTATTTTCAATCTGATTGTTTTGACATATCTCAAATATGATTTCAAACATGCATTCATTTCATCCGCTGGAGTTGATTGTGGAACTACGCGCAATAATATAAAGGAACCGCCAAATAAATTTTGATTGTTTTGAAGATATTCAAAGCTTCCAATGACTTCTTAAGAGCCATCGTGCATTCATCCCACACAATAATCTTACATTGTTGTAATACCTGTGCTGTTTCCAAATTCTTTGGAATGTTACATGTGATGGGTGTTTCATTAATATGTATGTTCAATATGTTAACTTCAGTAGGCCGAAATGTTGTTTTGTTTGACTTTTTTTTACCATAAATGACAATAATAAAATCTGAATTTCCGGTTTGATTCTATAAACAAATGTTGTTTGATTTTTCTTCGTTTTGTTGACATATTTTTGTTTAACTTTTAATTTTTTTTGTCATAAAAATGGTAAGCGGTCACAGGTCATTTTTTTTATACACAAACCTGCTACAGAATAATACCTTTCCAACAAAAAAAAATTCATCGAATTCGTAGCTACCAAACTTGAGATATAAGAACACAAACGAACAAAAATTCATTTATATATATATATATAGATTAAAACTTTCATTTTAATTTATTGACAAATGTTACACTTTTCCACAACTATTTTATTTGTTCCTAGTGGTCGTACGATAGGAAATGAAAATTATGAAACGAAATTAATGTTGAACCGGTTCATATTTCACTCTTTAGCCTAGTACTCACCTCTTTGTGAAATGAAAAATAAATACGGTACAAATTCACGTGAATATTCATTATGAACCCATTATTGATTCTCCACGTAAATATTCAGTCCTCAGTTTTCTAATATTTGATACTCACTTTGAATGAAACAAATATTGATTTGTATGAAAGTTTTTCTGACAGAATCTTGACAAAATGCTAACGAAGACTATTTTCAATACCATGGTTTCTTGTCTTTGCTTGATGGTAGCTTTTTAAATTCAAAAATCAACGACATTTAAGTCCAAAATAATTCCTTATGTTATTTAATTGAATTATTTTTCAACTTTTATTTTGAGCTTGATAAATTAATTGACAAATGTCATACTTTTCCACAAATTTTGTATTCTTTTCCTAGTGGCTGGCTGCACGTTGCGAAATGAAAATTATAAAATGAAATTCATTTTGAACCGGTTCATATTTCACTTTCACATTTGGGTACTCACCTCTCGTTTTTAATTTCATCGGTGTGAAATAAGTGTCACTTTTATATAGGAATTTCATTTTCACTCGAACTGAGTACTAGGCTTTACATTTGGTTACTCAGCTCTCGTGTTGAATTTCATCGCTGTGAAATATGTGTCACTTTTATATGGACATTTTGTTTTCACTCGAAGTGAGTACTAGGCTTTACTTTGACTGATTTGATGGATTTATAAAATGTATAAGAAAACGTTTGTAACGATGATTTTTATTTGTATGATCATAAAAATACATTTATTTTGATTCGCAATCCTACCTTATGTTTTTGTGGAACAGAATATATTTATAATTATTGAAATTAGCTTTTTAAGCCACAGTTGTTGTTTTGTGACACAATCCCCTTTCAATTATATTGAAACATATTTTTGTATTTATATTCCAGCTTACATCGAAGTAAGGTGGTCAATGCCGAGAATTATAGGCAAACAAGCTACAATCAAAAAATTTTCGCCGCAAACAACTTTAACAACAAAGATTCGAATGAAGAATCTATTTAACATTGTGGAGACATTCAGGAGTGATGAAAACAAGAGTTGAACTGATTTAGTAATTGCATGATCAGTTATATCCTTTTGAAGAGAATATTCATGCCTTCGGATTGATCTTTCTTTTTTTTAAGATTTACTTATATCATATCAGAGAATTCAATGTATAAAGATATTCACCCTTATTACGGTTGTCGTTTCACTAAAACGACACGTCCTGGAGGCGTCAATTGATGTTTAATTCAAACGAATTTCGTCATAAGGATGAGATGCGTGGAGATTGGACAGAAACTGTCGCCTCTAGAGCCTTGTCGTTTTACTTTCGTTTTAGTGAAACGACTATCATAATATGGGTGATTAGTTTTCCAATTGTATGCATAATTATTTGTATAACAAATCTGTCAATAGTTATATAATTATTGAAATGTAACAGTAAAATTTTACTAAATAAAAACATACATACATACACTTGAATCATTGTCAAAATCAATAACATTTTATTTTGTTAAAGCATCGTTAATCTTCCTTTCTTTCTTTTTGTCTTTTTATTTAAATTTGTTCCTTTTGCGAATCATATATATTATGTTTATGCATTAATAAAAATAAGTTATTTACAATAATTATACATAGTTATAAAAATAAATACAAATTAATAAAAGAATAAAAACAAAATAGTATTTTTTAACGGAGCAGCCAATGAAAATTGGATGTAACAAAAAATTGAGATATTTCTATTTACATACTTAACATAGGACAACAAACAAAAAAATTCTTGCCTTCAAGTAAAGTACAAAATTGATAGTATGTTTTTGTACCATCAGATTTTTTGAGTACCAGAACATCAATTTATAAAATAGTTTGAGATAGGATTCACTATTTTTATTTAAATTTGTTCCTTTTGCGAATCATATATATTAAGTTTATGCATTAATAAAAATAAGTTATTTAAAATAATTATACAGTTACAAAAATAAATACAAATTAATAAAAGTATAAAAACAAAAAAATATTTTTTTAACGGAGCAGCCAATGAAAATTGGATGTAACAACAAATTGAGATATTTCTATTTACAAACTTAACATAGGACAACAAACAAAAAAGTTCCTGGCATAGTATGTTTTTGTACCACCAGATTTTCAGAGTACCAGAACAGCAATTTATAAAATAGTTTGAGATAGGATTCACTATTGGCAGATTGCTGATGCTGAACTTGTTGCAAGTCAACTTGGCTGTTTGAATTAATTCCGATTCACTCTGATTCAGAGTCCTAAGCAGTTCGTCACCTGAGTTCTATTTTGTTCAATAGACCATTTTTCACGAAATTGAGTTAGAAATGCAGTTTTTATAATTCGAGGGTGCTCTTTCGATTGGCGCAAACCATTTTGTTCTATGGAGAACTGTTTGGTTCAATAGACCACAATACCCATTTGGGTGTTACTTTCGTTCAATAAACCACTTATCATTATTTTTGTATCATATTGCACAATTCATGGTATATCTTTAAAATCATACCATCTTATATCTTTCTTGTTCAATATCCAAATTATTTTCGTTACAATTTGTACCTTATTGATCAAAAACATTTTAATTTAGTTTTGTTAAAACGAAAATTCTATTTTGTTCAATATCATACAAAATCACCATTGTTTACCTTGATTTGCCTATAATGTACTATGTAAATGGCCAAAAGCGTAGAAAACGCAAAATTATAATGTGTCCAAGTTGCAAGCATTAGTTGCTGTCATAATTGTCTTTCAAATGAAAGGTTTCGACAAATATTCAATGCTTTACCTATTCTTAATCTTATGGAATGTAATACAAATATTGTGACAATTACGTTCAATTATTCTGAACCATCATGCCATTTACAGGTACAAAAGAAGTGGATGCTGTGCACAGTGAAATACAGAAATACTTTAAGGACTTGGACGTTTACAGCCTCATTTCTTTAATAAAGATTCTGAAGGGAATTAATTACACCAAAATTAAAATGAGGTTGCAGAGCTTTAAAAAGAAAACAATTTTAATTTTAATAAGACAAATCAAATACAGAAGCAATGACCTTATTTCCTTGTACAGTGCGGTTCACTTGTTTAGACGCACCAATTTTTTTTTTTTAAGTTTATTTTTTTCTTTCGTATGTATCAATTATCACACACATAAGCCTTTTATTTTGAAATGTGTTCATCGTTTTCAGGTACTTATTCCTAAACTACTTATGGATCAACAAAATTATTTTTAAAACATAAACAAAAACTAAATTAATTACTTTGTTTTAATAATATGAAATTTTAAACTAACATAATAAATATTTAATACTTAAAACTAAGTTTGCATCTTAACAATAACTGAATTAGCTAGCTTTACAATTCTATTGAAATCTGCTTTCGATTGGCCTCTCTAATATTTACATCGTCCCCATATAACAGCAGGGAAATTAGGACTTTGTATATCATGGAAGATTCGTGCAATATTCCTTCCAGTAAATGTATTATCAGGATACATATTTATTATTGAATAAATATCACCAGTTATTTCATCATCGGTTATGTTGGATTGCTAATTAAAAATGACAATTAAAGAAAACGCAAAATAAATATGAGAAATTAATTAAAACGTACCTCAACATCAAGAACCAAATCTTTGGGATAATCATTTTGGAAATATTCACGAACAATTACTTTTAACTTTTCAGAATTGTTTTTGGGAACATCTTCAATTGTACAGGGTTTGTAAGATTTATATGAAACCGAAGAAAGACCTTGGAATACATATTGTAGCTGAAAAAAGAAGAAGACTATGTAAAAACTATGCTACTTTAGAGATTTGAAAACAGATACCTGAATTAACTGTGTTTTCTCTTGCGTTGCAGACCGACTATAAAGGGAGTCAAGAGCTTCATCGATCTCATCCAATGTAAAATCTCCAGGCGATTTAACTCTAAAATAACATTCGACTTCTAATTCATATTTTTAAAACTTTTTAAGCTTACGTGTAATCCATTCAAAATTCTTTAATTGATATTTAACAACTCCACTATTCCATCCGATTGGAGCAGCAATGTCAATCACAGAAAATTCAAGGGTGCTGCTATCCTCCTTGAAGGTTTTGTCTTTCAATTGTAAGGCTATGGCCATTGCCAGTGGAGGACAGTGTCTAGCTGCATGTCTAAAATAAAAATTAAATAACTTATATCGGCGCCTAAGACTGACTTTTTATGTGACTTATCTTACTTTAAGTACTTTGCTCCTCCGTAAGATATCACTTTGCACATTATATAAGCCGAACTGAGCACATTTATACCCCAACGGCAATCTAATTCTAAATAACAAAGAAGTGTTGATATGTTCTCTTCTGGTATATCTAAGGCTTGTACTGTTTTCTCAATTGAGATTCCAATTTCATGGCCTGGACAGATTCTTTTTCGTGGTTGTTTTTTATCAGTCGATTTCGAAGGGCCCTCTGCAGTAGATAATAATCGACTGGCAGGCATCGAATCTGCTAGGAAAAGCAAAAGGACAAAAGATGTAGGACGGTCCGAAATTATTTTCTTTGTGTGCGTGAAGTTTCAGATTTAGACAAAGCCATACAAAAGACGATTCTTATCTTACCTTTTACTCAACAGTAATCCGATCAGAGCTGTGTCTCTATTTTCATCCTTTGAAACTGACAATATCAAATTGTCCGGTAAGGGAACATCACTAATGATTCCTTTCTCTCCATCCGGAATGCTCAAATGTTTGATTATACTCGTTCTAGTGGGTAATGTTGCCGTTGCTGTCAAACCCAAGACAGTTTTTACACCCAAATTCTTCTGTAAAAACTTACAAATCATCAAATAGCTAGGTCGGAAATTATGACTCCATTGTGAAACACAATGCGCCTCATCGATACATGCAAATGCAATGGGCGGTAGTTTTCTCAAAATCGAACCAAATCCGGTTGAACGTTCGCCGGCCACCACTGCCTCGGGCGATACCAACAAAATATCAATTTCTACATTATTTATCATTTCTAGAATTTTTATTCGTTGTTGCGGAGTTTGATTGGTATGCAGGCAGTGAGCTCGTAGAAAATGTGGAACACCATGAACTTGATCCTCCATCAAAGATACCAAGGGCGAAATTACCAAAGTTATGGAACCCATTTTTTTTGCTATATAAATAAGCAGGCAGTTGATAGCAAAGAGATTTTCCACTGCCAGTACTGAGAGTTACCAATGTCGATTGGCCGGTGAGAATTCTCATTATGGCCCGATCCTGGCCCTTGCGGAAGTCAGTGTGGCCAAACATCCTAAGCACTTCATAGACTTCTTCTGTTGCTGCTGGGATAGATCCGTCAGGATTAAGTTCATAGATAGCGCCGCCTTTGGAAACTTCATTGGGAGCATTGAGTAGACCAGCTTTTTCAAGAAAATCCTGGGGGATTGTATGCCCTATATATACTTTTGGTGGAGATGGTAGGATTTCAGCTGGTTTTTCTGTTGCTGCTTGGATTTCTTTATAAATTTTAGCGACTATGTCTTCTTCTGCTTCATTTTCTTTGCCATCAAAAGTTTCTTCCTCGTCATCTCCTTGATCTTCTTCTTCGCCATCTTTCTTACACAGAAGCGTGTTCGTTGCTTCTGGAAGTTTATCCAAATTCCGGCTATGCACAACCAATGCACTCTGACTGGCCATCTTCTCTGCCTCTTCTAGAGTTAAGTAAGGACTATCATCATCCATATCCACAGTAGCTGGCAGAAGAGAATCACCTTTAAGTTTGCACTGCTGGGCAAAATGACCCGGCTGACCGCACTGAAAACAAGTCAAGATTCCGCCATCACATCCACCCATGTTCATTTCGGGTCCAATCAAAGCGGCTGCTTTCTTCTGTTTCCATTGGTTCTTCTTGTATTTAGAGAAGTTTACTGTTTTCTTGCCACGAACGAAAACCTTCTTTTGGATATTGATCCGGACAAAATTGTCATTCAATTTTCCAGAAGCCACTTTGTCAGCTAACTTGTTTTTTAGTGCTTCGCGTTTTTCATTCACTTTAAAACATGTCTGGCTTTCATCAGTTTTCTTTATTCCTCCTATTATTTTGCTTACATTGTTAATATACTCATCTGCCATTAAATTAGCCATTTCGAGATCGTCCACATTTGCTCTAGGCAAGCATCTTAAGTTTCCAGTTTCTAGAGCGAGGGTATACTTAATCTCTTCCGGATCTGGGGCTTTTCCTTCTTCATTTTCTTCAGGGGCCTCTTGTTTTTGTTGCTTCTTCGAAACTCTTGTGGTGGATTTTATTGCAGTTACAGCTTTTGGAGCCGCCTTCTTGGCTTTACTACTTGCATTTGGTTTGTTTACTTCCTTCTTTTGTAGTTTTTTCTTCGTAGCTACAGCTTTTTTGCGAATTCGCTTAGGTTTTTTATCTTCGTCTTCTTCGGATGTATCCATTTCCTTTCTCCTCCCCTTCTTTGCAACAATTGGAATGTCTTCCACAGATATGGATGCATCCTCGCATGGTGCTTTTGGATATTCTTCACATGGAATTGGTGGAACTCTTATTTGTTCTTGAGGAGCAGCAATTGGTGTCTGTTGATTCTTGTCTATTGCAGTCAGAACCCGTCGGCGTTTGACTATGCGACGCGGTTCTTGAACTTCTTTTTCATCTTCGCTATTGGACACGATAGAGTCGGAGTTTTATTTGCCCTGCACAGCCTTTGTATTGTCTCCATATTGCTCAGGTATGGTTGGAGTATAAATAATAAGCGATTCCCGTTTTTTTTCCTGAGCAATTAATTGGGAGACATTTATATTGCTCAGCCCCATTAGAACAGATTCTCCTATTTGATCACTTAACATGAAAGAATTTCCATCATCTGTGGCATTTCTATTAAGCCAACCCGCGTCCAGCTGCATTGAAGTGTGTTTAGGCTTTTGAGACCCACAGCAGACATAAAATCATAATTTGGTTCTTTATTTGCCAATTCTTTAGCTCGCTGAGTTAGAATTGTCTTGAGATCGGGAAAAAGTTCCTGAGTTTCCGATTGAGTGGAGGTAACCGAAGACTGCGATAGATCTGTATTTGTTTTTGCTAAAGATTTGCGAGGATTTCTTTTCGAAAAGGACGAACTTTTAAACAGTTTTGCCGTTAAATTGGATTTGAAGGCTTGACGGACTGGACTGGTGGATTTTTGTACAGGGGGTTTCTTACTTACATCTTTGCCCCAAGCTTTTGTATTGTGTTCGCTCTCTTTAACGGGTTCAAATTCTTTGATGACATGATCTTCATTAAGATTAACAGCGTTTGTAATCTGAGTTAAAGACTTGAGTTCGTTTAAATTGGAAAAATTTAGCGACGAGTCCATATTTGATATAGTTGATATATCCAGTGGAAGTTGTGGTCCACATGAATTGTCTTGCATGCTTTCATCGATGTCTCCTTGAGAGGTTTCAAGAATATCGAAACCATCCTCGGCGAGAACATCATTGAGTGTGTCTTCGAGAAATGAGGTTTTAAGTTTGTAGTACATTTTGTAAGAATCACGAATATCTTTTGATGCATCACGAATATCATACTTAAAGTAAAAAAAAAAATAAGTTACGAAGTTACAAGCCAAGATTTTTAAACTTACCTTTGAAGGAATTCTATTGTTTTTCATTTTGAAATCTTTTTCCCACACTTTAACTCGAAGTTTATATTTTTGATTTTTGTGTTTAAAAACGGGATCGTCCATTGTTTAGTTTTATTTATAAGAGCAAAAGTTTAATTTTAGCAGAGTTGACTCACTTTTTGAAGACAAATTTGAAAACACTACGAGCTGTCAGCTCTTGTCAAAATTCTCGACATGATTGAGCAAAACTGGTCTATTTCTTGTGGTGGAAGTTAGGGCACATACGCATGGAATTTCAAGGGTGTGATTCTACTTTTTGATTACATTTTCTTTGTTTTCAATAGAAATAGTAATAAATATTACTGGATTTATATGCCAGAAGCAATAAAAGGCTATATCAAATAAAGTTTTAGTTCATAAACATTTAGAAGCATCAATTTTATTGACAAAATATTTTATTTTTCAGTTTTTGAATTTAACGGATTCCCTTTTTTGAATATCCGATTCACCAATTGAGCACATGACCACGTTTGAGCAAATGCTCTAATGCATACATACAAAGCTCGTTTTGTCCCATTTAAAATGCATTGCAACTGCACACATCCTTACTGAATAGGGCATAACTCCTCTCAATTCAGCTTGTAGGGTGAAAGAGCATGGACACCTTAAGTCGGTTCTCTAGGTAGTATTTTCTCTATGATAGTTATAATGAGCTTGTGTCAAAATTAGAACCATAAAGCAGGAATCTAGTACGTTTTACTTTAACAACTGACAAAGGAGACCCAGCTGTGTGTGTGCCATAGAGCATAGAGCATAGAGAAAATACTACCTAGAGAACCGACTTAAGGTGTCCATGCTCTTTCACCCTACAAGCTGAATTGAGAGGATTTATGCCCTATTCAGTAAGGATGTGTGCAGTTGCAATGCATTTTAAATGGGACAAAACGAGCTTTGTATGTATGCATTAGGGCATTTGCTCAAACGTGGTCATGTGCTCAATTGGTGAATCGGATATTCAAAAAAGGGAATCCGTTAAATTCAAAAACTGAAAAATAAAATATTTTGTCAATAAAATTGATGCTTCTAAATGTTTATGAACAAAAACTTTATTTGATATAGCCTTTTATTGCTTCTGGCATATAAATCCAGTAATATTTATTACTATTTCTATTGAAAACAAAGAAAATGTAATCAAAAAGTAGAATCACACCCTTGAAATTCCATGCGTATGTGCCCTAACTTCCAGCACAAGAAATAGACCAGTTTTGCTCAATCATGTCGAGAATTTTGACAAGAGCTGACAGCTCGTAGTGTTTTCAAATTTTTCTTCAAAAAATGAGTCCACTCTGCTAAAATTAAACTTTTGCTCTTATAAATAAAACTAAACAATGGACGATCCCGTTTTTAAACACAAATATCAAAAATATAAACTTCGAGTTAAAGTGTGGGAAAAAGATTTCAAAAAGAAATACAATACAATTCCTTCAAAGGTAAGTTTAAAAATCTTGGCTTGTAACTTCGTAACTTATTTTTTTTTTTGATTCTTACAAAATGTACTACAAACTTAAAACCTCATTTCTCGAAGACACACTCAATGATGTTCTCGCCGAGGATGGTTTCGATATTCTTGAAACCTCTCAAGGAGACATCGATGAAAGCATGCAAGACAATTCATGTGGACCACAACTTCCACTGGATATATCAACTATATCAAATATGGACTCGTCACTAAATTTTTCCAATTTAAACGAACTCAAGTCTTTAACTCAGATTACAAACGCTGTTAATCTTAATGAAGATCATGTCATCAAAGTATTTGAACCCGTTAAAGAGAGCGAACACAATACAAAAGCTTGGGGCAAAGATGTAAGTTCGTCCTTTTCGGAAAGAAATCCTCGCAAATCTTTAGCAAAAACAAATAAAGATCTATCGCAGTCTTCGGTTACCTCCACTCAATCGGAAACTCAGGAACTTTTTCCCGATCTCGAGACAATTCTAACTCAGTGAGCTAAAGAATTGGCAAATAAAGAGCCAAATTATTATTGTATGTCTGCTGTGGGTCTCAAAAAGCCTAAACACACTTCAATGCAGCTGGACGTGGGTTGGCTTAATAGAAATGCCACAGATGATGGAAATTCTTTCATGTTAAGTGATCAAATAGGAGAATCTGTTCTAATGGGGCTGAGCAATATAAATGTCTCCCAATTAATTGCTCAGGAAAAAAAACGGGAATCGCTTATTATTTATACTCCAACCATACCTGAGCAATATGGAGACAATACAAAGACTGTACAGGGCAAATATGACTCCCACTCTATCGTGTCCAATAGCGAAGATGAAAAAGAAGTTCAAGAACCTCGCATAGTCAAACGCCGACGGGTTCTGACTGCAATAGACAAGAATCAACAGACACCAATTGCTGCTCCTCAAGAACAAATAAGAGTTCCACCAATTCCATGTGAAGAATATCCAAAAGCACCATGCGAGGATGCATCCATATCTGTGGAAGACATTCTAATTGTTGCAAAGAAGCGGAGGAGAAAGGAAATGGATACATCCGAAGAAGACGAAGATAAAAAACCTAAGCGAATTCGCAAAAAAGCTGTAGCTACGAAGAAAAAACTACAAAAGAAGGAAGTAAACAAACCAAATGCAAGTAGTAAAGCCAAGAAGGCGGCTCCAAAAGCTGTAACTGCAATAAAATCCACCACAAGAGTTTCGAAGAAGCAACAAAAACAAGAGGCCCCTGAAGAAAATGAAGAAGGAAAAGCCGCAGATCCGGAAGAGATTAAGTATACCCTCGCTCTAGAAACTGGAAACTTAAGATGCTTGCCTAGAGCAAATGTGGACGATCTCGAAATGGCTAATTTAATGGCAGATGAGTATATTAACAATGTAAGCGAAAAAATAGGAGGAATAAAGAAAACTGATGAAAGCCAGACATGTTTTAAAGTGAATGAAAAACTCGAAGCACTAAAAATCAAGTTAGCTGACAAAGTGGCTTCTGGAAAATTGAATAAGAATTTTGTCCGGATCAATATCCAAAAGAAGGTTTTCGTTCGTGGCAAGAAAACAGTAAACTTCTCTAAATACAAGAAGAACCAATGGAAACAGAAGAAAGCAGCCGCTTTGATTGGACCCGAAATGAACATGGGTGGATGTGATGGCGGAATCTTGACTTGTTTTCAGTGCGGTCAGCCGGGTCATTTTGCCCAGCAGTGCAAACTTAAAGGTGATTCTCTTCTGCCAGCTACTGTGGATATGGATGATGATAGTCCTTACTTAACTCTAGAAGAGGCAGAGAAGATGGCCAGTCAGAGTGCATTGGTTGTGCATAGCCGGAATTCGGATAAACTTCCAGAAGCAACGAACACGCTTCTGTGTAAGAAAGATGGCGAAGAAGAAGATCAAGGAGATGACGAGGAAGAAACTTTTGATGGCAAAGAAAATGAAGCAGAAGAAGACATAGTCGCTCAAATTTATAAAGAAATCCAAACAGCAACAGAAAAACCAGCTGAAATCCCACCATCTCCACCAAAAGTATATATAGGGCATTCAATCCCCCAGGATTTTCTTGAAAAAGCCGGTCTACTCAATGCTCCCAATGTAGTTTCCAAAGGCGGCGCTATCTATGAACTTAATCCTGACGGATCTATCCCAGCAGCAACAGAAGAAGTCTATGAAGTGCTTAGGATGTTTGGCCACACTGACTTCCGCAAGGGCCAGGATCGGACCATAATGAGAATTCTCACCGGCCAATCGACATTGGTAACTCTCGGTACTGGCAGTGGAAAATCTCTTTGCTATCAACTGCCTACTTATTTATATAGCAAAAAAATGGGTTCCATAACTTTGGTAATTTCGCCGTTGGTATCTTTGATGGAGGATCAAGTTCATGGTGTTCCACATTTTCTACGAGTTCACTGCCTGCATACCAATCAAACTCCGCAACAACGAATAAAAATTCTACAAATGATCAATAATGGAGAAATTGATATTTTGTTGGTATCGCCCGAGGCAGTGGTGGCCGGCGAACGTTCAACCGGATTTGGTTCGATTTTGAGAAAACTACCGCCCATTGCATTTGCATGTATCGATGAGGCGCATTGTGTTTCGCAATGGAGTCATAATTTCCGACCTAGCTATTTGATGATTTGTAAGGTTTTACAAAAGAATTTGGGTGTAAAAACTGTCTTGGGTTTGACAGCAATGGCAACATTACCCACTAGAACGAGTATAATCAGACATTTGAGCATTCCGGATGGAGAGAAAGGAATCATTAGTGATGTTCCCTTACCGGACAATTTGATATTGTCAGTTTCGAAGGATGAAAATAGAGACACAGCTCTGATCGGATTACTGTTGAGTAAAAGGTAAGATAAGAATCGTCTTTTGTATGGCTTTGTCTAAATCTGAAACTTCACGCACACAAAGAAAATAATTTCGGACTATCCTACATCTTTTGTCCTTTTGCTTTTCCTTGCAGATTCGATGCCTGCCAGTCGATTATTATCTACTGCACTAGACGTGATGAATGCGAACGAATTGCTGGACAAATAAGAACCTACATGCAGGTTAGTGGAGTTAATTATTTGTTGTTTTTTTCTTTTTAAGCCCTCAATCTTTTAGGATAGAAAATCCGACAATGTACCAGCGAGCGCTAAAAAACGTAAACGCGTTAATTGGCAGGCAGAACCTTATCATGCTGGTTTCCCAGCATCACGCCGGCGAACAATACAAAATGCTTTTATGAAAAACGAGCTTCGCATTGTTGTGGCTACAATAGCTTTTGGTATGGGAATCAATAAACCAGACATCCGTTCAGTCATTCACTATAATATGCCAAGAAATTTCGAGAGCTATGTGCAAGAGATCGGTCGTGCAGGTCGCGATGGAAAAATATCTCATTGTCATTTGTTTTTAGATTCGAAGGGTGGCGATCAAAATGAATTACGCCGACATATTTTTGCCAATTCTATTGATAGACATGTAATTCGTAAACTTTTGCAAAAATTATTCATTCCCTGTTCGTGTGAAAAGAATTTGAAGAAAAAGTAAGATTTGCAATTGAATTGTCTAGATCTGGTTTAATATACCTTTTTTTTTAAATATTTGTCTTCAAGTGATTTTGTAAATGAACATCAGGAGGAAATCAAAGCATTTCAAAACATCGACTGCGAGGAAGATATGTTTGATGTTGATGATAAACTTGTTTCAGAGGGCCCTTCGAAATCGACTGATAAAAAACAACCACGAAAAAGAATCTGTCCAGGCCATGAAATTGGAATCTCAATTGAGAAAACAGTACAAGCCTTAGATATACCAGAAGAGAACATATCAACACTTCTTTGTTATTTAGAATTAGATTGCCGTTGGGGTATAAATGTGCTTAGTTCGGCTTATATAATGTGCAAAGTGATATCTTACGGAGGAGCAAAGTACTTAAAGTAAGATAAGTCACATAAAAAGTCAGTCTTAGGAGCCGATATAAGTTATTTAATTTTTATTTTAGACATGCAGCTAGAGACTGTCCTCCACTGGCAATGGCCATAGCCTTACAATTGAAAAACAAAACCTTCAAGGAGGATAGCAGCACCCTTGAATTTTCTGTGATTGACATTGCTGCTCCAATCGGATGGAATAGTGGAGTTGTTAAATATCAATTAAAGAATCTTGAATGGATTACACGTAAGCTTAAAAAGTTTTAAAAATATGAATTAGAAGTCGAATGTTAATTCTTTTGCTTTCAGAAAATGGTTACCCAAAGAGATCACCATTAACAGTTTCCTACTTTGATTTGGGTTTTAGAGTTAAATCGCCTGGAGATTTTACATTGGATGAGATCGATGAAGCTCTTGACTCCCTTTATAGTCGGTCTGCAACGCAAGAGAAAACACAGTTAATTCAGGTATCTGTTTTCAAATCTCTAAAGTAGCATAGTTTTTACATAGTCTTCTTCTTTTTTCAGCTACAATATGTATTCCAAGGTCTTTCTTCGGTTTCATATAAATCTGACAAACCCTGTACAATTGAAGATTTTCCCAAAAACAATTCTGAAAAGTTAAAAGTAATTGTTCGTGAATATTTCCAAAATGATTATCCCAAAGATTTGGTTCTTGATGTTGAGGTACGTTTTAATTAATTTCTCATATTTATTTTGCGTTTTCTCTAATTGTCATTTTTTATTAGCAATCCAACATAACCGATGATGAAATAACTGGTGATATTTATTCAATAATAAATATGTATCCTGATAATACATTTACTGGAAGGAATATTGCACGAATCTTCCATGATATACAAAGTCCTAATTTCCCTGCTGTTATATGGGGACTATGTAAATATTGGAGAGGCCAATCGAAAGCAGAATTCAATAGAATTGTAATGCTAGCTAATTCAGTTATTGTTAAGATGCGAACTTAGTTTTAAGTATTAAATATTTATTATGTTAGTTTAAAATTTCATATTATTAAAACAAAGTAATTAATTTAGTTTTTGTTTATGTTTTAAAAATAATTTTGTTGATCCATAAGTAGTTTAGGAATAAGTACCTGAAAACGATGAACACATTTCAAAATAAAAGGCTTATGTGTGTGATAATTGATACATACGAAAGAAAAAAATAAACTTAAAAAAAAAAAATTGGTGCGTCTAAACAAGTGAACCGCACTGTACAAGGAAATAAGGTCATTGCTTCTGTATTTGATTTGTCTTATTAAAATTAAAATTGTTTTCTTTTTAAAGCTCTGCAATCTCATTTTAATTTTGGTGTAATTAATTCCCTTCAGAATCTTTATTAAAGAAATGAGGCTGTAAACGTCCAAGTCCTTAAAGTATTTCTGTATTTCACTGTGCACAGCATCCACTTCTTTTGTACCTGTAAATGGCATGATGGTTCAGAATAATTGAACGTAATTGTCACAATATTTGTATTACATTCCATAAGATTAAGAATAGGTAAAGCATTGAATATTTGTCGAAACCTTTCATAGGAAAATTTTGAAAGACAATTATGACAGCAACTAATGTTTGCAACTTGGACACATTATAATTTTGCGTTTTCTACGCTTTTGGCCATTTACATAGTACATTATAGGCAAATCAAGGTAAACAATGGTGATTTTGTATGATATTGAACAAAATAGAATTTTCGTTTTAACACAACCAAATTAAAATGTATTTGATCAATAAGGTACAAATTTTAACGAAAATAATTTGGATATTGAACAAGAAAGCTATAAGATGGTATGATTTTAAAGATATACCATGAATTGTGCAATATGATACAAAAATAATGATAAGTGGTTTATTGAACGAAAGTAACACTCAAATGGGTATTGTGGTCTATTGAACCAAACAGTTCTCCATAGAACAAAATGGTTTGCGCCAATCGAAAGAGCACCCTCGAATTATAAAAACTGCATTTCTAACTCAATTTCGTGAAAAATGGTCTATTGAACAAGATAGAACTTAGGTGACGAATTGCTTAGGACTCTGAATCAGAGTGAATCGGAATTAATTCAAACAGCCAAGTTGACTTGCAACAAGTTCAGCATCAACAATCTGCCAATAGTGAATCCTATCTCAAACTATTTTATAAATTGCTGTTCTGGTACTCTGAAAATCTGGTGGTACAAAAACATACTATGGCAGGAATTTTTTTGTTTGTTGTCCTATGTTAAGTATGTAAATAGAAATATCTCAATTTTTTGTTACATCCAATTTTCATTGGCTGCTCCGTTAAAAAAATACTATTTTGTTTTTATACTTTTATTAATTTGTATTTATTTTTGTAACTATGTATAATTATTGTAAATAACTTATTTTTATTAATGCATAAACATAATATATATGATTCGAAAAGGAAGGAAAAAGACAAAAAGAAACAAGTTTCTTTTAAATATGTTCTATAAAGTATTACAATTTTATGAGGAAGATTAATGATGATTTAACAAAATAAAATGTTATTGATTTTGACAATGATTCAAGTGTATGTATGTATGTTTTTATTTAGTAAAATTTTACTGTTACATTTCAATAATTATATAACTATTGACAAATTTGTTATACAAATAATTATGCATACAATTGGAAAACTAATCACCCCTATTATGATAGTCGTTTCACTAAAACGACAGTAAAACGACAAGGCTCTAGAGGCGACAGTTTCTGTCCAATCTCCACGCATCTCATCCTTATGACGAAATTCGTTTGAATTAAACATCAATTGACGCCTCCAGGGACGTGTCGTTTTAGTGAAACGACAACCGTAATAAGGGTGAATATCTTTATACATTGAATTCTCTGATATGATATAAGTAAATCTTTAAAAAAAGAAAGATCAATCCGAAGGCATGAATATTCTCTTCAAAAGGATAGAACTGATCATGCAATTACTAAATCAGTTCAACTCTTGTTTTCATCACTCCTGAATGTCTCCACAATGTTAAATAGATTCTTCATTCGAATCTTTGTTGTTTGCGGCGAAAATTTTTTGATTGTAGCTTGTTTGCCTATAATTTTCGGCATTGACCACCTTACTTCGATGTTAGCTGGAATATAAATACAAAAATATGTTTCAATATAATTGAAAGGGGATTGTGTCACAAAACAACAACTGTGGCTTAAAAAGCTAATTTCAATAATTATAAATATATTCTGTTCCACAAAAACATAAGGTAGGATTGCGAATCAAAATAAATGTATTTTTATGATCATACAAATAAAAATCATCGTTACAAACGTTTTCTTATACATTTTATAAATCCATCAAATCAGTCAAAGTAAAGCCTAGTTCTCACTTCGAGTGAAAACAAAATGTCCATATAAAAGTGACACATATTTCACAGCGATGAAATCCAACACGAGAGCTGAGTAACCAAATGTAAAGCCTAGTACTCAGTTCGAGTGAAAATGAAATTCCTATATAAAAGTGACACTTATTTCACACCGATAAAATTAAAAACGAGAGGTGAGTACCCAAATGTGAAAGTGAAATATGAACCGGTTCAAAATGAATTTCATTTTATAATTTTCATTTCGCAACGTGCAGCCAGCCACTAGGAAAAGAATACAAAATTTGTGGAAAAGTGTGACATTTGTCAATTAATTTATCAAGCTCAAAATAAAAGTTGAAAAATAATTTAATTAAATAACATAAGGAATTATTTTGGACTTAAATGTCGTTTATTTTTGAATTTAAAGTCATCAAGCAAAGACCAGAAACCATGGTATTGAAAATAGTCTTCGTTAGCATTTTGTCAAGATTCTGTCAGAAAAACTTTCATACAAATCAATATTTGTTTCATTCAAAGTGAGTATCAAATATTAGAAAACGGAGGACTAAATATTCACGTGGAGAATCAATAATGGGTTCCTAATGAATATTCACGTGAATTTGTACCGTATTTATTTTTCATTTCACAAAGAGGTGAGTACTAGGCTAAAGAGTGAAATATGAACCGGTTCAACATTAATTTCATTTCATAATTTTAATTTCCTATCGTACGACCACTAGGAACAAATAAAATAGTTGTGGAAAAGTGTAACATTTGTCAATAAATTAAAATGAAAGTTTTTATCTATATATATATATATATAAATGAATTGTTGTTCGTTTGTGTTCTTATATCTCAAGTTTGGTAGCTACGAATTCGATTAATTTTTTTTTGTTGGAAAGGTATTGTTCTGTAGCAGGTTTGTGTATAAAAAAATTACCTGTGACCGCTTACCATTTTTATGACAAAAAAAATTAAAAGTTAAAAAAAAATATGTCAACAAAACGAAGAAAAATCAAACAACATTTGTTTATAGAATCAAACCGGAAATTCAGATTTTATTATTGTCATTTATGGTAAAAAAAGTCAAACAAAACAACATTTCCTTACAGAATCTAAACGAAAATTCAGTGTTTATAAATCATGAAAGCTGTTTATGATGAAAAAGGTGGATTTTATTTTTTGGATGCACCTCGAGGTACCGGAAATACATTTTTAATTTCATTGATTTTAGAATGTATTCGGTCAAAAAAAAAGCATTGGCGCTCGCTTTATTGGGAATTGCTGCTACCTTATTGGAAGGTGCTCGAACTGCACATTCTGCACTGTAGGCGGATTCTGGAAAGCGCGGCGGATCGCTTTCATTGACGGATTTTTATTTTCTTATTCTCAAAAGCTCTTTTGCTTTCCATTTTTTGTTTGAAATCGATCATAAACATTTCGATCACCAAGAAACCTATGATTTTAAAACAAAAAATGGAAAGCGGAAGTCTTTTTAAGACTATGAAAATTTAAATCCGCCATTATAAGCGATACGCCGCGCTTTTCAGAATCGGCCTACTGAAGTTAACATATTGAACATACATATTAATGAAACACCCATCAGATGTAACATTCCAAAGAATTTGGAAACAGCACAGGTATTACAACAATGTAAGATTATTGTGTGGGATGAATGCACGATGGCTCTTAAGAAGTCATTGGAAGCTTTGAATATCTTCAAAACAATCAAAATTTATTTGGCGGTTTCTTTATATTATTGCGCGTAGTTCCACAATCAACTCCAGCGGATGAAATGAATGCATGTTTGAAATCATATTTGAGATATGTCAAAACAATCAGATTGAAAATAAATATGAGTGTCCAATTGCGAAACGATTCATCGGCCGTTGTTTTCAAAGCAGTTGTTGAATATTGGTAATGGCAAAATGCCCATTGTTGATGGATTAATAACATTGCCGGAACATTTTTGTGAGATTACCCAAACTCAAGAAGAATTAAATTAAAGATTAAAAAAGTTTTTCCAAATATTGGACAGCGACAGAAAGATCATGCTTGGTTGAGCGAACGAGCAATATTAGCAGGAAAAAATAAAGATGTTAACGATGTTAATTGGGATATTCAAAATGTAATAATTGGTGAACTAGTATCATATAAGTCAATCGATTATATTATAGCCGAAGATGACGTAGTGAACTATCCAACAGAATTTCTTAATTAACTAGATTTACCTCCTGCCATTGATTTAGCCACCCCATAATTTACAAATAAAAGTCAGTGTACCAATCATCATGCTTCGGAATAAAAATCAAAAAGAACTTTGAAACGGAACTAGACTTGCTGTTAAGCGCTTAATGAATAATGTAATCAAAGCCACAATTTTAAAAGGAAAGTATAAGGTATAAGGTCCTCCGAAAGCAACTACTCATTGAGGAACGACAGAAAGATTTTTGTTTATAGTTTTCAAAGCCTGCATTTAATTTTGTTGCTTTCTACTACTTGCTACTAATAAAAACTCTTAACAAATATTTTTCAACTCAAATATTTTAAGAAAAAACAACGATATCGATTTTAGATTCTTACCAAAAATATAAACCATTACCTTCTATGTACATAATTATGTATGTGCTGTGGAATTTTGATATTTTTAAACCAATTCTTTAAAAAGATTAAAATCAATATGTTGCCAAAAAAGACTTTCCAAAAATGTATTAACCTAAAAAAGTTCTAATACTCAAAATCGTTCCAAAATCAAAATTTGCCATATTATATCTACTTAGTTTGACTTTTTATATTCTTTGCAAGGTACAGTCCCTGTCTGATTTATGCAATTTTTTGTAGCCAATAGTCTGTTTAGAAATAATTGGCTTAAGTAAATAATCAGCCTTATCGGGAATAAGGATTTTTTCCCCGTATGAGACTGTCCAATCATAAATAATGTTCGAAAAATGGGAAAAAACTACAATGAAAAAACTAGATATCGTAAATCTATTTCCCGGGGGAAAATTAATGATGTTTCCCTGGAAAAAACTCGCCTCAATTTAGTTAAAGAATTTTAAAAATAGAAGGATATTACTACCTATTTTTGAAGGTTTTATAATTTTTTACTTGCTCTAATACCCCGACTCCACAGGCCATGAATGATGGTCGGACTATGGAACATGTCTAAAAAAAATCCCATGCAGTCGCAAAAATCCATGTCCAAGCAGTGACATATCCATACAAATCAGATTGGATTATGGACATCGTTCATGGCCTGTGGAGTCGGGGTGTAAAGGATAAGTTTTGGTTTCGGTTTAAAAATATAGGCATTTTAATAAAATCCAACATTACGTTTACCGAGAAGTCCATCGGTATTGGTATGTGTGGCTGTATGTCCACTCTACAACAAGCTAAAGACTTAAAGGGGAAACGGCTTGGAGGAGAAATTGGTTTTGTTTTAAGCGATCTATATTAAGTTATTGTTTCTTTATATTTTTTACACATTTTGGAAATATTTTTAACACTTTCGGGTTTTTTCCCCTCATAAAGTAACACAGTTTTGCACAGAGGGAGAGAACAAAAATATTACAACAACAAAATAGACAAACAAAATAGTTTTCTTTAACTTTTGAATATTTTTACGCGTTTCCATTACATGAGAATTAAATCTACGATGCAAAATAGGTCTTAATCACCACAAATACTTCAAATATTTAATTTGATTTCATAAAATAATTTTCAAACTTTGACAGACAAATAATTTCAGAATATAAATTCACTCAAAGTATTTCGAAACTGATTCGAAGTAATTTCCGGGGGAGATTGAATCCGGGGGAGATTGACGAAAGGAGTATTCGAATCCAGGGAAAAATGAAAATCGGGAGTAGAACAATCTCTCCCGAAATTGCCGATAAGGCTGAATACCTCCATACCAAGAAAAGTTAAGAAAAAGGTAGAACCTATAAACTAAAAAAATCAAAACCGTAACTGTACTATCAAAACTGTTTCAAATTAAGTCTACTAAGTGTCACCAAAAGCATTTTTAATTGGAAAAATTATTTCCCAATGAAGTAGATAGTTTTGGAATTACGAAGTGGTTTATCTGGCAATTCCATTAAATTTCTACCAATTTTAAGAAATATTCTATTTGTTATTTCAAGAAAAAGAACTTTTTAACTTACGAATCTCTATTCACACTACTGATTATGTTTGCTGTGCCAACTGTATGAATGATGTACGTGCAGCACTCAATAATTGCAGGAATCTCTAGAATAAGATCACCCTTGTCTTTCTTTTAGTCTAATGGAATTCGTACCAACATCAGATGATCACTGTGATTCGTTAGCACAAAATCATTTTGCATTGGCAATGAACTTTTCATTCACACCATTTGGTGGATCTTCTCTGGTGATGAAGCCTTTAATGAATGCTCGAATCTTAACAACAGCCTCTGGTCTTCTTTTGGCAGCTTGAATCGCCAAAAACCGTCGGCAATATGATTGCAGTATAATTGTGTTCTCACGAAGTTTAAGATACAGCTTGCGTTGTTTTCGTCCCTTCGAGTGTGACTGAATAATAGCTGCGACATCGCGTTTCTTCGCTTGGAATGCTTCTCAGAATCGAAGAGGGTCTTAGGGAACCAAATGAAAATCTTTTTTCACATTGTACCGTAGCTAGAAATAAACACAACAAACTTTTTAATGACATTAAAAATATGCTTTTATACAAGTAAATAAACTTTTATTGATATTAAAATAAAAACTTTACACGATTTTAGATTTCACATAATTTATTTTACTTAGAACTGTCAGATTTTTGACAAAGCGAAAACAACAAAAAAACTTACCTGTCAGTTTGAGCAAATTTCGCCATTTTGTTTTTTAATCCACCACTCACACCGATTCACGGATAGGAAAAAAAGAGTAGGTTAAGAGAGTTTTCTCTTACTCACCTCAAATAAATTTTTGAGGGTGTTTAAGGCAAGGGGGGTACGAGTCGGGCCTCTAGGTAGTATACTTACTCTATGGCATAGAGTAAGTATACTACCTAGAGGCCCGACTCGTACCCCCCTTGCCTTAAACACCCGCAAAATTTATTTGAGGTGAGTAAGAGAAAACTCTCTTAATCTACTCTTTTTTTCCTATCCGTGAATCCATGTGAGTGGTGGATTAAAAAACAAAATGGCGAAATTTGCTCAAACTGACTAGTATGTTTTTTTGTTGGTTTATCAAAAATGACAGTTCTCAAAAAAAAAAATACGTGAAACTCGTGAAATAAGTTTTTATTTTAACTTCAATAAAAGTTTATTAATTTGTATAAAAGTGTATTTTTAATATCTTTAAAAAATTTTTTTTTTGTGTTCATTTATAGATGCGATGCAATGTGAAAAAAGCGGTCACGGAAAAGTAAATAATACAGGAAATTACTTCCTCCTAAAACGCAAGTCCCAATCAAAATGATGGCGACACGTTTTATTGGAAACAAAAGACTTTAAATCTCATAAAGAAATCAAAAATCTACTAAAAATGTCTGAGATCATCTGCTAAATTCTAGATTTGTTTGGCTCACCTCGCTACACCATGTAAAATAGAAAATTTCAAAGCACCTCTAAGTTCTTTATGTAATAAACATCATTTCCCCTTCTTTTTCAGAATTCTCATTCATAGTGGAAATATCAGCTTGAATTTCGCTGGCCAGGATTATTCAGTTTTCAAAGGAATGAAAACTGCACATATTTACCTGACATCACATCGAATGATCTTCAATAGCAAGAAGCAAAATGAAGAAATTATGTCGTTCAGTGATCCTTTTATTACTATGAGTGATGTGAATTCATATTTTGATACACCTTAATCCCCAATACTCAACTTTTTTATATGTGCAGGTGGATATTGAACAAACTGTTTTCGGAACCTTTTACATTAAAGGCAAAGTGACAAATGACAATTTCATTGGTGAAGTGAAATTCAAGTTGTATTTAAAATCCGGTTGTGCCATCGAATACGCTCAGGCTATGTTGCGACCCACTTCTATTGCTCAGCTAAATATGGGTTGTTTGAATGATAATCCCGTCACTCCAACTGGGGCTTGGCATGAAGCTCATCCACCAGCTTATCAACCACCACCAGGCTACTACGAATGGATACCACAAAATGTTGCCTTCGCTAGCCCGGTACCGAATTCAGTGTTTGTGAGCAATACCCTGCTTCATATCCAGGAATCGGTATACGTATGTAAAATTTAATTTTACCTTTAGTTTTGTTCTCGCTTATCTTCTCGACAAATTTTTAACAATTTTACCTTCTATTTTAGATATAATTGAGTTAAACCTTCCAAGAACCTGCACAACTGATTTTCCCGATCCGGATGATCTTGTCAACTTTAAGCTTATAATTTGTCCAGACGAAGGTTTCTACAAAGATGGTCGATTAGAGTTTAATTTCCGAGTCGGCTAAGTGTGCAACTCAAGTTTATCACCCGAATATTGATTTGGAAGGCAATGTCTGTTTGTTCTTAGTGAAGACTGGAATCGAAATTTGACAATTAATTCACTTGTATATTGTCTTCAATATTTGTGCTTGGTAAATAAAGACAAAAAAACTCAATTTTTGATAATTTTAAATTTAAAAACTTATTATTTGATTTTAGGAACCAAATAAAGAGGATCCACTGATCAAAGAAGCAGCTGATTCTTACATTAAGAATATGTCTAGTAAATTAGTATAAACAAAAAACAATGCTAATAATGGTGAAGAATAGTTTTTGTTTATTTTGCTGCGGGCCCAATATGTTTTTATTATAAAGCTCAATTCAAAATTAGAACAAAAATATAAGCAAATAGCAAAGCGCAATTATGTTATCGAATACTTTTGTATTTTTTTTTTTATTTTGTTTCCAAAAACTGTTAGCCCAGTCAAATTCGACAATAAATTCGCTGTGTGCGATGTAGTTCTGCATTTTTGATTCATTCTTGGGGCATGTTAGAGTAGTCTGTAGCTATGTTTGCAACTTCGAAAAACCTGTGCTCGCTGCAGGAAAAATGCAACAGCCAAAAAAATGCTAAAATCACCCCATTTTTTCCGACATTTTCCTTTATAACTTTGGAAATACGCAACTTAGAAAAAAGCCATCCACTACATTCTTGTTTGTTATAAAATTTTCTACAAGACCACATTAGTTTAAAATTCATGTATGTTTTATTTGAGTTGCTATCTAAACATCGGTAAACAAAAATCTGAAAAACTAAGTAATTTTGAAGCGCTGAAAAAATAGGTCAAAAATTTTCCAACTCTGCTAAAAATTTGGAATAAAATAGTCTAGAGTATTACAAGACGAAATTAAAAAATTCGATCCAAATCGGTAAAATAGTTTTGGCAAGAAATATGATGTTAACTAAGTGCAACAAGCTATTATTGCATCGTTGCTGTGGTCAAAGTGGGACACTTAAGTTGGCACTGATTTTTGTTCACGTACTTGGAACCTATGATAAAATATATATATGATATTTATATCTTTTTCTAAGCCACTTTGGTAGCGATTTTAAAAGTTCCTAAAATTGTTCACTTAGCATATAAATATGAGTCGTACTCGTATAGACATGGTATTGTTCTTTTGATTATGGCATGTAGTATAAACGGCTACAGATTGCATAAGAACACAATTTGGAGCTGTATAAAACACTTACATATTTCTTACCTCATGTTTTTTTGCATTTCAAAAATGCATTTTGGTCCGCTGTATCGCGAACATGTTATGCAATGCAGTTTGCATTGATAAACACTTTTAGCAAATGGTTAAACAAATCTCGTAATAAAAAAATTTGTTTTATGACATTTTAACGATTTTGAAATGATTTGAAATGAATTGCTAAAGTTACGATTGTAATACATTAAAATACCTTTCCAATGACGTTTTTCTTGTCCAGCTAGAATGCTATTTTTGACCACATTCCTAACCTTATTTATATCCAACTTTCAACATCTCAATATTTTTCTTTAAGAATTGTTAGTTAGTTTAAGAAATTTCCATTTGTTTATTTTGTCTTAAAAAAGCTTGTAACGAAAATATCGGGAGCTTTTAAGGCAAAATTAACTGAATTCATATTTTTTTTGTATACTTATTACCAAAGAAACTTTAGTTTTTGTTTTTTATTTAATAACAAAAAATAAATTGCGAGAAAAAAACAATAAAAAAATCATAATAAGAGAAGTATAATATATATTATGTACTAATTTAAACCGCAATAAAGAAGAGACACCATAACCATCATCTGCAACAGGTCCAAAACCACCACCAGCACTAATACAGTTTAGATGTTTCTTCAGATCCATCTTAGGTGTCTGTCCGTGGGGGGTTTGACTAGTGGACAGGCGCCAAGGTTCGCTGAGAACTTCGTTTAAGAACGGAGAATCTACTTCAAGGTACTTTGAGACAACATATAAACAAAACAGATGCCTATCTATTCCACGACCGGACATAGCATCTTGATAACTCAATTGATGGCGGTTACAAGCGTTAAGAAGTAAATCCACGCATTCCTTATTCTAGAATTATTAAAAAGAGAATTGTTAAATTCTTTTTGGTTTACTTGAATTCCTTAATAGTAATTACCGTCTTTTGCCCACTTTCCATAGCCTTTACCCACGCACTTGATTCAATCGTACATGGACGAACAGTTTCAGTTCGACCTTCACGGGAGAGTCTCGTCATAGAAGCTTCGTAGGTGAGTGAGAAACGTTTGGCGTCGCGATAGTATGCCAATTGAAGAGCCATTTGAATGTATGCTTATGGAGATATGCGACATTTCTTCATGAATCCTTTCCCGTATTCATTGTGAACAAGAATACGTAAGTCAACATCCTGAAAATTAATGTGAATAAGTGTAAAAACATATGAACATAATGTGTGTTTTCGATGCTCTATTAGTGTAACAGTTTTTAGATTTAGATTTTTGTGCCATCTTCTTCGCTTAAAATTACTTACCCTATGTATAACAGTTTTAATTATTTGTTATAAAATCAGTTTAGTTTATACGCAGAGAAATTTTTCGCTAACTGAACGGCATTGTTATTGCATTTTACAAAAACATCTTTCAAAAAGAGAAATTCCTTGTTCGATATTTTTTGAATGATTTTTTTTTAGACTAAATTGGTAAAAATTACGAATATGAGGAAGATAAAAAACTGCTGTTTAAATGGAGTGATCGAAATAAATCCATTCCATTATCGTACCTGGGGGAAGCACTGTTCTTGTACGCATCATCCATGATAAGGTTCTCCCACATATGAGAGCCGACAGCAGCGTCCCCCCTTTTTTGTTTCAAGATAAAACACATTTTTTTTTTTTTTAAGAGACTTTAAATTTTCTTCCAATATTGTTTAAAAATTCATTAACCATGTGTGTTCTGCATTAAAACCAACTTTTGCATTGCTTCCTACACAAACAGTGAAGCACTTGTCAAACCATCTATCGTATCCCTTGCCATGTAGTAGCCGTCTTCCGAAATTGTCCAATTTCTCAGGATCATTCTTATCATACTCGAGTGGTTCATCGTCCAGAGACAGTACGAAGGCAGATGATTCAATTGCATGAAGAGATACGCGATTGACACCACGTACGAAATAAGTGTTACGAGCTTCTGCCCATTTGGAACGCTGCCATGCGGTCAGAGCGGCAAGATTTTCTTCATATGGCAATGGGGTTGCATTCGAATTGAGTATTTCTTCTATTTGCCTGTAAGAATTTGAATCAGTTAGTAAAGTAAAAGTTTGTATAGTTTGAATAATTTACAATTGAAGTTCAGAGGGTTTCAGTAGACGTCCTTTGAAATAGATTATTACTTTGTAGAAACATCCCTTGTGCATTACAACAATGTGATTCGAATCTTTGTAGTGAATAATTCTATCTGTTTCTAGGCCTGGAACACGAACGGTATTAAAAGTACGCTCATACTGCCAAGAGCATAACGGAATCATTCCTTGGATCATTATCTAGAATAATAATGATTTAGTTAATGAGGTAACAACATTTAAACTGCTTTACTATACTTACTGGTTGAAGCTCTTGCCTTTCAATTAAACGTCTAAAAGACAATAGCAGATGAACAACATTGGCAGCACGTGCAGCTTGTTTATTGGTTAAGTGCATAAAAATAGCATCTGTTCCATAAAAGTTGCTATTAACCATCAATGGACTGCGACCACGAAGGTATACATACTCTTCCCACCAATCCGAAACATAGTTAGAAGACCACCAACTCTTTAAACCCAAATACCGTTGCAATTTTTTGCCAATTGTGTTTTCAAATTCATTGGCCAGATTCTCCATTCGGTCATAGTTTTTGTCGTCTAAAAGTGGACGTACTGATCGCGAATATCTTTGCATTGTATCATGCACACTGGGCAATGGCAATCGTGGTAAAGAGCCTTGGAAACTGTACAGACCAGGAGTATTCCAACTGGAAAGTACTTTAACCACACCTGTCCAGAGCATTGTCTACAATGAGATTTTACCGCCAGGTGCCCTGGACTCATACATCCAGCCTTTGTAGATTAGGAGTAATTTGAGTGTGTAACGCATTGTAAAACATATTGTCAGCCAAACGACAAGGGAAGCAAGGAAGCACGCTAATAATTGATAATTTACTGTATTTGTAGGAAGACGGAATAGAATTCTATTTGTTAAGTTAAAGGCGCATTATAGCCGGTAAAATGTAATCCAATTGCTATGGCTGTTATAAGCCAAAGACTTTGAATATGGACTGGATAGACACCATTGCGTATGCCGTTCTAAGTTAAAGAAGAAAAATATAATTTAGATTTTAGGTACATAGTAGTAGTTGGATTTTAGAATTAAACTTACTCTTGCTCTAGCTATCCGTTTTTTCCATGATCGAACGCCCGAATCCCAAACAAGATTAAGAACTTCTTGATCATAATTAATGTCCCATCCTTCGTGAGTTATCGAAAATGAGAAGGCTACAGCTGAATGGGCTTCCCCCATGGCGGCTTCTTGTAAGCAGCCTTAGAAAATAACCAAAAACCAATGCGTGAAATAATTTTTTCTTTTAATTTTTTGTCTTTTAACATTTATTTTATTTTTCACCGTTTGATAATTTGATTCACTTTTGCATTTGCTTTTCAATAGGGCTTTTTAGAAAAAAAGCAATATATCTCTGTCTCATAGCTTCTAAACGTCAAATCAAAATTATGGGTTAATGACGTTTGAGTGCTAACTATGGTCAAAAACAAAAGTGGCAATGTCAAAATTAAAAAAGTTACTTTTTTTTAAGAACGACAAAGTTAATAAAATGGGAAGGGGTTGAAAAAAAAATAATTAATAATAAACAAAAGACAAAATTTTGATTGCGTTAAATTAATTGATAATTAATTCACTACCAAAAATGCATGGTTCCTACAAATTAAATAACTATCAACTTCATTTTTGCATGAAATTGAATCGCAATACAAAACATTTGTAATTTGTTTTTGCTTTTTTTGTTAATTTTTTATGAGCCACACATTTCTTTATTAAAAAATTGACCCAAGCGGATGAATAAAATTTCAATGAAAAGTGAACTATTCAGAAAACAATTCCAAATATCAAATTCAATAATAAAACAATTAAATTTATAATTAATTATTATAAAATTGAAAACAATACCAAATCGGAAGACGAAAAGCAAACACAATCTAACCCCAAAATGAAAACTCAAAGTAACTTTTTCTTATTAAAAGAACGATGAAGGTGAACTAGTTAGAAAAAAAAGAACGCACAAATGTCATTAACCCAAAATTTTGGCTGTCAGTTTTGAGTTTGACAATTCTGTAAAAATCTCCATTGGAGCGCAATGTTTTTTTTTATTCTATCTGTCAAAATTCTCGACATGATTGAGCAAAACTGGTCTATTTCTTTTGGTGGAAGTTAGGGCACATACGCATGGAATTTCAAGGGTGTGATTCTACTTTTTGATTACATTTTCTTTGTTTTCAATAGAAATAGTAATAAATATTACTGGATTTATATGCCAGAAGCAATAAAAGGCTATATCAAATAAAGTTTTTGTTCATAAACATTTAGAAGCATCAATTTTATTGACAAAATATTTTATTTTTCAGTTTTTGAATTTAACGGATTCCCTTTTTTGAATATCCGATTCACCAATTGAGCACATGACCACGTTTGAGCAAATGCCCTAATGCATACATACAAAGCTCGTTTTGTCCCATTTAAAATGCATTGCAACTGCACACATCCTTACTGAATAGGGCATAAATCCTCTCAATTCAGCTTGTAGGGTGAAAGAGCATGGACACCTTAAGTCGGTTCTCTAGGTAGTATTTTCTCTATGGTGTGTGCTGTGTGAAAAATCAATAGAAGTTATTCTGCTGGCGATTGGATTCTTTTTGGTTTTTTATTAATTTCTTTTAATATTATTATAATTCTCCAGTTGCTTTGTTGTTTTTTGTGTTCCCAAATAAAATTAAAAATATTTAAAACAAAAAATACGTCGTTTTTGATTTATTCCATGAATTGTTCCATTCACTCACATCGTCATATGTTATTGTTGAGGAGAAAAATAAAAGGGTGGTGCTTATTTTGTAATGCTTAAAATTCATTTGTTTTTTCCCATGAAAGTGATGAAGGTGAATCTTTGTATAATTTTATTTAAATCACGCATGCCGTCGAGAATTTGCAAAAGTTGTAAGATTTGATGGAAAATCTTTAAATTTTGCACATTTATTAAGCAGCTTCTATAAAATAAAGTGTACAAAAAAATATTCTTTATTTTTTTAAACAATATCCCAACAAAAATATACAGTAAATTAACAAAACCAACATTATTAATTGCTGTATTAAATTTTATAAAATATTTTGAAAGTGAGATTTCAGCACCTCAAAGATTGCAAAAATAAGCGCCCCCCTAACATCTATCTTCATTATTGCTATGTGTGAGTCAAAGTGACATTCCGATACTAAACAACCCTTATGTTGGCTCTATACAACCTCCAAACGCGTTAAGCTTATGTTGCTTCTATTCAACGTTGCATAAGTTTATGAATAAGGTTTTTGCGTTCAGAGGCATTATAAAGAATGCATAGCGCTATGCACTCACTATAATTCGTTTATGCATAAAGGTTAGACCGCACACAACTGCAGCGGAACTACACTTCACGACGCGGCAAAACATTATTTGTATGAAACTGTATGAGCTATATCGCACTAAGCGGCAACTGAACTTCATTAAATTTCATACAAATTATTTTGAATCGCAGTTCCGCTGCAGTGCAGTTCCGCCTAGTGCGGTCTAACCTTAAGGCTGAATAATTTCTGGAGTTGAGGTCACTTGTACTTTTTAATTGAATTTTATTCATTCACTCCACTTAAAACAGAAGTAATTTCAATATATTAATATTTAAATTTCTTCATCTTCTTATTGTAACTCCGAACCTCCAACCGAAAACGACATTATACTGTATAACTTTATAACAGAAACTTGAAACGTCAAAGAAGGTAAAAAGTGAAAATTGTTTTTCTTATTTTGTTTTGTTCTTTTATTATTTGATAAAAATAAATGCAAAAAATCTAAATTACTGAATTAATGAATCATTAGCTTTTTGTTAAAAACTAAATTCATTCTGAAACCCATTTTTATGCTATTTTGTTTGTAGGTCGTGAATTCACTAGATTTATGTATGTCAAATTGTTTATTCCATGCCGTTGTGGAAGCAGGCAGGAATTTCGGACCACTCGGTTGGAACATTCAATACACCCTACGATATAGTATTCAAGAACTTCATTTAAGATGATTGCTCATTTGGCCAAATTTGTTCTGCATTGCCTAATCGAAGAGAGGATAAGAGTTTGCCCACGTCGAAGCGAGGCTATGGCATCATCTACTGCAGAACCCGGGAAGCAGCCGAGCGCGTGGCTGTGTATCTAAGCGGAGTTGAAACAGATATGTGGGGAGACATAATGTTGGTCGCCATAGAGGAATTTTACTAACATTTGGTTTACTCTTGTCAGGAGCAACATTCAGAGGTTTGTTTAAAATTCAAAGGGCATAATTTGAAACGCATTCCTTAATGTGATCGATCCATTTAGGATCAGTTAAAATACAAATGACAAATGGATCAGCTTGAACTTAGTGTAACGTTTTCGTAGTTAAAATTATTATAATTAAAAGAATGCATTAAATGAAATTATTCTCGTCTTCCCTACAATTAATTATTCTCAATTTTTCGTTCACATTTTATAACTGGTAAATAATGTGTCTTTTCCTCAGAGATTCTTCATTAGTGCCAATGCCACGCCTGAATGGTATACGTAATGTCCTTAACGTATCGCTTCCCGTGCCTGAATCAGTATACTTCCAACAAGAGAAATGGTAACGTTCCAAGTGACTCCAGTTTTCTTTAATATCGGCATCAGTAAAAGCAACTTCAGCCGAAGCACTAGGTTGCAACCTCGATCAACACCGTTGGAATTGAGATAATTTCGAATGGCTTAAACAATATCATATGAGATATCGCAAGTTGAGCATAACAAGTATACTGATACAATCTGAAACAATTCTACCGATGCAAGCAGCTACGAATTTTCTAATCTTAGATTAGAGTGTGTAATAAATTATATGTTCATAATATTGTGCGACCTGCATCGTGCCTGATCGGGAAACTATTGATTGCTCAGAACTTGGTCTGGGCCAGTAGCGCAACAATCAGTCACGATGAAGTGCTTGTTTTACCTCCTCGTGGTGGTCCCCGGGCAACTATTTATGTATCCCAATATACATAAATAGGCCAAAATTACAAGTGCGAAAAGGCCTAGCTTTCTAGGATAGGTTACGGAGGTTAGCATTCTCCGTAACTGAAATCAACCCGCTACCGAAACCAACACTACGCCTCGGATAATTGATGATAACTCGTTGACGACTTTTGGCTATTGTACCCGGACAAAGATTGGTTTCTGGAATGTGAAGACGCTTCTTGACAACGGAAAAGAAGGTCCTCAGAATGCCAGATTCCTGCAACTAGAGAGGGAATTCATGCGGTATAGGATGGACATCTTAGGGATAAGTGAAGTTAGATGTCTGGGTTCGGGGAAGTTCAAGTCACCAACCCGTAACACTGTACTATTCTATTCCGGAAAAACACCTGGAAGCGCTCGGGAATCTGGCGTTGGATTGCTGCTTTCCAAAACAGCTCTCAAAAGCCTAATTTCCTGGGAGCCTTTAGGTGACAGGATCCTGAAAGCCAGGTTCCGGACTAGAGTACGTCGCGTCACCATTATACAGTGTTACGCCCCAACTTTGCTCTCTTCTGACGAGGAGAAGGAGGCCTTTTATAACCGGCTGAGTGCTGCTTATGATAGCGTTCCACGAGGTGATATAGTTATGGTGATGGGAGACTTAAATGCCAAGGTTGGCAATGACAACTCTGGGCTAAGGCATGTCATGGGAAAACATGGTGTTGGTAACCGAAACGACAATGGCGAACGATTCGTCGATTTCTGCAACGCCAACGGCCTTGTTATTGGAGGGACCATGTTCGAGCATAAGACGTGCCACAAAGTCAGTTGGGTGTCGACTGACAGACAAGCAACTTCCAACCAAATTGACCACTTCGCGATCAGCCGGCGTTTTAGAAGCAGTCTCCAGGACGTCCGTAACAGAAGAGGTGCGGACATGGGAATGGCCCGGGACCACCATCTGATGGTTGCTACCGTAAGATTGCGTACAGCTGCAGTTCGTAGATCCCAAGGAAACACTCGAATGCCCAACAACTAGGGGACCACCTTTCACAAGGATTGAACGCAATCAGCAGCACGGAAACCACATCCATCGAAAATCATTGGTGTGCTGTGAAAAATGTGTTCATATCCGGTGCTGAAAGTATAGTCGGCCGGGCGCAAGGGAGAAATAGTGCTTGGCTTTCCGACGAAACTTGGGCAAGGATCGAAGAAAGGAAACACCTTAAAGCTCGCATCGCAGCTACCCCAGCAGCAGGGAGAAACGAGCTTGAGTCTACGTACCGCATGAAGATGAGGGAAGTTCACCGTAGTGTGCGACGTGATAAGCGTAACTACATCAACGCACTGGCTACAGAAGCAGAAGAAGCCGCTAGTAGGTGTGACAGTAGGACCGTCTACAGAATTACCAAAGAGCTTACTGGTGTCCAGAGCTCTAAACAACACCTGGTTAAAGACACAAACGGATCCCTGCTAATTTCGGATGAGGACCAGCTCATAAGGTGGAGGGAACACTTTTCTGAGGTTTTAAACCGCGTTTTCGCAAGTGAAGTGAACCCTATTCCCACTGAGCTACCCGAAGTAACAATTTCCCGAATTCGCACCGTACCCCCCAGTAAAGAAGAAATTATCACCGCCATCAAAGCACTGAAGAACAACAAAGCGGTTGGACTTGATGGTATTCCTGCAGAGCTCTTAGGAGCAGCCCCAACGACATCGAGCGAGCTACTGCACCCACTTATTAAGAGAGCTTGGGAAACAGAGAGCTTTCCTGAAGAGTGGAAAAAAGGAATGATTGTCAAGCTTCCAAAGAAAGGAGATCTCACACAGTGCGAAAACTGGAGAGGAATATGCGTTCTGCCTGCAGTAGCCAAGATAATAGCAAGGATAATATTGGACCGAATTAAAGACCACCTCGAAGACACACTCGACGCCGAACAAGCAGGTTTCCGCACTGGATCTTCCTGTGTGGATCACATCAACACCTTGCGGATCATCATCGAACAGTGCGTTGAATATCGATCACCACTTCACCTGCTGTTCATCGATTTTGAAAAGGCGTTCGACAGTGTCAATAGAGAATTTATTTGGCTTGCTTTGCACAGGAGGGGCATCCCAGATAAATTGATTGCTATTATCAAGGCTACATATGATGGATCCAGGTGTCACGTTTTGCACAAAGGTAGGCTGTCAGAGGAGTTTGAAATCCAAAGTGGAGTTAGGCAAGGCTGTATACTGTCACCAATACTGTTCCTGTTGGTGGTAAGTGACGTACTGCACGCAGCTTTGTCAAATGGAAATGGAGGAATTCAGTGGACTCTGCAATCTCACCTCAAACATCTGGACTACGCGGACGACGTATGCTTACTCTCTCATAGGATCATGGATCTCCATCAAATGACAACAAGGGTGGAGAGAGAAGCAGAAATCGTAGGGCTTAAGATCAACTCGGCAAAAACTAAAAGGATCAGCCTTGGAACTTCCTCATCAATCCAAGTAAATATTTCTGGACAACCCGTAGAGATGGTAGAGGATTTCCAATATCTTGGGAGTATTGTCTCTACGGGTGGCGGAACTGAACTGGACGTAAACAGCCGAATCAGAAAAGCAAAGGCTGCGTTCGGAATGCTGTCCAAAATATGGAGAAACAACTCTTTTAGCTTAAAGACCAAGCTACGACTGTTCCGCTCCAATGTTGAATCCGTTCTGCTTTACGGCTGCAGCACTTGGAAAGTCACTGAAACTGTCACTAGAAAGCTGCAAACCTTCGTTAATAGATGTCTACGAAGCATCCTGAGGATTTTCTGGCCCAACCGTATCTCCAATGCCGAACTTCATGCGAGAACGGATCAGGAGCCCATAGACTCCATTATACGAAGAAGAAAGTGGCAGTGGATTGGCCATACGCTTCGAAAAGGCGATCGGTGCATTGCATCTCAAGCAATGCAGTGGAACCCGCTCACACAGGAGGGAAGACAAGTGGGCCGGCCTAGAAGTACATGGCGAAGAACGGTCGAACAGGAATCGGCACGACTGGGGAAAAGTTGGAGAGAGCTGAAATACATTTCAAGAAATCGTACACGATGGCGCGTAGGTGTAGTGGAGGCCCTATGTCCCGTAAGGGAAACATCACGGACGTAATAGGTCCGAGGACCTAAGTAAGTAAGTAAGTAGTAAGTATAATATTGTTTTTGTTTATTAAAGTTTCTCACGATATGCAGTCGTGGCGGACTAATTAAGAACGATATATTTTTATAAAATTTTAAAATGCATAACTTTTGTTTGGGAAATCTGTTGAGGTTGAGTAATGGTTTTAATAATAGCCAACGAACTACGGTACACTTTGAGTAATGTTTAAAAAATATAAGCATGAGAATATTGGTAGGAAAAAATAACCATTAATTTTACTCTTATTTCGTCTGGCAATATAATTAAGAGCAGAAACAAAAGAATGTCATAACATTAAAAATCTTTGAAATTTCAATATGATAAGCCTTATACTACGTTTTCATTAGAGCCGAAATGAGGTTATTTCGAAATTTGGCAAAAAAGTGTTGTCATTATTAAATTAGCTAATTTCATTTGACATCTCATTTCATTTTGAATTTGGAATGGCAGTTATCCGTTTATTTTTGTTGTTTTCTCTTTCTGTTTTATGTTGTTGAGTATAGTGTATTGATATTTTCATGCAAAAGCTTTTAAGAGCTTTTGAAACTGATTCCCGCTGGATGCATTCACCTAATTTCGTGCAAATGAGGTTGAAATTACCTCATTTCGAAATGTGATTTTGTATGGGAAATTAGGTAATTTCGGATCTTATTTGGAAATTTGCAACGAAATTACCTCATTTGGCCCAGTAAAAACGCCATATTAACTACATGACCTACTTTTGTACAAAAGTTGAAAAGTGAAAAATTAAGCCTCAACTAAATAGACCTACTTTTTTTACAAAAGTATAAAAGTGAGAAATTAAAATGCTTGCTAAAGAAACATGCTTGCAAAAAAACATACGAAAATAGTTCTGACATATAAATTAAACCACCATGCACAATTCTCCATTGTTTTTTAGCAAGCAGGTGTCTTCAGAATAGATATTTATTTCCCCTTTTGTACTTTTGTACAAAAGTAGGTCTATGTAGTTGAGGCTTTAAAATGCTCGCTTAAGAAACATGCTTCCAAAAAACATACGAAATTTGTTCTGACACATAAAATAAACCACCATGCACAATTTTCCATTGTTTTTTTGCAAGCAGGTGTCTCCAGAATAGATCTATATTTTTCACTTTTGTACTTTTGTACAAAAGTAGGCCTATGTAGTTATGCCTTTAATGTGAATATATTGTAGGAAAACCTTAATTCTTTATAATTTTAGACCAAATTCCTTGCATTTTTCGCGTAATTCATGGAATCTTGATAGTGGTGTACTCTATCAGATATCCTCAATATTTAAAACATTCTGATCAAAATGTTTTTTTTGTATACTTTAACCATCCCTTGATGTCTCCCCACAATTCTCGATAGAATTAAGGCCCGAGCTTTGTACGGTCTAATCTAAAAAATGACTTTGAATACGCAAACACCCTTTTACCAATCATCTTTATCACGGGCAATCACAGGCAGATTTAATAGTTTGCATTGTTTGTAAAATTCTTTGTATAATCTTTCTTAAGATTCATGTTCCCTCTTCTTCCTTTAAAATAGCTTCCTTTAATAAAAGCCATTAGCGGCAATACACCAAGTTTTTTTTTTGCCGGGAATATACTTCAAAAAGTGACACAACCCTCGGAAATGTCATCTTCAAAATGAGCCAAAAAAAACTGTTATACTCTGTAGGGAATCCACTTCCATTGTTTTATAGAGATCAGTGGAACAGACCTTATGAACCATTTCCAAACGCACCCTTTTCATTTTCATCCAGCTGTCAAATATATTTTTCGTCAGCTGTCGGCCATTTTTTTAATAAGGAAAACGTAATTTCAATTTTATACTTCTAGTAGAGTTGCTATAAATTTGTAATCATTTATCATATTAAAAATTCTTTCTAAAAATGAATGATATAGCAAAAGAAGATCAAGATCATAAAAGGTCGACGAAATCGGCATCGCGTTCCAAGTCTATTGACCATGCTCGTGAAAAAGAACGGGGAAAAGATCGTGACAAAAAGAAAAAGTAAGTGCAGAAATGGTTACATGCCGTCTCCATTCGACATGAACAATTATTTTAAAAATCACATTTACAATACCATTAATTATATTGTAGGGATATTTCGCTGCATCGAAATAGATGTTCTAGACATGTGTAAAGGCTTAACTACATAGGCTTACTTTTGTACAAAAGTACAAAAGTGAGAAATAAATATATATTCTCAAGACACCTGCTTGCAAAAAAACAATGGAGAATTGTGCATGGTGGTTATGTCAGAACAATTTTCGTATGTTTATTTGCAAGCATGTTTCTTTAGCGAGCATTTTAATTTCTCACTTGTACTTTTGTACAAAAGTAGGTCTATGTAGTTGAGGCTTAATCCAACACGTTCATAGACAGGGGAAGTGGGATGTTTTAAAATAAAATGATTAAATACAATTGTTACATCCGCAGGGATCGAAGCAGAAGTCGTGATAAAGACCGGGATCTTGATAGAAAAATTGATCGAGACCGCCACCGCAGCGGTCGTGATCGTGATCGGGAGCGTCATAGAGATCATGCAGCAGATCGCGAACGCCGGAGGAAAATTGAAAAAGATAGAGAAAGGGAGCGTCAACGTGATCGCGATAGAGATCGTAGTCGAAGCGAACGAGATCGGGAGAGAGCGCGTGATCGTGAACGCGAAAAAGAACGCGAACAAGAGCGTGAACGCGAAACTCGAAGGAGTCGGTCTCGAACATACGATACAGACTACGGTCGCAAGAGAAGTCGTAGTCGAAACCGAAGACGCTCTAGCAAGTCAAGAAGTCGCAGTCGCGATCGAGGAAGCAGTAGACGTTTCGACAAAGAGCGAGATGATAGAGGGACGCATCGCGATCATCGAGATCGTGGCAGTACAGCAGATCGTGATAAAGAACGCTATGACAGAGGGTCCAAAATGGACACTATAAAAGAGGAAACTAGGGAATCTAAATTTGATTTAACACAGACTATTCAAGAGTTAATGAATAGCACAACTTCAACCAAGCACTTTGCAGCCTTGTTCAGTTGTACGAACAGTAATGACTCTTTGAGTAATGGACCTTCGGAAACTTCGTCAAGTAAGTAATATTAATTAACAACTGTTATATATTAGCCGTATTTTTTTCAGAGAGTGTATAGCAACTCAGTAAACATTTTGTATGTAAAACAATAAGAAAACAAATTATTATAAAGAATTTTCTTGTGTGTTTCCGTGTAAAACATTTTGTGATTTGCTATACACACGGCTATTGTTTTACAATATATAATTAAAATTTCAATTAAATTACTTGGACTAGTTCGTAAAGTAACAGCTTCATTTAAGTTTCACAGTTTTGAGTATTTTAATGACCAGATGATATTCCGACTAACAAGTTTACTATACTATAATATTCACAGATGTCACATTGCAACCGTTTGGACGAAAAAATACGGTTATGTTTATGTAGTATTTTAATAACCTTAAAATAACGTGTTTTTAATAAACCGCCAGTGCCATTGGCTTGAATCTATGTATATGTAATTTAAATATTTTGCGTGACGCATTTATAACTCTTTATTCGCGGAAAATGGGAACTTTTTACATTATTAGTTTATACCTACATATATATACTAACCGTCCAGTGCTCGTAGTAGAATGATAATTTTGTGACTATAGGTATACAAAACTGTTCAATAAGGCTAACCGAAATTTCTACTATATTATTAACAAAAAGTTTATATGTCTTCCAAATTAAGTATTTCGTGTTCTCTCACGAACTAAAATTTTAAAAATAAAGTTTCCGGATACACAATGTTGTCACTAATTAAGTGCCTTTTTTTGCTTTCACCCAAAATACGCTTGAATGCAATTTGCGTAAAAAACTATTTGCCATATACCTAGATGCTTCAAAAAAGTATTTCCTTAGTCATTTGAATCATGAATCGGTAATAAGGTGTTTTTAAAAAAATTCTATCTTCCAACTTTTTAGACCAACCTAAACCAACCACCAACTTAAATAAAATCCGGAAAATTCAAACATTCAATAATATAAATTACGGAGCGAAAGCTTTGCAGCCTAACTGCGAGTGTGTTATCACACAAAAAACCCTATTTAATTAAATCAATTCTTGACCAGTGTCAAATGGGAATGATTAGGCGACCTCGGTGGCGCAATGCGTAGTGCATAGGCCTCAGACGTAGCTGGTCTAGGTTCGATTCCAATTGACGGCACTAATTTATAAATTAAAATTGAACATAAAGACTAAGCACCACTGAAAGGAATCTGATGATTAGTGTGATAGCCATGAAATTGCGATAATTCCAGCCAAATACAATGGTGGTAGCCCACTCAAGTGGTTGTTGAAAATTCAAACATTCAATAAAAATCCGGAATCTTCAATATTTAACCCAAATTGTCAAAGGACAAATTATATACAATACAGGAGATAAAAAAAAGTATTTCCTTATTTTCTATGTATAACCTTTGAAATACAAATCATACTTAGATACTAACTTCCAGGTTTTGACCAGAGAACTAACAACTTTTCATACTTTTGTATGATTCAAATATAGGAGAATGGGCAAAAACATATGGGACCTGGTCTACCTAGTGCCCGAAACGAGACCTATGAAAATGAATAGGTATTATGGATTGTACCAACGTACGAGTATTTTTTTTGTCCTTAACAATAGGAGTTGGCTAAAATAAGCGACCAAAAAATTAAAAAAAAACATTTGGAAATTCGAATAAACATAGACGAATTGTTTTATATTTTGTAATATACTGGCTAAATCTCATGGTTTACAGTTGTGTCCATATTCAAAAATGATGCTCTTGAACTAAGCTTTCCAACGTTGTATATGTCAATTGTGGGCACTAGACACACAATTATTCCCATTTATTAAATCGAATAAAAAAAGTAGAATTTTTTTACTGTTAAGCAAATTATTCGCCAACCATGATATTATTTGCTATTATCGGTTTTTGGTATAAAAGTTACTTAATTTTGGTGTCTATTCAGTTCATCGAAAGCGACCAATACTGTCATTTCAATGGAACACTATTGCAATTCATTTTTGCTCTGATTGCAATTTTTGTTGCCTAAACCCCATGGCTTATAGCTTTGTGTCGTTACAAAAAAATGATGTACTAGGGCTAAGCTTTCCAACGACATACATACATCTCATTTGTGGGCAATAGGTAGACCAAAATGCCCATTCTCCTTTAAATCCTTAAACTCCACAAATAATTTTGTTTCCACCATGGTACTTAATTTTGTTTGTTATGCTGTTTAAGTAAGTTGTACAATTTTATTCAACTCCGTTCAAAATCGAGAATATTTAATTTTCAATTACACGCTTCACGCACTTGTTGAATGATTTAAATACAAAATTTCTTTAAAACTTCGAAAATACTTTTTTGGTTTGTCGGATAGAATATTATATAGACATCCTGTTGTGAAATATTTTATCTTCGCATTTTTGCTAGAAGAATACACGTTTCAAAAAAATTTGCATGATTGAAATAAAATTTTACCTAAAACTGAAGAATACTTCTTTCTGAAACACTCAACAAAGGCAAACAATTTCAAGTGATTGTTTGTTCATTCAAACATTCAATTACCTCTATTACGGTTGTCGTGTCACTAAAACGACAGTAAAACGACACGTCCCTGGAGGCGGCAATTGATATTTTATTAAAACTAATTTCGTCATAATGATGAGATGGTTTGAGATTGGAGAGAATGTCGATTTTAGGTTTATTTAAACGCCAACTGTTACCTCCAGAGCCTTGTCGTTTTAGTGACACGACAACCGTAACAGGGGTGAATATTAATATATGACGAAGCGAAAGCTATGCAGCCTTAATGTGAGTTTTCTATCACACGTAAAACCCTTTAAATATTTTTTTTTTTATTGACCAGTTCTAATTTTATTCAAGGCGAAAATGTATTATTCAGAGGCTCCCTGTTATGAAAATAATCGTATATTATTGTAATTTTTTTTTCTCGAAATATGTTGGTATGTTACGGTAAAACTCCGAAATGCGAAGTTGTCAGAACTACCGGCAAAATTTGAATTTTTAAGTAATATTAGTATAAGTCTGAAATGTTTTGTTATCATTCCGGACTTTTTTCAACAATTTCTCTTAGACAACAGACCTTGGATGGCCCGCATTTGATAGGTGGACCCAAGGTTCTGCTGTCCAAGAAATATTAACTTTGGTACTTGCCTGGCGACTGCTAATCTCTGCAGGTATGGCTTTAAAACTTTACCCCTTTATTCACGTTCCGATGACAACAAAACCAAAGTCTACATCATGATATTTACATGTGCCGTCGTCCATGCCATCCATCTGCAGTTAGTTCTGAACTTGACGACGGAATGCTGCCTCTTAGCTATACGACGTTTTATAGCAAGGCGGGGCATGCCGCTTACCATATATTCAGATAAAATTGGTTCGGATCTTCAAAGTAAATGGAAATCAAGATTGCAGTACACATCTGTTCTATGGATCAGATGGAAAGCTGAATATCTCAAGCTTTTACGTGCAGCTCATCATTCCGTGCATATTTTTTCGAGAGAAATCCAACTTGGTGACTTTGTGTTGGTATACGATGCCAGCATTCCCCGTATCCACTGCAAGCTGGCGGTAGTCGAAGTTTGCTTCCCCGGAAGAGATGACAAAATCTGTTCATGTGAAATGCGCTTCGCTGACGGCAGAAGGTTACGTCGCCGTCATGCTATTCAACTCCATAATTGGTGTCATTACTGGACACTGCCTTATAGGCAATCACGCCACGCGGCTTGGAGTATTCGCAAATGATTTTTGCAGAAGCTGTATGGATGAAGAGGAAGAAGAATCTATTCCTCATCTTCTCTGTGCATGTCCCGCCCTATCTCAAAGACGTAAACTCCATCTTGGGGATTTCTTCTTCGATGATCCAACAGATCTAGAAAGCTCGGACATTAACAGTCTCATGCGCTTTGTAAAAAGCTCCAATTGGTTTTAGCGAGTGCGGAGAAAATCTTAGATTCATGTGGTATCACAACGGACCAATTGATGGTCTAAGTGTGTCGGCTTCTTTGCTGGCAGCCACTATAACCTAACCTAACCTAACCCATCATTTTACATTTACATTTTATATTTGCTTATTTAGTGCACTTTATGGGAAAAAGTTGGGATTGCAAGAAAATGTGAAATTAAGCTTACCAGCCACAGGTAAAGAAATATATTGGGTTATGGGTAATAGGTGTCGTGTTAACTTTCATATCTTGCTGTATGAATTTCTTTGCTTGGTCGCTTGTGCGTATATCTAAATCTATTCCTCGCTCTGAGAGAAAAAAAGATCAAGAGGGAAGTTAGAGTAATTATTCGAATTGGAAATTCGAAATTTTGACTTTGATAATGAAGAGAATAACGTTCTTTCACTAATACATTGAAATGCATTTACATGAGTTTTGAGTTTGCTTCTCAAGGGAACAAATCTTATGCATACTTTGTGGCGCAAGAAAGTTGATTGTGATGAGTCATTGGATGCAGATTCTAGCCAAATATGCATCACTTGTTCTAAGGATATAGAACAAATTCCAGAAATTTCAATGTCAAGGTGGCTTGGAATTAGTGCTGAGTTGACGTGTATTGAATTGCATGTATTTTCCGATGCCAGCCAGAAAGCCTTTGGGGCTGTTGCATTTATGAGACTGCAGAAGCCAACTCTCCAAACAGATGTTAAGTTTGTGTGCGCCAAGTCCCTCGTTGCGCCACTGAAAGGAACGAAAAAAGATCATCTCACATAGCCAAAGTTAGAACTCGCTGCTGCGTTGGTTGCTGCCAGGCTTTGCTCCTGAAGAAGTTACAAGTGCCATTTCAAATGTTTTATTTGTGGACGGACTCGCAGATCACACTCCATTGGATACAAGGGGATGCCCGAAAATGAAGCCGTACGTTTTCAGCCGTGTAAAGGAAATTCATGAGCTCACAGTTGTGAACGAATGGCGACATTGTTCTGGAAAAGAAAACCCAGCCGGTCTTCTTACCAGAGGCATTTCTGCAGATAAATTATCATCATCGTTACTTTGGAAGGAAGGTCCATCTTGGTTGAAAGAAGAAAAAGGTCATGAATTTCTTTGCTAAATTGGCCAAAGGGAAATGTGTTGCATAATGATGAGTGTATTGCGATATTGCTGCCTGTTTTCCAGAAGGAGGATGATAGTGCGCCATCTAAATGTTCGGAACAACTGCTGCTGTATGAAACAATTGGTGACGAAGCTTGGTGGAAGAAGCTGCTGAGAATTTCTGCCCAAATACATCGAGGTGTCAATGCACTTCTAAATAAATGGTACCCTAATTGGGCCAAAAAAGGGGCAGACAAATTCATACGGCAAGGTTTTTGCAAGCAACTGAAATGAAGAAAGCGGAAATCTATTGGATAAGTTATTTTCAAAATACTTATTTTTCTAATGAAATCGATTCTTTACAGGAGGGGAAATCAATTTCTCGATCTTCTACCCTCCTAACGCTCAATCCATTTTTGGACAACCAGGGTTTGCTCCGTGTGGGTAGTAAATTAACGCAACTAGAAGAGCCTCTCGATGTTATAAGTCCAGTTATTTTACCACGAGGCTGTCATTTGAGTAAGTTAATCGCTACTTACTTTCACGAATGTTGTTTACACAGCGGAGTGAATACCGTACTGACTCGTCTGCGTGAACGATTATGGTTACCGGCCGCCAAGCAGTTAATTAAGAAAGTCATCGCATTATGTAATCTCTGCCGCAGACTCAGGGAAAGGCCGCATCCCATCCTTTTGCCCCTCTACCGAGGGATCGACTTCAAGCATCAAGACCTTTTGAGACTGTGGGTGTGGATTTTGCCGGACCCCTTTATACACGTTCCGATGACAACAAAACCAAAGTCTACATCATGATATTTACATGTGCCTTCGTCCGTGTCATCCATCTGCAGTTAGTTCTGAACTTGACGACGGAATGCTGCCTCTTAGCTATACGACGTATAGACGGAGCATGCCGCTTACCATATATTCAGATAATGCGAAGACGTTTCAAAAAGCTGCAACTGACGTAAAGAGCTTTGGAGATATTATAAACAACGATATTTAAAACGGTTTTCTTAGTAACCGTGGAATAAATTGGAATTTCAGCGTGGAAAGAGCTGGTCAAGAGTGTGAAAGACGTTCTTAAAGTCACAATTTGGAAGGCCAAAATTAACAACGAAGAGCTTTATACTCTCCTTACGGAAGCTGAGCGAATAATTAACATGAGACCCCTTACGAACCTGAGCAATGATCCAATAGACTTAGCCCCTTTAACTCCTTAATGTTTTCTCATCAATTGCTCCAAGGTAACTGACAACAAGAGCAAAGGACAAACAATTGGTTCGGATCTTCAAAGTAAATGGAAATCAAGATTGCAGTACATATCTGTTCTATGGAAGAGATGGAAAGCTGAATATCTCAAGCTTTTTACGTGGAGCTCATCATTCCGTGCATATTTTTTCGAGAGCAATCCAACTTGGTGACGTTGTGTTGGTATACGATGCCAGCACTCCCCGTATCCACTGGAAGCTGGCGGTAGTCGAAGTTTGCTACCCCGGAAGAGATGATAAAATCCGATCATGTGAACGGCAGAAGGTTAAGTCGTGCTATTCAACTGTTATATCCGCTGGAGATGCACCGGCAGGCCCGCCCGGAGGATGTTGAAAATTAAAGGCACACCCTGTTTTCTTTTCATATTTTGTCTTTACATCTTACTAGCCGACCCGGCAATGCTTCGCTATTGTTTAAGTTTAATCCATACGCAACGCCCTTAGAAAGCTGAAATTTTGCAATTCTCTTCAACCTACAACATGATACCTAAGAGAATTTTTATTTGCAGATACGCTCTCGCCCAATTTTCTTACATTTCAGATTTTTTCTCATAAAGCGTGTTGCTGAAGCTAAAAATTTGTTACTAAGCAGCCTTGAACTTAAACCAGGTTGATATTGTATAACTTTGTCAGAAAAGAAGTATGGCTTATTATGTACTTGCAGCAGCTACACCAAACTGGCATTTTCACACATGTTTCATGCCTTCAATACATCTTTTAAAATATAATTTTTTTAAATATAGCATAGACAACAACCAAAATATTTCAGTCGACAAAATTATGAAGCAAAATTTTCTTAATTATTCCAGTTGTAAAAGCTATTTACTTCTGCACTTGCATTTATATGCATAAACGCTTTTATGTTATGTATGTTGGATAGTTTGAAACCCCATGACTGTGTCCTGGATACGCTATTGACCTTACTCATTCCAGAAGTTTTGAAAATGTTGCATGTAGAATATTAAATTTCAATGGCAATTTAATCTTAAAAACCTAAAGCAATAACTAACTTAGAACATACACATGTGCATACTTAACGCAATAATGGCATTTCATATATGTATGTACATTAGGGTGGTTCTTATTTGTTCTCTTATGCGAAAATTGAGTGCGACGCCCTCAAATCATGTCAACAAAATGATTAGAAAATCCCCCATTTTTTTCAGATTTTAACCCTTCCTGGCCATATTTTGATAGTAATTTTTTTATTTTTGGATTTATACTATATTAACACTGTACCAGGTGTCATTTTTGAACTAATCAATGAGAAGACTTCGAATTAGGCTCAAATGAAGCGTCTCTGAAAACTCTACAGCCGCGTGCATGTTTAAAAAAATTTCGATCATTTGTTTAACTTTATTGTTAATAAACAAAAAGGCAGATTTTTTGTTTCGTTCAATACGCGAAAAGTAAGCAACGTTTTGACATAAATTATTTATTTTGATGATCTCTCCATCGTTTTCATTAACCTGAATTAAATGAGATTTTTCCTTATATATTCGACACTATCAACGTTTCGATGTGTTATGTTAATATGATAATAAGTTATTGTACTGAAAACGGCAATAGCGGCGGCGGCGGCGGCGGCGCACCGTAGTTTTGAAAATGTAATTTTCAATAGGTAATACCGTTATCTGCTTTTTTTTTCTTTTTTTTTGTATGCACTTTCTACTTAAAGAGGCTATACACTGTCATTCTTTTTTATTTGAAAGTGAATGATTCCATATGTAAACAATAACATTTCATCAACTATAATGATGAAATGACAAAAAATAAAAAAAAAAAAAAATTGCTAATGAAATAGGGTCAGGAAGGGTTAGGAATAAAAATCTGAAAAAATTAGGGAATTTTTTTTTTTTCATGAATTTGAACTAATCTCGGGGGCGTCTTCAATTTTGTTCCCCTAAGAACCACCCTAGTGTACATAGCCAGTTTCCAGTTTACCCTTAAGCCCAACTTCGGATGATCTGTCAAAGTACAGCGATTCTTTCTTTAGTCGCACAACACGAATGTACCCAAATTTTCCCTTCCATTGTGATCTTCAGGCATTCAAAACCAATGTGCATTGGTATCTCCTTCTAAATACCCTCCAACTTACATATGTACATTATGTATACATATGTATGTATGCAGGGCCGGACCAAACATATGTGCAAGATGTGCAAATGCACAGGGGGCAACATTCTGGGGGCGCATTTCCAGGAGCAAAAAAAATGTAATCTGATCTTGCGCAAACAAATATGTACTGCCATTTTCATTTTAACCACAAACATTCTTCAAATAATCCCAAAATAACATCCATCATAACCGTGCTAAGTTATTTCTTGCACACTAACTAACATCACATTCATTGTTGCATTCGAGGAAAATTTAACTCAAGAGTCAAGATATTGTAGAATTAAAAACCCACTATACCCATGCAAATTCAATCCTACCTACCTAATTTCCAAATATTTCATCCTATTCGTACAAAAGAAAAAATCTCAACACAAAAAAGTTCTATGCCACCTCGACTCGACCTCATTTGTGCAAGATTTATTTCATGCACACTGAGTCCCAAAATTAACATAGAGAATATGACAACAAAAAATACTTATTCATACTGAATCATATGGGCTAGAACGTGCAGGTTTTGTATTTCGCACCGTACCTCTGTATGTGACTTCTCATCTACGAAAAAAAAAAGTATCCGAAAAAGAGAACAGGTAGGTTGCTGTGCTACCTACTACTACAATTATAGTCAATGGATGTGCAAGTTTTTTTTTTTGCACACTGAGTATCGAAACTAACATGGGTAAATATTAAAAAAAAAAAACTTATTTATACGGAATCATATGGGTCAGAGCGTGCAGGTTTTCTTATTGCACACTGTTACTGTGTAAGGGTAAAGTGCCTGCTTACACAGGAGATGGAGTTTTAATAGAATGGAAAAGGAGAATAATATTCTGTATACTACATATATTATAGTCGCGTTGGTTGTATCAGGTCTAGTGCAGATTGTTTTAATTTTTGCTTTGTTGGTTAAGATTAAATAAATAGCTATCAGTTTTTAATAGAAGTGACGTATTTTGTGAAAGTGTTTATTATTCGTTTTTCCAATATGGGTAAAAAAAGCCTTCGGACAGAATTTAGAAAAAGGCGAAGGCTTGTTGAGGCCAAAATAACATTTCGCAAAATTTATAAAACGCAGCGAGGAACAAGCAGACAGGGAAAATGTAAGTTTTAAAATAAATATTTACGCTCATCCCTGACTCACTGACTTATAACGCTGCAATGCGATTTTACAAAAAAAAAAAACTTTAAAAAAAAAAAAAAATAACTTTTTTACAAAAAAACAACTACTTTTTTACAAACAAAAAAAGACTTTAACAAAAAAAAAACATTAAACTTTTTTACAAAAAAAATTTACTTTTTTACAAAAAAAATTACTTATTTTTTTTTTTTTACAAAAAAAAAATTATGTTTTAAAAAAACGTTGAGTTTATCTTCCAAAAAACAATTTTGCACTGATTTAGCGGTATGTTTTGGATCGATGCCATATTGGAATGGCCATTTGAAGGGCATTTCTACTTCTGCGTGCGGCAGCATGATGTTTTGAAGGACGTCATCATACACAAATGCCCTTCAAATGGACATTCCGATATGACATCGATCCAAAACATACCGCTAAATCAGTGCAAAATTGTTTTTTGGAAAATAAAATCAACGTTTTAAGTGGCCGGCACAGTCACCTGACCTCATCCCCATAAAAAACCTATTGGAGATTGAAGATCGCCAGATTCAACGTGATAGCTGCAAAAACAAGGATTTTCTTGTTGTTCTAACAAAAATTGCTTGGAATTATCCCCCAGGAAATCATAAAGAACTTGATTGAGTCAATGCCTAGTAGTTGTCAAGCATCAGCAATCGAAAATAGTGGCTTATAAAGCCATTGGAAACAACTACAGAACTTAATTATGTGCTTTATTTTTGTCACAATAACTTTTAATAATTTTTTGTTGTATTTCCTTTACTGTGTAACTAATGTAATGTAATTTTTTATTTGCGATTGAAGAGCTAATGTATACCTACATTAACGAAATAAAATTCTTTTAAATATATTCAAGTTTAGAAATTTACTTAAACAAACTGTAACCAAGTGAATTTAAGTGCTTTTGTTTTGTCCGACACTGTATATATTTTTATATTATTTTGTTTTTAAATTAATTTATTAATTTAATTATTTTTTTTTTTAAATGAAGTTCATATATTTTTTATTTTTTATATGTATATTAGGGTGTCCGTTATTTCCCAAACTCATTTTTTTGGATAGCACATCCCGTCAATCGAAAGTTTATGCCGAAAGAAAAAATTATTGACCAAAAAAATTTTTTCCGAGGTCGTTAACCCGTGCCTCTAAGGTCATACTTTTCCCATACAAATTTGTATGGGAAATTTACACTTTTCACATTTTATTTTTTTCTCTGAAACTATAACAGATATTCTTAATTTTGTATTTATAATTTATTTCTGTTTTTTAAGTTAATAAATACTTTAATATTATATGTTTTCCTCTTATTTTTCTCCCTCGATGTTCAGAAATTTTTGTTGTTTTTTGTATTGATTATCATTAAGTTACTTCTATATCTTGTGATTTGATAATTGAATTTTCATTTTCATTTTCATCGAAAATATTGAACTGATGATTAAACCACATACATTTATGCAGTGAATTCATAGATTATGCAACCACCAATTTTTCCATCATCTGGGTCGGTGAATAAACAAATTTCAACAAAGAAGTGATTTCGTTGGCAAATTTGCATCAGATTTTCAGCATGTGCTTCCGGCCTAGGACATGCCCATGTTAATTTCATCAAAGGAATCAGCTGAAAAGTGGACGGTGCAGCTGCCATTCCTCAAGGAAAAAGCTAATTTTTCCTCAATGAATTTTTCCCGCTTGGTAATCGCAGGTGCTTTTTACATATGTATGTAAATATGTATTGTATATATTATTTTTAGGGTTGTTACATTTATAGTAGTTATATTTATGTACATTATTTAATTTCTATTGAATTTTCCTTTGAATTTGACAACTTTTGATTTAATTTTTTTTTTAATTTCAATGATCTTATGATTGATTTATAAATTTCAGAAAACAATTCATTGAACAGTATTAGCAAAATGCAGGATTGCTAAAATTTTCTGTTGCAGTGTACGGATTTTACCTAAATAACTTTTTAAACCTTCCCACCGCTAGTAAGAACAGACTATGAACATTTCAGCGATATATGTCGAGTAGTTTATTTGTCTATAAAGAACAAGAACATTTTTGACTCGCTTTTTATTATATGTATTGATTCTTGTTTTCATACATTTATGCTTTTCAGTACATTTGA